>CM064522.1:16658007-16758007 GCA_032716605.1 Paralithodes platypus | reverse complement strand
GGTGTATTCATTAACTCATTACAGTAGGGTGTATTCATTAACTCATTACAGGAGGGTGTATTCATTAACTCATTACAGGAGGGTGTATTCATTAACTCATTACAGTAGGGTGTATTCATTAACTCATTACAGGAGGGTGTATTCATTAACTCATTACAGTAGGGTATTCATTAACTCATTACAGTAGGGTGTATTCATTAACTCATTACAGTAGGGTGTATTCATTAACTCATTACAGGAGGGTGTATTCATTAACTCATTACAGGAGGGTGTATTCATTAACTCATTACAGTAGGGTGTATTCATTAACTCATTACAGTAGGGTGTATTCATTAACTCATTACAGGAGGGTGTATTCATTAACTCATCTTCAAACTATGTATACCTATAAGAGCATTACATCCTGTCACTGTCACAATATTAATTTCATGTTATGTCTTCCCATCTGATACTTATCCATTATGAATCCCAATCGACAATTAATTATTCGTCTGTCATTATGCATAATTAATCAACTTAGGAGATTATGTCATTATGCGAAGTGAATTACTCTTTATAAGCTATAAGTAAGTGAAATTTAATTGTAAGTATATTTTTGGTCAAGTTGTATACATACATTACAATGTTTAAACAAAACTATAAATACAATTTAAATGTTTTGATCCAGCTCTTTGATAAGTAGTCATCTTATAGGAGGTGACTAAGCGAAAGATATTTTTAATTTAATTATATTACTTTTAAAACAAATGTAATACTTGATACTAATCAGGTAAACAAAATGTTGAGTGTTTAAGCCCTCCAAATATTGAAATATTAAACACAAAATCTTATCTGAGTATCGTAAAGGGTCCCCCAGCTCGGACATGAGATCCTAAAGAGGTTAGAGGATACCAGGAAGCTATACCCAGGATTATCCCAGATCACTCTACCACACTCACTCTCTCTCTCATGCTCTCTCTCTCTCTCTCTCTCTCTCTCTCTCTCTCTCTCTCTCTCTCTCTCTCTCTCTCTCTCTCTCATATATATACAGTATATATATACACTTCTCTTATCTCGCTTTCTATCAACTAAATCCTTATTATCCCTCTTGCTCTTATGTACTTTATGTCTTCAGTTATAACCTTTAAGTCAATTGTTTTCACTGCCTTATAATCTTGTAGAATACCGTGCACTCGCCTATAACGATCACTAGACAAATATCTCGTCTTGAATTCTCAGCTGATTACGTTTGTTGCCCAGTAATGTATAATTTTTCCTCCACTTGTAATTGTAGTTGACATTTTCAAAGTGATATGTATGTAGCCACCTTTCTTTCCCCCAAAAATGTTGTTCCTAATTTTCATACATTCAGCAAGCAGCCTAGTAAGAGTCATTAAATATGTGTCTGCTTGTTTTCCTTCGTAATCATTTGTAATATTTCTATCGTCAGTCCTCTGTCTCTACCCTTTGTTCCTTTTTCATTTACTCCAGCTTCTTTATCTTTGTTATCATCTTCCTTTTTTTCATTCAGTCCTCCTCAACTTCTTCCGATATATCTTCCACCTACTAATATTTAAATTCTACCTTCATCAGTTTTCTCTTCGCTTCATCTTGAATCCTTGATTTACTTGCTGTTCATTATATGGGGTTCTACTATCTCGACTAGAATTAAGTGTTGTCCACCTCTTTTGGATTGTAAGGTCTGTGTTGTCAGTATATATGTAAATCGATGTAAATCCACTCTCACCTTCTTTCATCCTACCTAATGCACCTTTCGTATGTTCAAATTTACATTACCAAAGCCAATTTTTACAGCCAATGTTTCTCGTTATGACTGTAGTCATCTGAAAACGTAATTTACGAACAGAACATTTTGCTTTGCAAATGCAATATTCAAAGGAGTATAATCAACTTGAGAATAGCATGTAAAACGTCTATCAACTATCTGGATTGTCAAAATTGGTTTCGGAAAACGTAATTTCGAACAGCCTAAATATATACTTCTACGTTTATCCTTCCATCTACCTTAACTTCCATGTTTCGTCTTCATCTCACCTGAACTCACCTCTTTCAGTCCTTATATAGTATATTAATTATAATTAGACCAAAATCATCATCCCTAAGCTTCTATAACGGCTAGAACGAATAGGCTGTAAATGTCAATATCTATTTTCTGGTTGACTCCTTTGATAATATAGCAATGTCAGCTCATTTGTTGGTAATTTTTTTTAGTTACAAGAGGTTAGGGCCTAGGGGTTTCGATTTCTGGCCTACTTTAAATAATTAATAGACTATCATTTATCGTGAACTTTCCTTTCATATTTATTTCCTTGTCGAAGATCGGAAGGCAAAAGTAAGCAATAATAAAAATAAATAAACGCGAAATGTTATTTCAAATACACATCATACAAATATAACAAGGCATATACACAAAATACAATTAATGAATGAATGAAATTGTTACCTATTGTCAAGGCAGGACACGCCGGAACAAGGACAGGGTTTATACAGCGTAGCACAAGACAACACTCAGACAACTATATAAACGGAAGATGGAAGTGATATAAACTAGAGTCATCCACCCCACTCACCACCCACCATTCAACCTTTAATTCAACACCCAACCGCCCCCGACATTTTGCAAAACCCACAGGTGTTTTTATGAAGGGCAGGTAATGTGGGTGTTTAGAAGTGGTAAGTGGGGGTGGCGGCCGGGTTAAGTGGATGTGGGTGGAGGTAGGGCGTAGGGTGCTAGGGGAGAGGGGGGTGGGGGGGGGCTGAGAGATATACTGTATACACTATACTAAATGGATAGCTTGATAGAGAGCTAGAATCAGAGTAGTACAACACATTATAAGCAACGACCAATTTAATGATCCTTCCTTCCTCCTCCTACTTGTAATTAAGGGGGACTACCTCGTTTTGTTATCTTTCTCTCCCTTTCTCTTTGGCTTGCATCCATTCGACCCCATTCAGCCTACTGTTTTAAGACGTTTGCCCCATCCAGGTGTCAATATTTTCCTGGTGAGCGGTAGCGAGCCAGCATATATATACATTTATTACATTTATTGATAGCAAGCTAAATTTGTACATTTTTCGATAGAAAAATATTTGTCTCCGGCGAAGCCGGATTTCTCCATACAATGATGGCTCGCTATCGCTCGCCAGGAAGATATCGACACCTAGCTGGAGATAAACGTCTTAAAACAGTTGGCTGAATGGGGCCGAATGGATACAAACCAGAGAAAGAGAGAAAAGGAGAGAAAAAGAAAAAAACAGGTGACCCCCCTTAAGAAGACTATGTAAAAGTTATAGTTTTGGTCGGCTGCTCTTTGCTGCGGTGCTCATCTCCGAAAATCTTCCCTTTGGAGTGTGTGATATGTAAGCTACCGAACCGGGTACACTAGAGCGACTGCATATTATCCAGGTTACGACACTTCACCTACCCAGATGGGATATCATAAATGTCCACTTGCTGCAGGTCCCTCTTTACTGCTAAGTAATCAAGTATAAGGCCACGTCCCATCCTACGCTCTTTTCCAGCGACATGAACCTGTAATCATTCGGTTGTGAGCCAAACACTCTAGCCAATGCACCACCATTAAAGGAGTGAAAGAAGGAAGTATAGGCATTAGACGAAATAAACTTGAATGTGTAGTGATCTTTCTGAAGGAGGAAGTAACAGCAGATTACGCGATCTTAAGAGCTTGGTTTGCTCCCAAGCCTTCCATCAAGTTAAAAAAAAATAACTTAAGATTCCCCTTCGAGATAAATTTGTACATTATTCGGTTTAATGTTACCCAGCCGAAAGCCGGTTCCTCCTAAATTACAAGCTCGCTCTCGCTTGCTAGCAAAAATATCGACACCTAACTGGCACGAAAGGTCTTAAAACTGACAACAAAATTGATCGAAAGGTCTCAAAATCGCCAAACTAATGAGGCGAACGTCTTAAAATGTCAAAACTAATGGGGCTAAACGTGAGGGAGAAGGGGATCCAGAAAAACATCTGTTCAAGTTAAGATCTCCCCTTAAGGAGGCTGCTGGCATGGGTGGGATTCATAACTAATAATGTGGCGAGTGAGGGTGATGTGGGAGAGATGATAGAGGACAATAAATGGGAAGGATGGGACTGTGGGTGATGGTGAGAAGGGAGGCGGGGAGAGAGGTACTTAGGGGAGTATGAATATCGAAAAATGGCTTAAGTTACAATTTTATAAGTCTCTCTTCCTTTCCCACACTCATCTATTTTTCTCTTACATAATGTCCTTCCTTCTTAGTATATACTATTTCACATAGATTTACATGTTACTGTCATGTTCTCGGATGAATTTTAGTCAAATTAGTATTTACTATAGCGATCCTAATATATTGCCAATAATAGTAGATAGACTCGATCTATAGAAATTATTCATAATTACAGACTGCACAACCAGTGACCGAGACAGTGATTATGCACAAACGAAACAATTGGTTTCATGACAGCTCAATCCTATGTCAAAACATAGCCAAGCCTAAACTATCCAACCTATCAAACATAAACAAGTCATTCGTAACGCAACCTATACCAAATGAAACCTAGAAAACAAAAATAGCTATCATAAAGGGTGGATGTGAACTGACGGACCACCAAAGAAACTGACTTGAGATCTGTGACCACACAAAGTATGTGTTAACCGAGATAAATCCATCCCACCGCCGCGCCTGTCAACTCCTTCAATACGAAGATGACATTATTTTATCTTTTATGCTGGCGTAGGAGTGACATTTTGAAATCAGATGGGTGCAATGGATGTTGTATTTAACTTTTTATATTCCAAGAGGTCCTTCCCAAACTGAATAAAATTGTGAATTGATAAGAACAGACTCCTCGTACTGAATGAGTTAATATCACGGTTTCATATCGAAAGGGCAGCATAACTAAGTCCGAACGATCCTATCCTTGCAATTTGACCTGACAGCAAATGACACTGAGATTTATTGTGGTTGGTGGCAGTGATATAGGTAAATACCTGTATATATCCACCAACCACAACTCCCGTTATGTAATAATGGTATTGCCAGATAACATTCTGAGGTTAGGGTCGTTCGAATCTAGGTCAACTGCAGTTTTATCTTTGGCTGTACCAAATTTTCTCGAGGTAACACATCCCCTGCAGTTACCAGGGTTAAACATCATATTCCTTGAATTATACATGATCCCAATTGTGTTTTCTTCTCTTTTAGAACGCAACACAACATTATAATAGATAATAGATTTCTCCTTCTATTCAGAAAGTAAGCAAAAATTATATATTATACCTATAATAACACGTACTATCCGAATTAGTATTGCGTTACCTAACCCGAATGTATCCAACTGAATGAATATACTGCATAAGTGTTACAGGCACAAATACCTGCCTTAGTCTGGCCTCTGTTTACCCAAGGGTCTGTACACGTCAAGACCAACATGTAGGTCTTCCTGGGGTCTCATCTTTCCCGAGACACCAGCCATTCCAACCCACACCCCCACCTCCACCACTACCCATCATTGGGTCCACATGTCTTTAACCCATCCAGGATTATGACGCGTTATTTGACGATTATATTAATTTTAGGGATAACTTGTAGTTAATAGAAATAACATATTTTCTACCCCTTTAATTTTTAGAGATCCGTACTAAATTGCAAAAAATCGTCTAGTGATATCCAGAATAAAGAGTAAAAACGCATTCTCAGATACTGAGAGACTAGCTTAATCTATGTAATTCACAAAACTTGTTTATCAAGGGGATTCCAAGCAATGCGAGCTTCAGCTCATTATTATCGCTCCTCCTTAACTGGGAATATATTGCGTGAAGTGCATGTCATGTGTTACCGTATCGTTCTAATATAGGATATAGTTGTAGGAATAACGTTGATTATTTTATAAGCGAATATTAAGTGAAATACTCGTATACCAGCGTCGCTTGTAGTTAACATAGGCCATAGACATCTGGCCACGAAATGGCAGCACCGTCCCTCCTTCCGCCTCCATAACATTTTCGATTAGTCGAAATCCCTGGTTCACTCTTAGATTCCTAGCTGGCCATATACTTTACATATCATCTCTCCACAAATCCCTGGTTCACTCTTAGATTCCTAGCTGGCCATATACTTATACATATCATCTCTCCACATCCCCTGGGCCTTCATACACCATCACACGCCATCCCTGGGTGAAAGTCGACGAGTGTCAGCGACAAACTACGAGAATTTAAAGGAAATTGGACAAGGGACAAGCGAGAATCCGTATACCTCCAACCTTTATCTCGACCTACGAAGGGAATACCTTCAACACCTTCGAAATGTCTCCTCATATAAGCTACAGATATAAAAAATAACAATGCTAACATTTAGATTGGGTCCGATTACAATAAAATTGTCGATATCAAACGACTTTACTCAACATATTAGGTGAAGAAACACACAATAACGATTATTTATTGCCGCGGTAAAGTTTGAAAGTGACGTCGGCTGTAAACTACCTCATAGCGGTATATATAATCATCAAATGCAAAAAAAAATAAAAAAATAACAACTATAACATATATGACAGGGTCCTGTCACACTATATGTCTATGTCTATCCATGCCACTCTACATTTTCGGTGGAAAACACAATATACCGATCCTGTTTGAGGACCATATTTTGGCGAGTCGAATGAAGGTGACGTGGGGAGACCAGTAGTGTCGAACCCCATGTGACGTCACACTTATACGAGGTTCCTATTTATACTGCTAGGTGAACAGAGGCTACACCGTTAGGAGATTTGCCCAAATGTCTCTTCCCCACCTGGGACTAGAACCCGGGACCTTCTGGTTGTGAGCCAGATGCGCTATCCGTTAGGCCACGAGGAGGTGTGTAGGTGTATGTGTGTTGGGGAACAAGTGAATGGGTTGATGTGTGTTTGTTGGGGGTGTCGGGAGGGAGTCCCTTCACTATCTTGTATTATTACCAGAATTATGGTAAAACAACTTTTCTTTGAGATTTTTAAATGACTTTTCTTACTCTTTAATTTTCATCATAGAATGTTTATAAATTCACCTATATTAAGTGGAGGCTCATATAGTGGGACATTTGGATAGATAGAGAAGAACATAAGGTGGGAAATAAGGCAAGTAAAAACAAATGGGATGAACTTGTTCCCATTTGAGAAACAAGCCTGCTGAAAGAGGAAATACACGTCACAAATAAACCCTGAAACAGACAATGTATTAAAATTGGATGTACTGTACAAGCAAACTCTGATATAAAAAAAATCCAAGTAATAGCAAGCAACAATATCAGCTTGTAGGAGAAAATGAAGGGATCAATTATTTGCAAGCAAACCGAGGTGATGAAAAAAATGATCTAAATGGTGTAAACAAAAAAATCGTGATTATAACGAACGACCTCGTAATGAAATCTTGAGTGGTGGAAATTGGATGGGATACTCTGGTGATGGACTCACAAAACTAGTGAATGATATTTATAGGGAAGTGATTCAGTAGCAACATAAACAGTTTGAACGACCTATTTGTGAGGCTGCAAAAGGCATGTTGGGGGAACTCGGATGTATGATACAATGTTATGTTCAAGATTCCCCTCTGACACAGTGACAATCAAAATAGCCTCTTTCATTCTTCAGTTGTTCCTTCAAAGAAAATGACCAAAGGCACAACTGAATGAAAACATCAAAGCGCTGAAACAGAGAGAGGGATCGTGGAAAAATGGTGAATTAGAACACATTTTTCAGCTAAATAAGGGCTATCCAGCAGAGGCTTAAAACAAAACAACTGAGAAAAAGTAAACCAGATGATAGTGCAAAGTCATTTAGAAATAGCATGAGGATTGGTAAAGTGGCACAGGTGGCTAGAACAGTCTCAAGGGATGCCTCAAGTGGGGTGCTCGAGATGAATCAAGAAATCTTGGACTTTCTCATAAAGAAACACCCTGAAGCATAACCAGCAAGTGATTATGTCAAGTTAGAAGGGGGTTATGTTCCTCCAGACCCCAAGATACAGTATATGAACATTTAACTGGAGACCACATATGGAGAAAGGCACTGAAAATACAGGGAGGAGCGGTACCATCAGGTGTAGCTGCTAAGTCTTGGAGTATCTTCCTAAGTCAAAACAAGTTTGGTTCAGCCGCGAGTTACCATTGTGAAGTTATAACAATGCTTACGAAAATATAAACTCGTATCATCACCATGAATGATCATCGAAGCTCAGACAGCATGCTGCCTAATCCCGTTAAGTAAGAATCCAGGAGATAGACCAGTAAAAGTTGGGCAAGTGCTTAGTCGGATTATAGGAAGAGCAACCATGTCCATGTTTGGGAAATACGTACAAAGGGCAGTGGGTAACTTGCAGGTTTGTGCAGGGCAACAAGCAGGAGAAGCAGCTATACATGCAATGAGGAAGGTGTATGAGGAGGAAGATTGTGAAGCAGTTTTACTAGTGCTATTCAACCAAATCAAGATAAAGTGTCCTTGTATTGCCAAGTACATAGAGCCGGCTAACCTGTATATAGTCGGAAGCACAAAGAAGAAAGACATATACATTCTGAAATCGAATGAAAGAACAATGCAAGGAGACCCAATGGCAATGTACGCTCTGGTATTATCAATTCTGCAGCAGAAAATATAATACGAAGAAACCCAACCGAAACAAGTGGCATATGCTGGCGATCTCGCAGGCACAGGACTAATAAGGGATCTCAGGGAATGGTGTGAGAAATTACAAATTGTTGGCCTCTGTATCGGGTACCATCCTAATCCAAGCAAATCATTACTAATGGTGAATGTAGACTAGACTATAGTGAATGCACAACTCATCATTTCGATTCCCATGATCATGTTATGACCTTGACTTCTTTCATGACTCCAGCTATGTACAGTCGGGGCCAAAAGTAAGGCCAACACCTTCACAACTCAGACAGGAATAATTTATTTAGTAAAACTGTGATCAGGTTTATTAGGGAATGTATTTATGATTAGAAGAATATAAAGTCAAAGTAGTAAGCAATTATGATTCGTTTTATCCCTGGGTGACATCAAGGAAGCCTGTCCCACTCCAATTTTAATCCACATGAATATTATTGTATTAGTATCGCAAGTACCACCAGGCAATTTCAACTGGCTTACTATGAACGTCACAAAGTTAGCTCACCCGCTGTGATGTAAGCACCATTCCTATGTACCCACAAACGTCAGTGTAAAATGCCTATATACTGTAAAGAGTATTATTTCATTATATTCTATTTTTAGTTATTTATTTATTTACCAATTAATTTATGTATTGTGTGTGTGTGTGTGTGTGTGTGTGTGTGTGTGTGTGTGTGTGTGTGTGTGATTAATTGTAATACACGGTGAGTGGCACGCAGGACCTATTGATATATAATTCTGTTGAGTGTTTGGCAGTAATATATTGAGACTTGTTGAGGGCCCGGAGATATATCCTGGTAGCACGTACAGTATTATAGGTAGCACCAACGAACTTGACAATATTCTTGATCCCTTAACTTATCATAACTCAAAAGGGCCTAGAGCAAACTGGCTGTAAATATCCACGCCTATTTCCTGGTGGGCTCTTCCCTAATGATAGAAATGTCAGCTCGATTGCTGTCATCCATTTTGAGTTAAGAGAAGTTAAGGGGTCAAGAAAATTGTCAAGTTCGTTGGCGCTACCTATAGTATTAGTAGTAATGTCAGTAGAAGTAGAAGTAGTAGTAGTAGATGCTGTTGTTGTTATAATATTATAGTGATGACTACCATAATCCTCCCCACCACTATCATCATGAGAAGCTCTTGATATATAATGATGTAGAGCATTTGACAGCAACATATTGGAACCTGGTGAGGGCCCGGAGAGATATCCTTGTCGCACGTACACCATGCTTCCGCCAGAGGGGTACCAGTCAGTGGTAGCAGAAGGAGGAGGGGGAAGACGAGGAATAGACCAAGAAGGAGGAGAAGCAGAAGGAGAGGGGTAAGGAGAAGGAGACGAAGGGGGAGAAGCAGCAATAAGAAGGGGATGAGGAAAAGGAGGGAGAAGAGAAGTAGACGAAGGAAGAGCAATAGAAGGAGGAGAAGGAGGGAGAAGAGGAGGAGTAAGCGAGGGAGGAGAAGGAGCAAGACGAGGAAGAGGAGGAGAAAAAAGAGAGTGAAGCAGATGGGTAAAAAAATGGAGAATGAGAAAGAGCAGGGGCAGAAGCAAATGGGGTAGTAGGAAGTGTTAGGAGGAGCAGGAGGTGAACCAGGTGGAGAGCGAAGAGAAGAAGATACCGAAAAGGAGAAAGGGGAAGGGCAGGGGAGAAAGACAATCTGAAACAAAAAGGAGATTGATAGGATTAATGAAGAATGATCAGGAGGAGGGACAGAAGCACGAGGGGTAACTAGTATTAGGAGGAGCAGAAGGAGCATTTAACTATCCATCAACAAAGATAGGCTTTATTACCAAACACGGAAACTAGGGCCTAAGCAAAGCACATCCTAGCAGTCTTCGCCTCCCCTTTAATAGCAATAGATGTAGTAGCAGTAGTACCATGAGAATATCCTGGGTAAAAGCAAGTGTAGTTGTAGTAGTAGTAGTTTTATCACTGTCATGTCTACACACATTATCAACAAGTTACAAACCACCAAAGCAAATACGAAAACAAATTCTTCCAATTATAAATCATGAAAGGCATTATCATACTAGTGAGGGTTGGTAGACTGTGAGCGGAAGAAGGGTTCTGTGGGCGTGCTGCTGTGCAGTACCTCAGGCGCAGCATAAAGCACCCTGCAGGATAGACCTGTCATCCAACACGTTAATGCATCTTGGTGGCAATATAGAGCTATAGCAGATGGGGAATGTGATGGACTATATACCTTAGGTTGGTGAGATGGTGGGGTATTGGCTAGTAAGAAGTGAGATTGTAGGTACAGGCATGAGTATACATACGGCTACATCAATAGCAATCTTTGAACCTTTAAAGCCAAGTTATGAAGCATTTGGGATATAATAATACATTGTAGTGTCTCGTTGCAGTTTGCTACTGATTCAAATTTGGTGCGTCGCCATGTATGCTCTTAACTGAACATTGATACATAGTACAGGGAAGAGAAGCAAGCCTAATATATCCCAGAATGGACTTCATGAAGGAACAATTACATCAAGTTTCCATATGCAGAGTAATCAGCTACAAGAAGACTGCTCCTTCGTATTGTCTTCCCAGGAAACAAACCCAGGTTGTGACAACAGTTTTAAACACTGCAAAACAGGGTCCCTGGGACAGCGAAGTGGTGGGTAGTGTAGGTGGTACACTGTTAAAAATGTCCCCCTATATTTACGGTCACAAGACTGGCAGCATAATTGCCAACATTATACCCCAAGCTCAACGGTCATAAACTTAACAAATAATCAAATTACTAGATATCTAATGTCTACATACCGTCAGCTAAACTAAATATATATCTAAGAAACCATATTATATATAAGGTTTTTAATAATAGTGATTACCACAAATACTCTTAATCTTAAACATATCTATTGCAGTGTGTGAGACTGACTGAAATGTTTATAAACAATAGTAGTATAGTAATTGGTATGGAAGACAAAGGGCTGTAGTTCTTCTAAATGTATGAGAATGACTAAGGAACTTTGGTTAGGTAATGAAACAGGTTCGTTTTGCTCTTGCTCAATATTTTAGAGCTTTCCCATGAGTTATAGGGATATCTTGGATGCTATACTCTGTATTTACTATATCAGTGTACATGTGCACAGGAAGTTATTGAAGAATATGTCCACATTTACATGTGTAATCCCTCAAAGTTTGAGAATATTTCGAGACACCAAATGCATTTCTGCCGCCATGACACCTTGTGAACACAAATTATCACCACCAATACAACATAACCAGGTTAGTTTAATGTTATATACAAAGATATGGATGTGTTTTCCTATTTACATACACATAGAGATCTGCATCTGTGCAAATGCATATATACATTCAGGTATGTATGTGTGAGTGCTTGCGTTTGTGTGCGTGTGTCATGAAAAACTCAAAAACCTATTCTAGTCATTCTTCCCAAAACCCCGAATTCCATGCTGACGGAAAACAGCCATCTGTGAGTCCCTAGATAACTACTACTACTGATACTAATATTTCCATCTACCTTATAAGTATCAACATAAGATTAAATACAAAAAAAGTAGGAAAAACACATACAAAGGGACTGGGAAATGGAGTTTGCAAAATTTCACAGAGACGTTTTGGCAAGGCGATAAAGAAACAACTTACTATGGGAAAGTGATAGAGATGAAAAATATAGGAAGCGATGGTAAACGAACAAAATGAAGGATATAGAGAAACCAATGTATGCACTATAGTAAACAGATAGGGAAAGGCAAAACCAAAATGTTAGAATATAATCGAAATTAAGAATGCAAGAGATGTAGGCAGAAACCAAAGTTCTCGTTAGGTCGAAAATATTAGAGGTGGAGAGATACACATGATACCAGAAATGGTGAAGTAGGCCTAGGCATAAGTAGGCAGAGGTACAGAATGCATACAAATAGACGGAATGGCAGAAATAATCCCTTAAGTTTTAGAGGATGCAGTTCCTTTGATTCTGGCTACTAATGTACGATAGAATTTGGTTTAGGCATTATTTCTGGAAGTCAGAGGGTTAATTGATATGTATTTACCCCTTTGCTTCTTAGAGGGCCTTGCCATGCTGAATAATATCGTCCAATTATATCCAGACTAAACTATTCTAATGTGTCACAATTGTTAAGGGGTTAACGGGCGGCAGGAACATAGAGGAGAGGTGTGAGGTATATGCAAACAAGAAATATGACGTAAATGAATGAAAGGCAGATGAATGATAATATAACATGAAATATATATATATATATATATATATATATATATATATATATATATATATAAGTAAATAAATAAATACAAAATAATGCAAACAGAAGGTCAAGTATGAACATCTCTCTCTCTCTCTCTCTCTCTCTCTCTCTCTCTCTCAGGTAATTACAGACCCATTAGCTTAACTTCCGTTATTGTAAAACTAATAGAATCGTTCATAAGAGACAAAATTGTACTTTTCATAGATAATAACAATCTTATCAATAATAGTCAACACGGCTTCAGAGCAAAGAGATCATGCCTAACGAACCTTATCGAATTGTATGACAGCCTATTTAAGATTAATTATTTTACCAAAAGTCTTGATATAGTGTACTTGGACTTTCAGAAGGCCTTTGACAAGGTCCCTCATAATAAATTACTTCAGAAGGTCGAGAACCTAGGAATACAAGGCAAAACACTCAATTGGATCAGTAATTGGCTAAACGAAAGAAAGCAAAGAGTAATTATTAATGGAGTGGAATCAGATTGGACTCCAGTGACTATTGGAGTCCCCCAGTGTTCAGTACTGGGTCCAATATTGTTCGTAGTATATATATATTAATGCTATAGACAACGGCATCAGTAATATAATTTCCAAATTCGCCGATGACACTAAGAAAGGAAATGCAATAATCTCGGAAATCGATTAAATTAGCCTGCAATCAGATCTAAACAAAATATTGGAGTGGTCAGAAAATTGGCAGATGCCCTTTAATGTAAATAAATGCCATACTACAAATAGGCTCCCAAACCAACAAATGCGAATACCACATGAATGGAGAAAGGATAAAGAGCGTATCACAGATATAAGTCCTAGGAGTGCATATCAACGAAAATTAAAATCTACAAGCCAATGCACCGCAGCATCTAACAAAGCAAATAGAGCACTAGGATTCATTAAAAGAAATGTTCATTGTCATATTAAAGACATAGTTGTACCATTATATAAACGTATTGTGAGGCCGCATCTGGAGTATGTTGTACAGTTTTGGTCTCCCTACTTAATACAATACATAAAGACGCTCGAATCCGTTCAGAGTAAATCAACAAATTTGATCCCTTCCCTTAGAAATATACCATACAATGAGAGATTACGAGAACTCGATCTGTTTTCGCTTAAGAAACGGAGAATAAGGGGGCAGCTGATAGAGTGTTATAAATTCTAATAATCTATTTAAGATAGCCAAAGAAGGTTCCACAAGAGGAAACTAACAGGCAGGAGAGCGAACCTAGACACAACTAAAAATGTCTTCACCTACAGTACTATTAGTGAGTGGAATAAGATCCCTAATGAAGTTATAGACAGTGACTCAATATACACATTTACAAATGGTTAGACTTATATCACAGAGAAGTTGGTCTGCAGTAGAAACATCTCTGACATGAGAACCTGGAAGAAATTAACTCTGTTTTCAGTTGAAGAGAGCAGAGAAAAACAAAGTGAAGGTGAGCATGCCTTTTCCTTTCTATTTCTAAATATGCTATACATTCCTTCAGGCGATTTTCTAGCCCTGCAAGGTTATTCACTTCTAATTGTTGTTATGTAAGGCAAATTGTCAGAGGGAGCGGAGGGTGGGGAGAGAGCCTTCATCTTTGCTATCATTTCATTCCACTTTCTATTATGGTTGCTATCTCTACTAGGATTTAGTCCTGGCCATCTCGCAGGGATCGTAAGCTCTTTGTGGCCGGTGTATCTAAGTAAATATATGTACTTTTTTCACCTAGCAGAATGGAATAATTACATAGATAGAGGAAAATATAATACGGCATATAATGTACATGCATCTAAAAGGAAAAGACAGAGCAAGTGACATTATGAAAGAATGACAATACCTATATCCAAGTGAGAGAAAATATGAACAGCTATACAATGTACTAAAGAAGATGACAGTAAAGCTAATAAGTCGAATCAATTTAGGAGGCGTGCGAGCGAAGATATGGCTTCTTCTTAAGCTGCATTGAATCCTCTTATTTTAGCCAGAGTACAATCAACTTAACGCTATCGCATTGTAAGGGTGAAGAGAGCAGAAACAGAGTGCTGGGAACAAATAGCCAGATAATCAAACAGGCACAGAAAACATAAGCAGACAGATAAACAAATACAGTGAGTAAAGCCAACAGGAGGAAGTGTGGCAAGCAAGCAGACAAACAGGAAGCAAGGATGGATGCAGGAACATCGGTAAACAAGTCAATATTTACTGTTGACACAAACACAAATAGAGAGACGCAAGCAGAACGACGAACAAATATAATCACACGTATAAAAGGAGAGGTAGTTGAGGTAGTTGCATTTAAAATATTAAGTGCTCAATAATTATACCAATATAATTCATATACGAGTGCTCAATTAATTGATACGCACGCGTTTCAATAATATACAGATTATAATTTAATCATTTATAGAGAGATTTTTGCTACACTATAATGCATATACAGGTATTTACAATATGGTTGTCATCCTAGTGAAACACCTTCAAAGATATGTCTTGCAATCTATTTATCGGTATATATGAATATTATACTGTATATATATATATATATATATATATATATATTGATGGTTTTGTTTGTCTACATTGGTAGCCTATGTAATGGTATGTTAAAAATGAGGAAACTTGGCAACCACAAGCAGCTGTGTGTTTAGGATCAATGCCCTTTTGATAGAAAACATCTGATGCGCTTTTCTTAACACAGCTCTAATATACAATATAAACCTAATGATTGGAAGTCAGATCAATTAATACAAGAGGGAAATTAAATAAAGATATACACAAACACGCTGTCAAATGTACTATATACAATTTCACACCATAATCAACAAAGACTCTGCCTAAGATAATATACTTTATTTTTTGTTCCGATACTAATGCAAAACATTCCAGAATTGTTACTGGGATAATTTAGGAGTTTAGGACATAACTATATTGACGATAAAAACTCGTAACCCCTTTTCTGTATCTATGTGAAGTGCCACATGTATTTGTTGATTTCATTAATTGAGTTTAGGAGTAAAGTCGGTTGGTGGAGGGAACATAATAATTTATTAATTTCACTCCAACACCAAACACCTCCAGTTAAATTAATTAAAGCATGTGAGACCGGGATTTGAAGCTGGGTTACCACACACAGATTTGTAAGCACTCTGTATACCATGACACATTTCATAATTTTCATGTCAGCTAATATTAAACGATGTTACTGACTTATGAAGGATATATGGGAATTACAAATATAAAATTATCTCAATTCATCCTTTAACTCTCACAATTTCCTCCTAAAATGGAGAAAAAAAACGTTTAATGATAGCCAAAATATGTACAAACAAACCAAATCATCGTATACGGAGAGGATTAAAAGCATGTACTCAACACAATAATGGCCAATAATCTACCCGTCCTTGTCTCCCCCCACGACACCTCCAGGCAGAATGTCATGTCCAACAGCCGTGCATAACTCTGCTACAAATTGCCACTTAAACAGATCATATAAAACCCGGCTCAACAGGAAAGAAGGGACGAATTTATTACCGAGAGTGAAGAGGAAGGGGAAAGTAAACAATTTCACAGTGTCCGATCATCCTGGTTATAGGACAAGTTTTAAGGGAGCCCACCTCGCTTTTTTTCTCTTTCTCTCCCTCTCTCTTTGGCTTCTACCCATTCGGCCCCATTCAGCCTACTGTTTTAAGATGTTTACCCCCATCAAGGTGTCAATATTTTCCTGGTGAGCGGTAGCGAGCCAGCATATATATATTTTTGTTTTGACAGTAAGCTAATTTTTTTAATTTTTCGATAGAAAAATTTCTCCGGCGAAGCCGGATTTTCCATACAATGCTGGCTCGCTATCGCTCACCAGGAAAATATCGACACCTGGATGGGGATAAACGTCTTAAAACAGTTGGCTGAATGGGGCCGAATGGATACAATCCAGGGAAAGAGATAGAAGGAGAGAAAGATAAAAAAAAAAAAGCCTGTGACACACGAGCGATATATTCTGCCAACTCTTCTCGGCATCTTTGGTCTGGAAACTTTGTAATATAAGTTTACACTGTTCTCAGCTCACTGTAACAATCTAATGCCATCAAATTTGCCTACACCGCAATACAAGGAAGGAGCCGCGAGATGCTACCAGAAGTAAAAGTGCCGATATAAAGCCGCCAGACAAAAGGCTTGTGTGTCACTTGCGTGTTGCCTTAACAAATTGCAGATAAGAACGTTCATGTGCCTTGAAGTTCCGCGAGAGCATATTTTGTAAAATGACGATGCCCAAATATTTTCAGGCAACATTAATAGGATCTTTTGCATTAGTATCGGAAACTGAAGGAGGATAATGTTAAGTAACTGACTTTTTATACAACTTCAGTTAAACAAAACTGCCAAACCAGAATTGCCAAAGAAAGTTGCATGAAAATGTGTTTGTATGTGTGTGCCCTTAAGAATTGTGGGACAGTTTCTGGTGAGATAAGAGTGGGCTCCCCGCGGCTGTGAATTATCCGTCACCTGGGCTATTATGTTATTACTCCCACCGGGTAGCTAGCCAGAGGTGGGGAGAGGGCTAGGAAGGGAAGGAGAGGGGAGAGAACAAGTAATACGGAACACTGGCGTCATGTGGAGGGGAGAAGAGGGGGGAGAAAGAGAGAAAGGGTGGAGTGGAAAAACAAAGTAATATGGAATGGAGACGTCGTGTGAGAGGGAAAAGAGGGGGTAAGCAGGGAAACGAAGTGATATGAAAGGGGGGAGATAAAGAGAAGGTTGATGTGGAAAGGGAAAACAACGAGTTTCAAAGAGAGAGGTGTGGAGAGGAAAAGGCTTGACCTAAGATGGGGAGAGGGGAGGAGTGGGACGACGTAGTGGCAGAATAGGGCTGAGGGGAGAATAGGGGGAAGAAGGGGAGAAGACCTGATTTGGCAGGGGTGAAGGGGAGAAGGCTGGATGATAAAGTGTTGGAGAGATAAAGATACAACGGAAAAGATATAATGTGAAAGATAAAAGAGGGAAGAAGAAGAAGGCGAAGGAAGAAACGGGGGGGGGGGTGAAATTTGTTGACGAGAAGAAGGAAGAGAAACGTATGAATAACTGGGATGAAGGAAGATGTGATGATGCATAGAGGGAAGAAGACGTTATGCGATGAGAAGGAAGTGAACAGAATGAATGTGATAACAATGGACAAAGGGAAGAAGACGTTCTGTGTAGAGGAAGGAAGGCGTGAAGGGAGAGAGAATTATGGAAGGGAGGAAAGGGAGCGTAGAGAGAGATAAATTAGATAGGAAGAGAAATGAGAGCATCCTGACCAACCGCAAGGAGACAGGACGTGAGAGACGAGGTAATAATGACTTAGCGAGACAGATAACTTGTAGACTGAACTAAGTGCGACAAAGTGTGAGTAGAACAAGTAGTGGGGGACAGGTAGAGGAAGAACATGGGGGAAGGCACAAACAATTCTTCATCGAAAATGTGCGCCATGTAAGGGGGTCTAGCTTTGCTTTAATATCAGGGAAAACATATCAACTAACTCCAAGATTAGCTTATGCTTCTTCGTTAACCTTGGCACATTATGATGAAGGAGAGTGGTCCTTTGCTAGATTTCCAACAAACTGCACTGAACTGATAACAGCAAAATATGAAATCGATAATAATGTGAAGGAATCAGATGAGTGAGCATTCAAAAAATAGTTTCAATATTTGAACTCAATAAGTAGATAATTTTATTGAGCCTATTTAGAAAGGATCAATGATTAAACATGACTTAGGAAACTTATAGTAAAATATGCGTGAAGTCCATACACTTAATAATATCATGTTGCCTTATCGAGTGCATAATTATTGAGCTGCAGTTAATTATCGTGAAATGTGCTTAAGTCAAGGAAATTGGGAATAATCGTAAGCATGGGCGAAGAACGGAGTAGCAAAGCTAGATGATGTAACAAAATATGAAGTTCAAGAGGAAATGGAGTAGAGTGGGTATTACAAATGGAGTAGAGTGGGTATTACAAATTAACTTGACGTGAGGAACTTTAGGATGATATGAGGGAAGGTAACAATGGCGTGATGAATAATAATAGGAGAGTGAAAGAGGAGATGAGATATGACTAAAAAGGGGCCAAGCAAGAGGTAAATGATGATACGATATGATGTTAAGGCCGAAACAAGATGCAAGATAGAAGTAACGATGATATGACATGAGTTATATGAATCATTGCGTATGAAATATAACAATATTTGTTGATGCAGAACTCAAAATGTATGTACTATATGGATAGTGACGCTATATTATAGGTTTGAGATACGGAAAAAAGTAACACTATTATGACAATACTAGTTGTTGGAGAGAGAGAGAGAGAGAGAGAGAGAGAGAGAGAGAGAGAGAGAGAGAGAGAGAGAGAGAGAGAGAGAGAGAGAGAGAGAGAGAGAGAGATCAAAATATTAAAAACAATGACATTTTGTATTGGCAAGGAAAAAGGAAAATGCATAATGGAAAGGAAAGGAAAGGAGTTGAGATTAAGAGGGGAATGATAACAGGATATTATGTACAGAGTAGTTGATGTTATAACAACTCAAAATAGAGGGTGATGATGGGATGAGATATAAAGTGACGGCTGTTGATATGAGATGTAAAGGGTAATTAGATGAGAATTAACGAAAATATTATGATGTAACAAGCTACAGAGAGAGATGTGAAGATATGATAACAATGCAAAAGAGGAACAATGAAACAACATTTATAATGGAAGTGACGAGATTAATACTAAGGATGATTTTATGATATGATATAAAGAGTTTGAAATACAGGTGTTGATGACGTGAACAAATGCCAAGACAGATTTATGATAAGAACAGATCGGTTGATGAAATGTCGAGATGAAGTAGGAGGAGATTTAGAGGAGACAACTGTATAATAAACAAAACAAAATAACAATAAAACATACAAATCATCATACCCCTTTCTTCATCCCCTGTTTATCGTCATTTCCACCTAATAATCCTTCGCTTTATAAAACCTGTATCACACAAGTACATTTCGAGCTATTTTGTTTAGGGCAAGTATGGTCTGACAACTTCACATTTTAAGTTTTAATATAATTTAGCCACCCAACGAGCTTCAGCTACTAATGAGAAAGAACCCCGAAATATTGCAAGGAAAAATGTGTTCTTCGAAAATTGCCGGAAAAAACCGCTCGCGTGACAACGGCTTAATTAACCCCTTCAAACCCCTACAAATTTATCTCTAACGGGGGTATTGGGGGTGTTTTTATTTAAGCTTGATGGAGGTCTAGGGAGGAAACTAAGAATAAAATAAATTGATTCATTAATGAATACACACATACATTACAACCTTCCCTTAAGGCAGCACCTATACTGTATATACCAACCTAGTCTAATCAAATAATTAATTATATAAAATCTAGTCTAATTTACTCCAAAGTTTTCCGTATCTATCTAAATGTAACAAGTATAGTCGAGGTGTTGCCATATGCCCATAAGCCATAAAGTACATTATATACACTCATTTAAGTATATTATATACCACATTATCATCAGGTTAGGGGTCGATGCAGATTCAATCAAGTGTATGAAGTGCATACTCATTATGGTTAGTGAGGGTACGGATGGCCAAAACTGGGGTACATAAAAAACAAGCGATGGCGTTGTGATTTAGTAGGTCTGATGAATGACCCTGTCCCTTCTACGAGACTTTGCTAAATTATACGTCCTCCTTCAACTCTCGGGGGCGAGATGCCACTTTGTCCTTATTACATGGGCCCTTAACACTTTCGGTATTTGAGAACATTTTTCTTCATATATATTTTGGTTATCATTACACAATAATATTCATTGTTAGTAAGGAATTTTGGAAGTCAGGATGTCAATTGATATTATTTTTACTCTTCTGACTTCTAAATATCCTTCTTAAACAGCATAATACCGTTTAACATTAACCAAATTAATGTGAGAGAGAAAAAAAAAAAACGCATCCTTGTATCCTAAAGGGGTTATACGGTGGGTGGTTTTTCCACAATGTTTGCTCCGCAACTTTATTCTGGTAACATTTTGAGAGTATTTAGCACGGGTGTTGACAGCATAACTGAAGGTAGATATATATAGGCATCAACATCCTAGTAAAAGTCTATTTCAGAACTGCCACATCAAAGTTGCAAGTAAAAGATTGCCGGAAAAATCTGTCGTGAAAATTCGTCTTAATGCTCAAACAACCAAATCCATTTAATTGTATAAGACTTTTATTATTACTCAACACTCCTAACCTCTAATAACCCCATACCACCCACTGTTACATGTACACCCATATCCTTACCCCCACTATGATGTATGAGAGAGAGTGTGGAGCACTAAGCTCACACTCCTGTCATCATTACCACCCTCTCGGGATAACACCCACATTAATTCATCAGAAGGGGAGCAAGGAGACGGCCGTACAGGGGCATTCATATGTGTGTATATCACCTTCATAAGAAGATATGTAACTTCTGAGACCAAATTGCTATTGACTAACTATAGGGCTGATAATCTATTATTGGATATCTAGAGAAAAGGGATGTAATGAGCATATAATAGTCTGTATTATTTTAGTTGAATATAGGACAACATTAACCATTCATTACATGTGCAACACCAAGTAAATGGAATGAACCAAAAACATTCTTATAAATAAAAAAACAAAAAAAATACAATCGCGATAAGAAGTTATGACTCGCTTTGTATAACTTTCGGACAAAAGTCTCCAAATCTGGCTACCGTTGACAACTCTCCACTGCCACTCGGAGCCATATTTTCCTAATGTAAAACTATAAGTGTTTGATTATTCCCAATAATTGACCAACAGTCTGACAAAAATAACCTACTTATGTCCCTAAATTTAATTTACGTTGTAGTTTGAATAAATGTAGGTAAGGTTTGATTTTAATTTCTGTATACTAGTGATTGTAAATGTGTGTATATAGTGTGTTCTCTCACGATCCAATATAACGCATTAGTCCGCCTCTTGTCAGGTTTTCTCAGGCACCAGATTAATGATCTCCTCGTGATTTTCATGTTTACTTTATATTCTTGTAATATATACAGTATATATATATATATATATACTGTATGTATATACGTATACTGTATAGTAAAAATCGAATTTGGAAAATAATACTTACTATTGAAAACCTACTATATTTGTTGTTTAACTTATAATACCTAAACCTCCTCGAAATGAATGTCTAGATTCCTTTTGAATGTTTTGATTGTATTACATTCCACTCGTTGACTCTACTAGGTGAAAACATGTTTAGTGAGATCGAGCGTGGCCCTCCTGTTTTTTTTCTCCATCCTGTTTCCTCAAGTTGATGAACTATTACTGATTGTGAAAAGTGAATCAGTATCAATTTTGTCAAAGCCGTTAATTATCTTGAAATACTCGATTAATTGACCTCTCAATCTTCTTTTCCTAATTGAGAACATAATTATGTTCGTTATTGTTTTATCCTTCCTGATGTGATTTATGCCATAGTGATTGTAACAACTTTGTGGCTCTACGCTGTATTGAATCGAGTCTCTCAATGTCTTTGTTTAGATAAGGAGACCAAACGTGTACACCATAATATTATAATTCAAGATGAGGCCTCACTATGCTTTTGCATAACGGTACTATAATGTTCTAATTTTTATAAGTAACATTTCTTTAGATGAACCCCAATGCTCTATTGACATTGTTCACAACTGCTGCACATTGTTATTTGTTTTTTAAGTTTTCAGATATTAGTACCCCGAAGTCTTTAAATAGTTCAGTAGTTTTGTATTGGTTGGTCTTTCATCTGTTATTCATATATTTTGTTTTTACTACCGATTTGTAGGACCTCACATTTATCAACAATGAATGGCATCTGCCACTTTTCTGACCATTCATCTACTGTATATACTGTACATCTGAATGTAGTTTGTTTCTGTCTTCTTCAGTTCATACTGATATTCCTATCTATGTGTCACCAGCGAATTTTGAGATGGTGTTATTCACTTCTATATCAATATAATGTATATAGACAAAACAAACAAACACTGGCCCGAGGACCGTTCCTTGAGGCACTATAAACAGGCTCCCATTCATGTTCTATTCTGTGTATTACAGAGAGAGAGAGAGAGAGAGAGAGAGAGAGAGAGAGAGAGAGCGTGTGTGTGTGTGTGAATGTGTATGTGTGTGTGAGAGAGGAAATTTTTACCGGCGGGCCCTACGTCTCCTCCCAGCGGGGGGAATTGAATTATGGTGTCGCTCTACGCACTGTCACGGGGAGGGGGGCGGGGAGGGGAGAAGGAATAGGAGGACAAATTTAGGGAGGATTAGATGGCAGAAGGGGAGGAGGAGGAAGAGGTGGTGGAGGAATTGAGAGGGAAAAAGAGGAAGAGGTAAGAGGAGGAAGGTAGAGGAAGGAGAAGGGGAAGGAAGATGGTAGAAACATATATACAGTAGAGGGGAACATATATACAGTAGAGGGGAACATATATACAGTAGAGGGGAACATATATACAGTAGAGGGGAACATATATACAGTAGAGGGGAACATATATACAGTAGAGGGGAACATATATACAGTAGAGGGGAACATATATACAGTAGAGGGGAACATATATACAGTAGAGGGGAACATATATACAGTAGAGGGGAACATATATACAGTAGAGGGGAACATATATACAGTAGAGGGGAACATATATACAGTAGAGGGGAACATATATACAGTAGAGGGGAACATATATACAGTAGAGGGGAACAAATAAGAGTAGGGAGTGGTGGTGAGAAAAGAGGGGGAGGAAAGAGAGAAAGAGGAGGGAGTGATAGAGGAATGGAAGGGGAGAGGAAGAGGAAGGTGAAGAAAACTAGGGAGTGATAGAGGAATTGAAGGGGAGAGGAAGAAGAGAAGAGAATGGAAGAGGAATAAGGTAATAGTAAAATAAGAAGAGAAGTGAGAGGAAGCTCAAGATAGAAAACAAGAGGTAGGGAAGGAAGAGGAGAAGAGGAGGACAAGAGAGTGGAGGAGGGTGAATAGAATGGTGCGAGTGATAAATACTCCGGTCCGACATGTTGTGGGTTATTATGGTATTTTGTTTAATTATTATTGAGGATTTTGCTTGTTTTTTTGGCATTTTCGAGCAAAGTATTTTAGCTCTAGGCTAACAAAAAAACCTTCCCAGACTTCCTTCAAACTTTAAAAAAATGCCCACCCAAACCCCGTTCAAGCTAAATTTGTACATTTGTTTTATGGACAAATATCCTGGCCAAATACCAAATTCTTCTAAGTTACAGGCTCCCTATCGCTCGCCTAGACAACACAAAATTGACACATGAATAGGTTGAAGTTTCTTATTATCGCCAACTATTGGGTGAAACTTCTTAAAATCTCCAAACTAATGACGAAAAGCAGGAGAGGACAAAAACAAAAGGATATATAGCAGATAATAGAAGAAAGAAAGGAAGAAGACAAGGACAAAGTATTTGAAGACCAGGATGAGAAGAAAAATATGAGACTAAAATATGAGGCGTAAGGAGAAAATGACGACAAATAAGGGTAGAAGAGTGCAGATGATGGAAGAAGTGGAAGGGGAATATGACGAGGAATTTGAAGAAACATACGAGACTATAATAAGAGGCCTAAGGGGAGAATGAAGACAAATACGGGTAGGAGTGTGCAGGATATAATGAAACAAGTGGAAGGGGAACACGACGAGGAATGAAAAGAAAGTATGATACTAAAATAGAGACCAAAAAAGAGAATGAAAATGGATAATAGCGGTAAGGTGTAGAGGATCAATCAAGTGGAAGGGAAACATGACGAACAATTAGAAGAATATCTGACGAACATGAGACTAAATAAGAGGCCGACGGGGAGAATGAAGGCAAGTAAGGGTGGGAGCCTTGGGTGGGAGGGTACAAAAGGTGATGTAAGAAGTAGAAGAGGAACATGACGAGGAATGAGAAGAAAAATAAGAGACTAAACAAAAGCAGCCTATATGTGAGAAAACAGACAAATAAAGAGTGGGATGTTGAAGAGGCCGAAACAAGTGGAAGGGGGACATGACCATAAATGAGAATAGGATAAAACGCAACAAAGAAGAAAGTAAAATACAGAGGATAACAGTCCGCGAGAGTAAGAAGACATAAAAGGTAGGCAGTGAGAGATGGAAGAAGAATGGGAAGATAATGATTATGATGATGATAATGATGAAGAAGGTAAAGGCAAGGAATAGCTAACATAATGTAACTATATATATATATATATATATATATATATATATATATATATATATATATATATATATATATATATATATATATATATATATATATATATATATATATACTGTATATATGTATATATATATGGCAAAATAAAAAAAAAGAGAGAAGAATAATTCAAATAGTCTTCATACCAAGCCACTGAAGTCATGATTTGAATATTATCATAAGATCATAAAATGTTACGTTCGCTCACAACGCGTACTCATCCCATAAAATTATAATACAAAACACTAATAATAAATGTAGTTCAATGCAAATCCTGTAGGAATATTCTAACTTGTAATCCAATTTAGTCCTCTCAACACTATGACCTTGTTCTTCATTTTAGTCTGGCTACCACTAAACGACTTTATTCAGCCTAGGGAAGACCTCTAGGATTCAGAAGAATACATATCTTACCTAAATGTGTGACTCTCACATGTCCTTCCTAAGCATAATAATCTCGTTAAATCCTATCCCGACAGATGGGGAGAAGACGTCATCGTGTACCGAAAGGGTTATCAGAAGGAAATGCTCCAGTTAAGGGGAGTATTATTATTATTATTATTATTATTATTATTATTATTATTATTATTATTATTATTATTATTATTTTGATTATTATTATTTGGTTTCCTCCCTAGACCTCCACATACATTTGTGCATTTTTCGGTAAAAAAATGCCCCGGCTGAAGGCCTGTTCCTCCTAAATTGCAGGCTCATTTTCGCTCGCCTGGAAAAAATCGACATTTAAATGCCACGAAATGTCTTATAATTGACAAATGAATGGGGTGAAATGTCTAAAAATAGCCAAACTAATAAAACGAACGTCTTAAAATATCAAGACTAATATGGTATAAAGCATAAGGGAGAAGGGTGTCAAGACTTCCCCCCCCCCTCCCCCTACCACCTATGAGAGGCAACTGCTAAGTCAATTAAACGATACTATGATACAACATATATAACAGCAGTAAGCCATCGTATTGGAAAGGCAAAAGATCGCTTCATCAATGGTGTACCCTGTTCATTATAGGTAGACCAAAATAATGACCCTTAATTTATTATAACGCCAAAAGGGCTAAAGAAAATGGGTTGTAAATTTCCACACCTATTGAGGGGAGATGGGTTGTTTATATTTGCTTATTGTTTTATTATTTTATTATTATTTTTAGTTTCCTCCCTAGACCTTCATCAAGCTGTAATAAACACCCCCTAGATAAATTTGTGCTTTTCTTCGGTAAAATAATGTACCGGCCAAAGGCCGGTTACTCTAAAAATTAAATTAAATTAAACTAAATTATCTGAAAATTACAGGCTCGCTCGCGTTCGCCAGGAAAAAAATTGACACCTAAATGGCACGAAAGGACTTAATATTGACAAAGAAATGGGGCGTAAAGTCTTAAAATCGCCAAACTAATCGGCCGAACGTCTTAAAATCTATATAAACCAAGGGGGCTAAACATGAGGGATAAGGGGGCCAGAAAAACCAGCCCATTCCCCCTTAATGAACAGGGTATAGTGAAGGGATCCAATAATTACCCCCGAATATCCATTATGGCCTCACTCAAATTCCAATATTATCTGATAATGAATATAGTTTGCAACCTCACAGCAGATTTATTATGCGTCTTTCTTCATTATTTATCAGTTGCTAAGGGGATTCAATTTTCCATCAGCTAAAAACTAACAAACCTCAGTTATATTCTAGTTCCTGTGACGGGTAGTGATGATGGTAACGAGTGCTATACCCCTTATAGATAACAGACCTGTATAGATGGATAGCTATATATATAGCGCATTCAGTTCACAACCAAAAGGCTATGGGTTCGATTCCTGGGCAGAGCGAGACATTGGAGCAAGTGTTCAAGCACCCTGTGCCTCTGTTCACCAATTATGTGTTAATGAACATTCGCTGACGCGCTACCCGGGGAGGTGGGTTAATGATGAGGATATCAGCACCGCAGCCAAGGGTGGACTATTGTAAGCTCCACAAACTTTACTTTTCTTTTTCTTTTTTCTTTTCTTGTAAGCTCCACTAACTTTATTTTTTGTCTTTTCTTTTCTTGTTTTGTTATCCACCACACACTATGTAAACGAAAACCACATCAAACAAGCCACCCCGACGCCGCTCATTCCTGACACTCTATGATGTAAAAGATCAAGGGTATGGAAGAGGTATATATAGTAATTGTGTATATTGGTAGTAATTTACCTGTCTGAATGGTATAAGATATGTTTATTACCACATGTATACAATTAAAAGACTAGATTATTCCGGACACTTTATATATTAATATGTTTTGTGAGTGTATTAGCTGCAAGAAGCAATTCAACGACACGCCCAGGAAGTTGAAAAACGGAGAGGTTGAACTGTATGTATTTCAAAGGTCGTCTCATTTTGGATATCCCTGTTCCGTGCCATTGTTTTGACGATTTTAAGAACTTATGTCCCATCAGTTTGCGATTTTACAACGTTTCGACCCATCTAAATGTAATTTATTTTCCTGGCGAGCGATAGCGTAATTTTGAGCATGAAGGAGTGTAGTAGGGAGACTAAAACCAAACCAAACTATAATACAACGACCCACACCCGCCGCAGGACACCCTGGATATTGAAGGATCATCACGGAGAGCTTTTAATGTAATGCAAAATGGGACCGTATGGTCAGACTATCACCCCCACCCTCCACCCTCCCAAGCTTCCCCCCAGTTTCCTCCCATTAGCTTGGCTATATTATGATGATTTCCACCATTAAATTAGGGGTTGTGTGACGTTGTACTCCGTGCAGGGGTCGAATTTTTCCTGGCAAGCGATAGCAAGGCAACAGCTTAGAAGCAAAGCAAACACTGTACTACACTGACACATCTACCGCAAGAAAAACCCCGAAATTGAAAGCATGTATTATGAAGCGCTTTAATGTTATGTTAAATGGCTCAGTGTTCCACAAATGATGGCGGGGCGGATAGCACATTCACTCTTTTCCCTCTTTATCTTCTTTACTTTTGGTTGGGTTTATGTTCGAGCGTCTTTGTAGTTCAGTGTTTTGTATTATTGTATTTGTTGTCTAATTAGTGGGATCAGTATGCATTTAGGCTACACTGTAAACAATCAAAGGGTATGGAAAACGTAAATAATATTATTGGGTAAATTGATAGTGATATACCTTTCTATACTTATAATAGATGGGCTAATTACTGTCGACATACCTTGAAAAATGGTATATTATTATGGACTCGTTATGTACTGTACCTGTTCATAACATTTATACGCATATTTGTTTATAGTGTAGGTGCCTGATTCTTAGTGAATGTAGTGATAGATTATGTATTCAGGTTTGTCTAGGAAATTGCTTTTTAATTACTGAAATAAATTATACTATGTAAGATACTATTTTTTCGGAGTAAAGTGAATATGTGATTTTAACTGAATGTAGGTACTGCGTGATAATATAGGAATATGTTATCAGATTGGCTTAAAAATCACAATTAAATGACTGATATAACAAATAAAAAAACAAGTAGGATACTACAAGCAACTCGTTCAGGCGTACTACCTGCTATCATCGTGTGGAATAGCCGTTTAGTTTGCGGTCTAATTATCGGATCAACTTCGATTTATACAGTATATATACAGCCCCAATATAACGATAAACATTAGGAGTACCCTACACTAGAAACCCTATTGTAACAGAGTTCGGCCAACCTCTGCCATGTTGGTGCCATTGGTGTCTTTAGGAGCTTATCACACTCAAATACATACATACCCATAATAAACATTGGGCAATACTGGTACAGGATATACTGTATATTGTGCTCTTTGGGTCTACATTCTACATGATAAAAACTAAAATATCACCCCGTTGTTTGGAAAATTACGGCACCAAAATGTCGTCCAAGGAAAATGGTCGATGTGTTTTACTACAGGATCTCTACCCTGCACGGACTCGAACCAATAGTCTATACAACGTGAGTACGATCATTAACCGATAACACTCGGGGTTGGTACCCCTTCTGGACCTGTTTGGTCGTTCCCATCCGATTAAAGTGGAGTAGGAGGTACCGTGGTAGAACAGAGTACCGCTCACTCTGACACCAGCCAGCCAGCTTGATGCAGATGGCCAGGTTTATTTTTGTTAAAGCCTTTCATTTTTACAGTGTAGAAAACCATTGTTTCCACTCATAAAAAATTAATATAATACAAAACTGAAGACACTGAACTACGAAGACGCTCGAATATAAACCCAACTAAATAGTAAAGAAGATATAGAGGGAAAAAAGTGAATAGCCCATCCGCCCCACAATCTTCATTTTCAAACTGGATTTAAGTACTACACAGGCATATATATTCCTAACAACAATATGTATTACAGCTTGGGGTTTAAAAATCCTCTACTTGATCTATGATATGAGTTGCCATCATACTTCTGAGTCCTTATACAGTATCTTAGCCAAAATAGAGTGATACATGGGTAATATTTGTTGTAATATATTGAACAATGCTTGTAAAAAAGGCCCTCGAAAACGCTCTGATTCACCGCCTTTCCCCCCCCCCCCCTTATAAGAACACTTCAGTAGGGGTGCCCTCTTAACCACAGTGTTCTAGCTATGTTTAAGACGAATATATTCAGCTTAACCCCTTCATTCCCGGCGACGTCATTATAATTATATTTCCGCTTCATGTAGACGATTTTATGAAACTTAGAAAGGATGTATGTTAGCTAAAAGGATTAATTGAGAGAGTCTGTAGTCTTTTAATGTGTACACGTCCTTCCTAAGCTGTACAGAATCTTCTAATAGTTGCCAGAATATAATAAAAGTACATCATCGGTACATAAAGGGTAAAGCAGATTATGAGTAACAGAATACCAATTGTGATAATTTTATACCCATTTAAATTGTAGAGATTAATTATTGTCATACAAGTTTATACTGTTTTAACGCATATTTGTTTATGGTGTAGCTTTGTGATTTTTTTGTGATTTAGTGAATGTAGTTATTGCGTGATGGAATAAGAATATGTTATCAAATGTGTCTAGGATATTGCTTTTTAATTACTGAAATCATTAAGACAACGTAAGATGTTATTGTGTTCTGAGTAAAGTGAATTTGTTATTTTAACTGAATGTAGGTATTGCGTGATAGTGTAGGAATATGTTATCAGATTTGCTCAAAAATAACAATTAAATGACTGATATAACATATATTAAAAAAACAAGATATTACAAGCAACTCCTTCAGGCGCACTACTGATATCATTATGCTGAATCATCTATTTGTCAAAATAAGAAGAAAATCACATCACTTGTGATGAAAAGGTTAAGTTGATGACCTAATTTATTGAACTTTCTATGTCACTGTCCAGGAAACTATAATAGACCAAATGTTCTGACTGCATTGATTACTTGCCAGTGAGAGACAAACAGTCAAGAATTAAACATGATAAAAAGGGGACTTCCAACAAAAAAGAATCCTACCCACAATAATACATAAATAAAAGGAGGTGTGTCGGATGGTTGAAAGACACAGTTGCTCGCGTGTTTGGGGCTAGCAACACGTATTATGAAAAACATGCATCCATCATTATAATTCACTTTCTCTCACTTCACTCACTCACCCCCGTAATTTACCGGAGGATAATAGGTTTTTCACAATACGTAGACGGAGGTCTTTAAAAAAAAACAATAAACAAAACAATAGTAAACACATATCTTATTCAGTACCGGTGACGACAATAAACAAAACAATAGTAAACACATATCTTATTCAGTACCGGTGACGACAATAAACAAAACAATAGTAAACACATATCTTATTCAGTACCGGTGACGACAAAACAAACCAATAGTAAACACATATCTTATTCAGTACCGGTGACGACAATAAACAAAACAATAGTAAACACATATCTTATTCAGTACCGGTGACGACAATAAACAAAACAATAGTAAACACATATCTTATTCAGTACCGGTGACGACAATAAACAAAACAATAGTAAACACATATCTTATTCAGTACCGGTGACGACAATAAACAAAACAATAGTAAACACATATCTTATTCAGTACCGGTGACGACAATAAACAAAACAATAGTAAACACATATCTTATTCAGTACCGGTGACGACAATAAACAAAACAATAGTAAACACATATCCTATTCAGTACCGGTGACGACAATAAACAAAACAATAGTAAACACATATCTTATTCAGTACCGGTGACGACAGTTCCATTTTATTCTGATAACTATTAGACGATCTTATTAACCCTTTCACGTTTTTATGACGCAGAGGTTGCCAGATTAGCAATAATAAATAGAGTTCTCTCACTCTTATAATTACCTCTCCAAAATTAGTTTTCTGCCCACAGCTAACTCAAAGACAACTGCAGAGGTTGAAGTAACTAAACTAAAGGTTTCCAAATACCCCTGATGGTAACAAAGGCTTTAAAGTATCCATAATAGGCTCAAAATTGCGTGAAAAACGTGAGAGGGTTAAGCTTAGGAAGGACGTGCATCATTTAAAAGGCTACAATATATCTCAATTAATCATTTTAATTACCATAGACCCTTCCTAAGCTGCATATAATCGTTTAAATACAATTGAAATACAAAACGCACGTCACCGGTACTGTAAGGGGTACTTTTAATGTGAAATAAGTAAGCTCACAATGATAACCAGATATGTATTTCAAATTTCTAATTTCTATAATCATTGTTTTATCAAGTGGGTTTATTTACTCTTATACTTTAATATTTTCAGTATGATAAGGCCATTCTTTACATTATGCAGGTTACTATTGTAATGCCTGGATTGTGGCAAAGTATCTGTAACTGCATTCGATGCTGAAATCTGCTTGTGCTATCACGCCAAGTGGAGTACTTCTCTTGGTGTAGTGGACAAAGCGTTCGCCTCCCACGTGGCGGGCTCTCGGTCGGGCCGCAATCAAAAACATTTGGGGCGAATTTCCGCATCAAACGCAGTTCGGATGTGATTGTTAACATTGTAAAATGTAATTGTGTGTAATTGTAAAGTCGGCAAAAATAGTATGGTGCCGTTTCGAGGTCACTTCACTATAAAAGGACTTATTCAGTCTAGGAGGAACCTGTGGGAGTCAGGGGATAGATACAAATAGTGTGTACACCTTTTTGTTTACCATGAGATTCGTTCTAAATATAATGAGGGACCGTATAGCGTCGTCTGCTACTGTTTCACAAACACCCAATAGTAATCAGTTTCCATCCAGTGAGTCGCAATGTATATAACGAAGTCATCAAAATATCACTCCTTTCTATATGCATTAATGTTACAGAAATATTATTCTCAAATTATATTCAGTACATTGTTCAATATACAAAGTATATATATATGGTGAATACAAAAACATATGTTAGGCCTACAGAGACATATGGCAAGGATTCGACATTAATGAATATAGAAAGGAGTGACATTTTGATGACTTCGATATATAAATTTCGACTCACTGGATGGAAACTGGTTACTATTGGGTGTTTGTGAAAGAGTAGCACACGACGCTATCCGGTCCCCCATTGTCTAACATTATCCTGATAAATCAAAAGAAATATTAACAGTGATTCAAGAAGGCCCCAGTGATAACAAGACTCTATTACTGTAGGAACCTTAAAGTAAACCAAAGATTTATGAACATATTATATAATTTGTCTGTCATTATAGGTGTAATTTTCGTTTTATTGAAGTTAATTGAGAAAGTTTCCGGTGACTAGACTTGCGATCCACGTATTTCTGAAATGTGGACTATTTTAAACACTAGCACTGCTTTCCTGTTACCAGAACGATAATGGCAACTGTACCTACACCATACCCAGCCAAATATAATGAAATCTAAGATAACCTAACTTTTGCCTTGCTTAGCATAATTAAACATAACAGATGAGTTATGTTTGGATAGGTCACATAAGCGTAATCATCTTGCCAAAAAAAAAAAAAAAAAAAAAAAATCGATTGTTCTTGAAGTCATCCAAACTTCAGCAAAAACTTCTTGGGGTCTCAAAATCCACGACTGTTCTCTGTTTTTCTAGGTATCCCAAAGTGGAGCATTTCGCGGGTTAGGCTGGCAGGGTGCGTGAAAGAGGAACGTCCATCATCTTCCCACGATATTTCTCAACACTCCTCCTAGATGGTCAGAAATAGTCTCATACGAAGGAGAGGAACACTGATGCAGAAATATTGTTTTCAACTTCATCTCTCTCTCTCTCTCTCTCTCTCTCTCTCTCTCTCTATATATATATATATATATATATATATATATATATATATATATTGTGTAATATTAAGGTTGAATCATAGTTCCTGTTCTTAGTTAAGAGTGAGTGTACACAGTTTCACACTGGGTCTCCACTCTAGAAATCTAAAATCTAAAGAGCAATATGAAGATATATACAGTATATAAAGTTTTCAAAAGGTAAATAGTTAAATTTAAATAGTTAATCATATAATAATCTATTTATTTTCAGCACAGAACCTAAGCTACTTGATCTTTGACCCGTCGCATGTCAGAGCAGGAAGCAACGAGTTACATTTTAGGTCATCATTTACACGCACTGCCCCCTTCCTGCCCACCCTCCCCCCTCTCACAGGATTATTTACCCCCCTCCCCCTCCCCCTCTCGCAGGACTATTCACCCCTCCCCCCCCCCCTCCCACTCCTATTTGTGGATTGTTATCCTCTTTATATCTGTCTTCATCTTCTTCTTTCATTATTTCCTTGTCCTCTCATGACTCCTCAGGCATAATCCTTCATAGCAGTTTTATCCTTATATATACAACATATGGCTCTGCTCATATATATATATAATATATATATATGTATATATATATATATATATATATATATATATATATATATATATATATATATATATAATATACTGTATATATATATATATATATATATATATATATATATATATATATATATATATATATATATATATACCGGTATATATATATATTTTTCTTTTTCTTTAAGGCAGGCGAGGTTGAAGGAAATACAGGTATCAGCATTAATTATTTTATTATTAAGGCTTTCAATAGAACGAACAGCAATTCTCAGGTGTTCTGGGAGATTGTGCAAAAGGTGAGCAAAATTCATGGTGATCCGACGCGTTTCGATAGACAACTATCATCTTCAGGGAATGGAAGGTAAGTGAATAGGATTTTTTTTTTTTTTTTTGTTTTTAATAAGGTAGGGGGTGAAAGAAGAGATCCCAGATTGGGAAGGAAGAGAAAGTAGGAAAGATGAAAGACAGTAGAAGAGAAAAGTTAGTGGGCCGGCCACCTTGCTGTTTTTATTTATTAAAGTTAGTTTTTATGGCAAGTTATATAGGTGCTGAGGGCTAGGAATTGATTACAATTTGATTTCTAAGTGATTGATAGTAGTTGCTTAAATATTATTCGTTATTTGTAGATCTATCTACTATGTTATATTGAGGAGGAGGGAGGTTGTTTATTTTGCAGTATTTCTTGAAGTCATATTTATCTTTCAACTCTCTCCAACGCCAGTTATCATGTTCTTGTTTTTCTCTGGCTATCTCATAGAGTCCTATGCAGAAAAATCCGGTTTTGGCTGTTTCATGTTCTCTGATCATTTTGGCTACAGGTCTGCTGTAGTCTATTAGATCAGTGTCTGCAGTTATGCTTTTCAGGTTAGAAAAGTCCAGTTGTCTGTATGCTGCTTCCCGTTTTGCTGTTTCTTCTTGTTCTTGTTCCTGTTTGGTTCTCAATCTTGTGTGTTTCGGGGAGGGAGGTGAAGGAGTTGTTATAGTTCCTTCTTCCTCTTCGTAGTCATCTTCTTCTTTTTCATCTTGCTCCTCGTATTCTGCAAGATTAATTTCTTCTTCATCAGCTTCTTCTGCTTCTTGGATGATGGGTGTGTGTTCCTTTCTTGATGTTTTCTTATTTCTACTATATTTTGTAGAAGGCTTCAGAGCGTCAGTAGGGATCTTGATTTTTGGTAGATTATTGTAGTCAAGAAGCAGAATTGCATAGGGGGATAGAATAGGGGGGATGAAAATAGAGTTTATCAGTGGATAAAGAAGAATAAGATTAGAAATATGAAGTAAAGTTGGAGATTAAAAGATAGTGGGCCGTCCACTTTGCTATTCTTGGTTAAGACTTAAATTACACTGCATATATATTCCGTGAGCAGAACATACCACCAGCTTCATGTTTATGTTCCCTTTTTTTATTTCCTGCCTCCATGTTTGCACTTTGTTTTTAATTTTGCATTTGTTTGTTTTCATATGCATTGTAGCATCGTTCCGGTGTTATAATTATTTATTTTGTGTTGTTATTACTCTTTGGTGTTTTGATAAGTTGTCTTAAAATCTAAAAAAACAAATTAATTATATTTATTTTCTTTTATTGATTTTTTTTTTTTTTTTTTTTTTTTTTTATTACAGGGACGAATTCATTGTAATTAGCATGATTTGTCATAGAGAGTGAGAGTGAGAGAGAGAGAGCCCCCCGGAACTTATCCCGCAAGGCTCTCTCTCTCCATCTCACCGACCAATGACGAGCGAGTATTCATGCGTCAGTCATTTTTTGCGACCCTGGCTCTGATTGGAGAATTCTCGACAAGTGGGTGTTTTTAGCTTAGCTAACTCAATTTTTCTCATGTCTTACATCATAATTATTGCTTTCATTCATTCTGATTTCATCCATTTATTTTAATCATTCATTCACCTTAGATTATAACTTATTATTTTTGTCAGAGACGGTACAGAACTTAAATATATACAGTGTACAAGGGACATTTTTATTGCTTTATGGATTTTGTTTATGAATATTTTTTGTTTGTTAATTATTACATATTTAATATTTCACTCATTCATTCGATTTTTTTTTTTTTATGAATATTTGTTGTTTGTTAATTATTACATATTTAATATTTCACTCATTCATTCGATTTTTGTTTATGAATATTTGTTTGTTAATTATTACATTCACTCTTTCATTCTTTCCACTTTCCCATTCATTCATTGTGGCTTCACTCATGCTATCACTCATTATTACTTTAGAGTATGATATTTTGTTGGAGACAGTACATATTTAACAGAGGTCATGCTAGTATATACAGGGACACGACAATGTTCATACACATGGACATATTACAAGGGACATTTTTTTTTTTTTTTTTTTTTTTTTTTTTTTTTCAGTCTATCATTCATTAGTATTTAGAGTATAATATTTGTGTTGGAGACAGTACATACTTAACAAATTCATGATAACATATACATAGACATCTAATAATATTCATAATTACAAGGGATTTTTTATTTTATTTTATTTTTTCTTCATTCATTCATCATTCGTTTTGCATACTTAAGCATTCAACTTTACTGAATTGTACTTATTTTGCTAGTTTGTTAGAGGCTTTCAGTGTTCATACATATATTGGGTTTGGTTCTTGATTTAAGTTGGTTATTATTGAAGGGGGAAACCATGAGTGTTTCCTAATTGGTCTGTTCTCTACTATGGTTGCATAATTTGGGTCATTTAATCTTTCTAACGTAGACCATATATTTTTTGTTCTTCTAAATAGTTTGACATTCATAGCCTCTGTCTTAGCTATTTCGTGCAACTGTCTGGTGTTTCTGTTGTATGGATATCTTTCATTAAGTGCATATCTGAGCGCTTTATTTTGTATCCGTTGCAGCCTCAGTGTTTGTGTTTTGCTTAGGGTGGATAATGGTGCAGCTGGATATTCCAAGACAGGAAGTACTAGAGCTTTTACTAGGTGAGTTTTTATTTTTTCTGAGAGGTCACCAAATCTGTAAAGTTTTCCTAGGGATGCCTTTCCTTTGTTAATTAAACTTGTCACATGTTTTAGTATGCCTCCCCTAGTCAATTTTAGTCCCAGTGTTTTCCCTTCCTGGTGTGTATCTAATAAATCTCCTTCTACAATTATGTCATCTTCCTTTGAGGTAGCAATTGGAAGTATGGTAAATTTTGTCGTATTGGTTTTTATTTTCCATCTCTTTTCGAATTCGTTTATTTTATTGATTTCTAAGCCTACTTTTTCCGCCATAAGTCTTCGTGATTTGCCTGGGTATGTAATTATCTGGGTGATGTCGTCTGCATATTGAATTGTAGTGCAATCGATAGCAGGAGCAGATATAACATAACAGCTTATTTATACATATTAGGAAGATCACAGTAAGGTTTATTGGGTGTTGGCTAGCATATGATTGGCTAGTTGACGACCAATGAGGCGCGCGCTTTCCCTGCCTCCTGGTTGGCTGGGCGGGTTCGTAGATGCTAGATGTTGTCGTAGGGGGTCTGCTGGGCGAGGGGGAGGCTGGGCCATTGTGAGGGGCGGCGGGCCAGTTGTATCTCGGGTTTCTGGTCCAGTTTGAAGCGTAGGGTTGAGGGGCGGCCCGGGTTGGTTAAATGAAGTAGTGGGGGGGACGGTAAGGGGGGGAAGGGGAGGGGTGGTAAGGGGAGTAATGTTAGGGGGTATTTGAGAGTAACGTTTAGCTGATGGGAGTATTTGGAGGTCGAGAGTTTGATTATTTATGGAAGGATTAAGAGTTTGAATATATAGGACTTCAAGTATAGCAAGTCTTCTGGGTTCTGTCTCTTTATCAATTACGGAGGTGTTTTTATCTAGGTCAGAGCGAGTAAGGGCTTGGTGGTGGGGGGCTTTATAGTGGTCTTTGATAGCTCCAGATTGGAGATGGAGGGTGAGACGGCGTGATAAACGATTTTGTGTCATACCAACGTAGGTTTGAGGTCCACAGTCCACATTATTGCAATTGTGTTGGTATATCACATGGTCGTCTATTTTCGGAGTCTTGGGAGAGATAGGTCTGTTACGGAGGATGAGGTTGGAGGTTTTGGAGGATTTGTAGTAGATGATAAGTTTTATTTTGTGGTCGGGTTTGGTGGGGAGGACGTTTTTGGTAATTATTTCTTTCATGATGGATTCGTCGGTATTGTGATCAGATGACATGTAGTTGCGGTAGAAGATAGTGATGTCGTTGGTTGGGTTGGTAGTAGGGGGGGCTTGGTTGTACCATTTATTAAGGTGTTTTCTTATGGTGTTGGTGACATCTGTATTAGAGTATCCGTTGTTAACGAGTACCTGGGTACTCCCCTTACCACCCCGACTCTTTTTTTTTTTTTTTTTTTTTTTCTATGTGATTGAGGGAGGCAAAAGGCATAACTGCCTATAACGAGTGCCTCCCCCATAGTTGAAAGAGTGACAGGGCCAAAATCAAGGGACGTTCGAGCCAAAATGCCCTTACCCCCTCTCTCCTCCCCTCCCCTTCCCCCCCTTACCGTCCCCCCCACTATTTCATTTAACCAACGCGCGCCGCCCCTCAACCCTACGCTTCAAACTGGACCAGAAACCCGAGATACAACTGGCCCGCCGCCCCTCACAATGGCCCAGCCTCCCCCTCGCACAGCAGACCCCATACGACAACATCTAGCATCTACGAACCCGCCCTGCCAACCAGGAGGCAGGAAAAGCGCGCGCCTCATTGGTCGCCAACTAGCCAATCATATGCTAGCCAACACCCAATAAACCTTACTGTGATCTTCCTAATATGTATAAATAAGCTGTTATGTTATATCGCAAGCCATCGGACCACCTCTGCCATGGCCACCAGCACTACCACAACCATTGGTATGGTCAAGTGGTTTAATTTCAAAGCAGGCTATGGTTTTATCACCACTTCTAACAACGAGGATATCTTCTGCCACCACACCAACATCCACAACAACAAGAGCAGCAAGAGAGCCTCGTTGGAGAATGGTGAAGCAGTGGAGTTTTCCATCTACTCCGGGAGTCAGGGAAGAGAAGCCATCAACATCACAGGCCCTAAAGGAGCCCCTGTCAAGGGCTCCTCATTCTCTCCACACAACACTCCACCAAAGGTGCCAACAACAACAACGACTGCAGAAGGGGAAGCTGTACTGAGGGCAAAAATCTACGCCTGTATCCAGTCAGCCATAGCCATCGCTGGTACAGACAAGCAACAACTCTGCCATCTGATCCCCTATCTGCTGTCAGTCAACAAGCTGCCGACAATCACCATCCCTGAGGAGGCTCTCTCCACGACCTCAGCAATCACCAAGAGGTCGTCGGCAAGGAAGAAGCCCTCCAAAAGACAACAACACCGAGCCCCAGAACCAACACCGCTGGAGGCGAGGAGTGCTTCCAAACTACAACATCTTCTCCAGCAACCACCATCAGTCGACAAGACCCAGAAGAAACCCAGAAAGACGCCAAAGAAGAAGATCTCCCTTGTACCTCGAGTGGTTAACAGGATCAACACGTCAGCGCCACAATCCCAACAAGCTGAGCATCCTGAAGACCCAACTCCACAGGCAACACAGGGAATCACATCTCCAGCACCTCCTATCATTATTCCTACAGAAGACGACTCCATGGACCTCGACACTCACCAAGATGGCTCTTATGAAGAGGAAGATTCTGAGGAAGAAGAAGTGGACGTGGAACTATCTGATGCTGAAGATCCAGAAGAAGATGACAAGACCCCTTCTACACCACTTCAGTCAGCCAGCTCTACACCAGAACCGAACATCATGACAACTCCTCTCCCTCCTGTTCTAACACCACAAGTTGAGAGGGAGAAGCAGCCAGATTATGACCCAAACTTTGCTTATGTGACAGACGAACAATTTATAAGTTTTGCAGAAGACCTTGAAACTTGTACTCTGGCTGTAATGAAACAAAAATATCCCTCTACCTGGCTTCATGAGTCGAGACTAACACCGGAGGGCAGAGCACGCGTATCGAATGTTAAGAATCATATGAAAAAAAAAAAAAGCTTAATAAATAATTAGAAATCCACCAAGAATCTTCAGCTTCACCATCCGCTTCATAAAACAACACCATCTCCCACCTTCACCAACATCAACGGCCTTTCCACACCACCAGCACCACCTACCACTCCACAAGATGCACTGATACTCGTCGACTACTCTTACTAATCACATCCAAGAATCACCAAAGAATTGCAAGGAGGACGGCCCTCCACCTTTTACTCTTCAACTTTGCTCTTCATTTCCATCTTTACTTCTCTCTAATCCTTAGAGACCTCTCACCTCCCCAACCTGTCTATCCCCCCCACCAGCAGCAGCGCAAGCCATCCTGAATCACTAAAGTAACTTCTCCAACTAAATCAACTCAACCCCAGCTCAATTATTCAACTCACGCACGTTGGGTCAAGCCCCGACACCCTATTTCTCCCACTATTATCACTGTCTCTCCTACTTAACCAATAAAAACTTCCCTTCTTTCACCCTCACCCACCTTTTCTATATTCATTCATTCATTCATTCATCTCCATAAGAGTGATCAAAATTATTACTTGCCTCACCTTCACTATATACTTCCGTTCCCGTATCTCCTACTCTTCCTCATTCATTCTCATTCGAGACTGCCTGCCTGCAAACACCTGCCTCTCAACTCTTGACCACCTCTACCATGGCCACCAGCACTACCATAACCACTGGTATGGTGAAGTGGTTTAATTTCAAAGCAGGTTATGGTTTTGTCACCACTTCCAACAGCGAGGATATCTTCTGCCACCACACAAATATCATCAACAACAAGAGCAGCAAGAGAGCCTCGTTGGGGAATGGTGAAGCAGTCGAGTTCTCCACCTACTCCGGGAGTCAGGGAAGAGAAGCCATCAACATCACAGGCCCTGAAGGAGCCCCTGTCAAGGGCTCCTCATTCTCTCCACTTAATACTCCACCAAAGGCGCCAACAACAACAACGACTGCAGAAGGGGAAGCTGTACTGAGGGCAAAAATCTACGCCTGTATCCAGTCAGCAATAGCCATCGCTGGTACAGATAAACAACAACTCTGCCAGCTGATCCCCTATCTGCTGTCAGTCAACAAGCTGCCGACAATCACCATCCCTGAGGAGGCTCTCTCCACGACCTCAGCAATCACCAAGAGGTCGTCGACAAGGAAGAAGAAGCCCTCCAAGAAACAACACCGAGCTCCAGAACCAACACCGCTGGAGGCGAGGAGTGCTCCCAAACAACAGCTGCTTCTGCCAAGACCTCTTAGTCTAAACAGAAGCAAAGTGGAGCACTCCTCTACAACAACAACAACAACAACAGCAGCTACCAAGGAAAAGTCGCCTCCAAGAACTCCAGGAACACCATCACCTGGATTCTTTGGGGAACCAACCTACCAACCATCCTACATCAACTCTACCAACAAGACACCTAAGAAGAGGAACCCTGCCCCTGCTGAAGATCATCCAACAACTCCAGCAATCTCCCCCGAGCCTTCCTACCAGCCTTCCTACCACCTCTCCAGTCCTAAGCCGAAAAAGCAGAGAAAACAGCTGAAGAAGACCAAGATGCTCAACGTTTACTCCCAACAACCAAAGAAAAAATAGCAAGGTGGTCCAGCCCACCATCTTTCATCTCTACAACTCTTCCTACTCACCACTTTACCTTGCACTTCAACCTCTTCTTTCATCACTAGTGAGACCCTCTATCTCACAATAAATTAAATTAAAAATTAAAAAAACTCCTACTCTCAAGCCATCATCATCATCATCATCCTATTCACTTACCTTCCATTCCCTGAAGATGATAGTTGTCTATCGAAACGCGTCGGATCACCATGAATTATGCTCACCTTTTGCACAATCTCCCAGAACACCTGAGAATTGCTGTTCGTTCTATTGAAATCCTTAATAATAAAATAATTAATGCTGATACCTGTATTTCCTTCAACCTCGGCTGCCTTAAAGAAAATGTATTACCTGGCTACACCAACATATATATATATATATATATATATATATATATATATATATATATATACAGTATATATATATGTATATATATATATATACAGTATATATATATATATATATATATATATATATATATATACAGTGTATATATATATATATATATATATATATATATATATATATATATATATATATATATATATATATATAAGAATGAGAGCCAAACACGTCTCCATTGCTGAACTATATTTCGGACTCCTCTGAGCACAAGCACATTGAATAAATAATATGCAATGACATTCATTACTTACCAATAATGATTTTTGTGTTACACGTAAGGAGATATGACATAAAGTGAGCCTTAACAGCAACATTATGTTACTCGACAATAGGATACGAGTGAGCGAAAAATGTCAACGTTAGTGATTAGGTGTGGTGGAGTGGTCTTGCCACTGGCCTGGTAATCCAATGGTCCCGGGTTCGAATCCCGATATATCAATGGGAAGATATTATTGGGATGGAATTTGTGCTGTACTTAGTATCAGTGCATTACCACAAAGCCAACCTAAACGCCAAACAAATACCCTCATTGTTCCCTGATTAAATAGCACTGCATGAGTATTCCCATATTCAAAATATGTTACAGGGGGGGGGGGGGATGCCTAGTGAGTTAATTGCTCGTTAGGTGGCGTTCTGAGAGTGAGGGACCGAGTCTAGGTGGTGAGACAGTGAAGCACAAAGGTAGAGCAACTTCAGAGATGGGGCTGCTTCGAGCCATGAGTTGAACTCTAGTGCTTCACTTGTCTCACTCCCTAGACTGGAACAAGACCTCAAGGGCTTCACCGTGTTGAACGGTTGGATGTGCAGGCACTCAGCCTATGCCCTAGAGGGAGTAGTTGGAATATATACAAAAATAAACAAAAATAACTCGTTTCGAGAATTAACAAACTTAAAAATCATTCCTGTGATTTATATTTGTAATAAAATAATTACATATACCGAATACCGATCTATTTAAATAAAATGCATGTATAAAAGGATAAATATACTACGTTATAATTCTCTCTTTATACATTTAAAGTGAATAGTCAGACGACCGCAAGTTATGTATACAAATAAACTAAATTGAAACGCACGAAATATTACTAACTGAGGAACAAAATATGAGACTAAGAAAGATATATGAAATCGATTAGAACATTTGAATGCATTAAAATACTGATTAATAGTTACTGGTACGAATACAATAACGTAAGTTTATCTACCATCCAATGTTTCTGTGGTACTAAAAGACTCAAACAAAGCAGATCAATTGAACTCAATTAAGTTTTAAAGTAAGATTGAAGTATTCAAGAATAGTTTATATCCGCAAGAATTCTGTTACAACCTAGCTACTGTATAAGGAGATAAGTGAGCTAACTAGATTTGGCATAACACAATACAAATGCAATGGAAAAAGATTAAATATTAGTTAAATGTTCTATAGGTGAATACTAATTGAACAGTTAATATGTTTTTTTTTTTTTTTTTTTTTTTTTTTTTAATGTAGTTATTAGGTTCCGGTTTTCACTCTTCAATGAAATATTTGTCTCCAAGGAAACCATCTTGTTTATTTCTATATTTACCAATTATCCTAAATTGCTCTCACTAAAACGATAATCTGCTTCTAAGTCATGATTTCTTAGAACATAAGAACATAAGAAAATGGGAGTCTGCAAAAAGCCGATCGGCCCATACAAGGCAGATCCCTGTCACACCCAACCCCAATTACAAGGCCCAATTATAGACCCATATCACTAATACCTTGAGTACTGACCCCACCAAAAAGGTCAGAGATTAACACAAGATTACGGGGGTCTGCTGAGCGCCGATTGGCTCACACCTGGTAGATCCCCCTCACACCCAACCCATCTCGTCCATATGCCTATCTAATTTTATCTTAAAGCTCCCTATCGTTCTTGATCCCACTATATCAATTGGTAGCCTATTCCACCCATCTACAACTCTGTTACCAAACCAATATTTGCCTATATCTTTTCTGAAACGAAATTTATCTAATTTGAAACCATTTGTACGAGTTATTTCGCTATCACTGAGCTTTAGTACATTTTTCATGTCTCCTTTATTAATTCCACTAACCCACTTGAATACCTCTAGCATGTCACCTCTAACTCTGCGTCTCTCTAACGAATGTAAGCGTAATTTCTTCAACCTTTCTTCATACGGAAGATTTCTAATATTATGGATCATTTTTGTCATTCTACGTTGTACTCTCTCCAATGAATCTATGTCCATTCTGTAATAAGGACACCAAAATTGAACAGCATAATCCATATGGGGTCTCACTAATGACAAGTAAAGTTTTAAGATAACATCAGCAGTTCTGTTACTCACACTCCTAGATATGAACCCGAGAATCCTGTTTGCCTTGTTACGAACGCTTATACATTGTTTTCTAGGCTTCAAATCATTGCTAACAAACACACCTAGATCTTTCTCACAGTCTGAGTTTTCTAATTCCATATTAGCTAGTTTATATTTAAAATTTGTATGCATCTTCCCTATCTTTAATACCTTGCATTTGTCAATGTTAAACTTCATCTGCCATTTTACTGACCATTCGTGTAAGGTATCTAGATCCCTTTGCAGACACTCTATATCTCTAACTGAATCAATTTTTCTCCCCATTTTGGTATCGTCTGCAAATTTACTTATCCTACTAGTTATACCTAAATCAAGGTCATTTATGTATATAATAAACAACAGAGGACCTAATACAGATCCCTGGGGGACACCACTCTTGACTGATCCCCATTCTGACTTAGTACCATTTATGCTGACTCTCTGCTTCCTACCAATTAGCCATGACCTAATCCATCCTAACAACGCCCCACCTATTCCATGTGCCTCAACCTTTCTCATCAATCTCTCATGAGGGACTCTGTCGAAAGCTTTACTGAAATCTAAATATATAATATCATATGACTTGTCATTATCTACTGCTTCATATATCTCTGAGAAAAAACTAAGCAAATTAGTAAGGCAAGAACGTCCTGAGTGAATCCATGCTGAGAAAAATTTATTAAGTTAAATGTTTCTAAGTGGTTTCTCATTTTCCTAGCAATAATTTACTCTAGTAGCTTTCCTATGATTGAAGTGAGACTAATGGGACGGTAATTGGATGCTATTGATTTATCACCTTTTTTGAAAATCGGAACTACATTTGCAAGCTTCCAAGCTTCTGGAACTATACCTGTTTCTAATGAATTGTTAAAAAGAAATGTTAATGGGTAACTTAACTCATCTCTACATTCTTTTAATACTCTAGCATATACCTCATCGGGACCAGGCGATTTCTGAGGTTTCAGTCTGTCAATTTCCTTAAGAACATCATTTCTACTTATCGTAACCGTACTTAACCTATTTTCTATACTATCGCTATATACCTTACGGAGTTCTGGAATCTGTGCCAAATTGTCATTAGTGAAAACGGATAGAAACTGACTATTTAATGTACTGCACATTTCTAAATCATTTTCTGTCATTTCTCCTATCGAAGTTTTAAGGGGGCCTATTTTATCTCTAACTTTAGATTTATATAGCTGGTAAAAAGCCTTAGGGTTATTTTTTGAATCATTGGCTATCCGGATTTCATAATTTCTGTTGTCTGTCCTTATACCTTTTTTAACCTCTCTTGATAGATTCTGATAGTAAGCAAGTAGGTGAATTTCGCCTTTCTTAATTTTTCGATATATTCCTCTCTTTTTTCCTAGAAGGTCTAATAGTCTATTATTCATCCATTTGGGTTGGTTCTGTGTTGATCTAAATTTTCTTTTGGGGATATATTTATTTTGCGCATTGTGGAGTGAAGAAATAAAATGATTATATGTAGCTGTCAAATTATCCTGAGTTAAGACAGGTATCTGAGAGAGAGTATGTTCATTAGCGCACCTGGGTCCACTTAATAGTTTAACCATAGGATCGACTCTTAAGGCTCTTCTTAATCCACCATAATTGGCTTTTCTGAAATCTGGGATAAGTGTCTTATTCTCTTTAGCCTTTCCTGTCCATTGTATGTTAAAATAAATTGATTTATGATCACTATTTCCTAGTTGGTCTCCTATCTCTACATTATTTATCATTTGTTCATTATTACTGAGAACTAAATCGAGGATATTATTACCTCTAGTAGGCGAGTCTATGAATTGAAATAAAAAACTATCCTGTACCGCCTCAATAAACTCTTTTGAATCTGAGTCGCCGATTTGATGCTGCCAATCAATATTCGGAAAATTAAAATCCCCCATAATACACACATTGCTGAACCTTGATGCTATTTTCACTTCCTGCCATAAAGCTGTACCTTCGTTTCTACTCATATTAATTTTGGTGGTCTATAAATAACTCCAATAATTATGGTCTCACTACCTTCGCTAACCTCTACCCAAACACTTTCGTTATCAGTATTTAGTCTAATACCTGATTTAATACAGCTTTTTAAAGAACTCCTGACAAACACTGCTATTCCGCCGCCCCTCCTACTTGTTCGGTCGCGTTTAAACAAACTATATCCTGGTATATGGAATTCTGCTAAAAAATGTCTTGATTCTGTATTAATCCATGTTTCAGTCAGTGCTATAATGTCTATATTTTCGTTGCTAACAAGTGCTCGAAGTTCATCCATTTTGTTACATAAACTCCTACAGTTTGTATAATATAATCGCAATGAATTTATTTTACTGGTATCGGATATACCTTTATTTCTAACTGAATTCCCATCTTCTGTTACACTTTCAATATTTCTACTAGCAGTACAATTAAAATCCTGTGCCTGATATTTTCTATTCCTATCTGATGTACCAGTACGGCAATTTACCCTATCTAGACAATTATTCTTACTCATATTCTCAGGCTTTATTTTCAGCGAAACCCCGCGACAATCCTATCTATTGACCTAGCTAAATTTGCCACCCCTAGCCGAGAAAGATGAACCCCGTCCTGTGCGTACAACTGATTTTTACCATAGAAACGGGTCCAGTTATCAAGGAATGGTATTGCATTTGCATTGCAGTATTTTTCCAGCCGACAATTGATACCAATTGCCCTAGATGACCATTCCTTGCTGACCCCTCTCCGTGGCAAGATACTGTGTACTACAGGTATGCCTCCCTTCCTCCTAACTGTATCTAACACCTCCCTGTACTGCCGAAGCAGTACTTCCGTCCTACCTTTACTAACATCATTGCTCCCTGTACTGAGACAGATAATGGGGCTATCTCCAATATCTTTCATGATGTAATACATTTCCTCTAACACCTTCCCAACCCCGGCACCAGGCAGACAGACAAGATTCCTAATATCAGTACAGGTAGACCTAGCTAAGTGTCTAACCATGGAGTCCCCAACAATTGAGAAGGACTTGCCTCTCCTTGTCGATGACTTGGTAGCAGCTGCGGCAGCGGCAGGAACTCCTGGGGCAGCAGTTGCAGGTACTCCTGGGGGGGGGGGGGGGGGGCAGCAGTCACAGCATTCCCTGAGTTTGGAGGCAACTTACTTACCTTTCTCCGGGTTTCCTCGCCGAAGGAAGCACTCGCAGCCTCACCATCACATTCGTCATCCAAGGTGATGCACTTGTTGCTGAGGGCAACTGGCCGCCGTAGAAATTTGCAGGTTGTTGCACTTGTTGGAACAACTGTCCAGGGAGCATCACGATCCCTAACAGCAGTTGCACTATCCTCACTTTTCTTGTCAGCCAAAGTCAGCTTTAAGGCTAAATTCTCGTCTTTGAGAGACTGCACCTCTCTCTCCACACTATCCAGCCTTTCTTGCAAAGCAAGACAAAGCTGGAGAATATGAGAGGAGGTAGCAATCTCGTCAACACCAGCCATTTTAAGAAAGCGTTAACACTATCACCACACTATGGGCAAAGATAATTAACTGGGAGTCACTAGGGACAGGTCCTCACTCAGCAAAGGTCAGGCAGGTTTCTTACAGCCAAAAATTAAATTTTAGTTAGATAACGTCCTATGCAAATGCTTTTCCCCATTTGTTCAAATATACGAGAGCGGAATGTTCTGAAAGAGTACCCCACATACCTCACAGGGCAGTGAGGACAGGTGAATTGATAAATTATATTTGAACACATGTGGTCAGGAACCTTATCTTATATATTGAATAATGAACCATTTTTGTAATTCGTTGGGGAAGATGTTTTTGAAGTCTTGAGCAGGAAATTTGCTATGAAGAATTTGGCGTAACGTCTTTCTCAAATCGTAGCTACATTTACTATGAAAAGGAATGCTTTCATATTTTGTGTACGGTAAATAAGTTTTACACTTGATGCGAGCAATGACTTGATAGTTTTCTGAACCAATTCTAAGCAATAGTTGTTACCAATGAAATATTGGCTTAATCTCTTGAATTCACAATGAAGTAGAGAGTAGCTTGAGCATAATATGCTAATATGCATAATATGTTAAATAGACCTTATAACATATTATGTTATAAGCTCTATTTAACAGAGTTTTTATTGAGTTGAGTTTGTAAATTGTTGGGCAGAAGCTGAGCCAGGTCAGTCCTTGGTTTGTGTGTGTAGGTTTCCTACACAAAAGTGATGCTCTCATTTTCATATATTTCTGAAGTGAACTCTATACTACTGTGTTGCGAATTAATGAAATTACGAAATGTTTGTACATGTTCCTTCTCTTTGAAAATAAGAAAACAATCCTCAATATATCTTCGATGAAATATGAGCTTGAATTCGAAAGGGCACTCATAAGACTTCACTGAGGACTTTGACGTAACTCCATTTAACTTTGACTCGTCTCATTTATTTACAGGGACCTTATGGTTTTACTTGTTTTACTAATACTAATAATAATAAAAAAAAAAAAAAAAAAAAAAAAAATAATAATATATATATATATATAATAATAATACTAATAATACTAATAATAATGATAATGATAAAAGCTGTTGTTTTCCATTGGCAAGGGCCAGTTCTCCATATCCGCAGATTCACTTTACGTAATTATTAAGAAATCGTTAATCTTATACTCTTCATTTACAATTAATACCAGTGTCAAAAGTTGTGATTTTAATGTACTATGACGTAACAGTTTTAATTTATAATTATATTCGAGCTATTGTATTCAACTGTATACTCGGAATAAATAATCGGTGTTAATCACGATGAAAGATTATGTAAATACTGGGAGAAACACCATAAGCTGACAATCTTATAAGAACATAAGAACATAAGAAAATGGGAGTCTGCAGAAAGCCAATTGGCCTAAGCAAGGCAGATCCCTGTCCCACACAACCCCAATTACAAAGCCCAATTATAGGCTCAACACTCTAATACCCTGAGGGTCATCTTACCAAAACGGTTAGAGATTAACGCAGGATTACGAGGGCCTGCAGATCGCTGATTGGCCCAACCCTGCTGATCCCCCTTCACACCCAACCCTTCTCGTCCATATGCTTATCCAATTTTATCTTAAAGCTCCCTATCGTTTTTAATCCCACTATAGCACTTGGTAGTCCATTCCACCCATCTACAACTCTGTTACCAAACCAATATTTGCCTATATCTTTTCTGAAACGAAATTTATCTAATTTGAAACCATTGGTACGAGTTCTTTCGCTATCACTGAGCTTTAGTACATTTGTCATGTCCCCTTTGTTAATCCCACTAACCCACTTGAACACCTCTATCATATCCCCTCTAACTCTGCGTCTCTCTAACGAATGTAAGCCTAATTTCTTCAACCTTTCTTTATACGGAAGATTTCTAATTTTATGGATCATTTTTGTCATTCTACGTTGTACTCTCTCCAATGAATCTATGTCCATTCTGTAATAAGGACACCAAAATTGAACAGCATAATCCATATGGGGTCTCACTAATGGCAAGTAAAGTTTTAAGATAACATCAGCAGTTCTGTTACTCACACTCCTAGAGATGAACCCGAGAATCCTGTTTGCCTTGTTTCGAACGCTTATACACTGTTGTCTAGGCTTCAAATCATTGCTAACAAACACACCTAGATCTTTCTCACAATTCGAGTTTTCTAATTCCACATTAGCTAGTTTATATTTAACATTTGTATGCATCTTCCCTATCTTTAATACCTTGCATTTGTCAATGTTAAACTTCATCTGCCAATTTACTGACCATTCGTGTAAGGTATCTAGATCCCTTTGGAGGCACTCTATATCTCTATCTGAATCAATTGTTCTCCCCATTTTGGTATCGTCTGCAAATTTACTTATCCTACTAGTTATACCTAAATCAAGGTCATTTATTTATATAACAAACAACAGAGGACCTAATACAGATCCCTGGGGGACACCACTTTTGACTGCTCCCCATTCTGACTTCGTACCATTTATGCTGACTCTCTGCTTCCTACCAATTAGCCATGACCTAATCCATCCCAACAACGCCCCACCTATTCCATGCGCCTCAACCTTTCTCATCAATCTCTCATGGGGGACTCTGTCGAAAGCTTTACTGAAATCTAAATATATTATATCATATGACTTGTCATTATCTACTGCTTCATATACCTCTGAGAAATAACTAAGCAAATTAGTAAGGCAAGAACGTCCCTGAGTGAATCCATGCTGAGAAGAATTTATTAAATTAAATGTATCTAAGTGGTTTCTAATTTTACTAGCAATAATTGACTCTAGTAGCTTTCCTATGATTGATGTAAGACTAATGTGACGGTAATTGGATGCTATTAATTTGTCACCTTTTTTGAAGATCGGAACTACGTTTGCAAGCTTCCAAGCTTCTGGAACTATACCTGTCTCCAATGACTTGTTAAAAAGAAATGTTAATGGGTAACTTAACTCATCCCTACATTCTTTTAATACTCTAGCATATACCTCATCAGGACCAGGCGATTTATGAGGTTTCAGTCTGTCAATTTCCTTAAGCACATCATTTCTACTTATAGTAACCGTACTTAACCTATTGTCTATACTATCGCTATATACCTTACGGACTTCTGGAAACTGTGCCAAATTTTCATTAGTGAAAACGGAAAGAAATTGACTATTTAATGTACTGCACATTTCTAAATCATTTTCTGTCATTTCTCCTATCGAAGTTTTAAGGGGACCGATTACATCTCTAACCTTGGATTTATATAGTTGGTAAAAAGCTTTAGGATTATTTTTTGAGTCATTGGCAACCTTAATTTCATAATTTCTTTTTTCTTTCCTAATATCCTTTTTTACCTGTCTTGATAGATTCTGATAGTAAGCAAGTAGGTGAATTTCGCCTTTCCTAATTTTTCTATATATTCCTCTCTTTTGTCCTAGAAGATCTAATAGTCTATTATTCATCCATTTGGGTTGGTTCTGTGTTGATCTAAATTTTCTTTTGGGGATGTATTTATTTTGTGCATTGAATACTGACTTGATAAAATTATCGTATGTATCTACCAAGGTTGACGTCTCTTCCTGACTTAAGATGACAGGTGCCTGAGAAGGGGTACACTCATTTGGACACCTGGATCGACTTAATTTTTTGACCATAGGGTCAGCTAATAGGGCTCTTCTTAACCCACCATAATTGGCTTTTCTAAAGTCAGGTATTAATGTTGTATTCTCTCTGGTATTACCTTTCCATTGTATATTAAAATACACAGAATTGTGGTCACTATTTCCTAGGTGGTCCCCTATCTCTACATTATTTACCATATGTTCATTGTTACTGAAAACTAAATCGAGAATATTATTACCTCTAGTCGGCGTATCTATGAATTGAAATAAAAAACTATCTTGTACTACCTCTATAAACTCCTCAGAATCAGAGTCTCCTATTTGATGCTGCCAATCTATATTCGGAAAATTAAAATCCCCCATAATGCACACATTGCTAAACCTTAATGCCATTTTAATTTCCTCCCATAATGACGATCCGTCATTTCTACTCATATTTGGCGGTCTATACATAACTCCAATAACTATGGTCTCACTACCTTCGTTAACCTCTACCCAAACACTTTCATTATCGTTATTTAGTCTAATACCTGATTTAATACAGTTTTTTAATGTACTCCTGACAAACACTGCTATACCGCCACCCCTCTTACTTGTTCGGTCATATTTAAACAAACTATATCCTGATATATCAAATTCTGCTAAAAAATACCTGGTTTCTGTATTAATCCACGTTTCAGTTAGCGCTATTATGTCTATATTTTCTTTGCTAACAAGGGCTCAAAGTTCGTTCATTTTGTTACATAGACTCCTACAGTTTGTGTAATATACTCTCAATTTACTTCTTTTCTTTATACCTAATTTACCTTTGTTTTTAGCGACATTTCCATCTTCCGTTGCACCATCACTACTATCATTTGCATTATAGTCATCATTTTTAGCATGAGACTGAATATCCTTATCGCTTTCGCCTGACGCTAAAATTGTTCCATTTAACCTCTCATTTACACTCTCAATATTTCTGTTCAAAACCCCACAACCACCCTATCTAAAGAACTAGCTAATGTAGAAACCCCTAACCGTGAAAGATGAACCCCATCCCTTGCGTACATCCCATCTCTCCCATAGAAACTATCCCAGTTATCAATGAAAGGTATTGCTTTTTCTTTGCAATATTTCTCCAAACGACAATTGACACCAATCGCCCTGGATGTCCATTCCTTGGGAACTCCTCTTCGGGGTAGGATACAATGTACTACAGGGATCCCTCCCTTCATCCTAACTTTATCTAACACATCCCGATACTGCTGCAGCAGTTCCTCACTTCTAATAATTCCAGAAATACACGAAAATATATAGCAATGGTTAAGGGGTAGCTGGCATCAACTGAGACTGTCAGGATAAAGTGTTTCATCTTATTATTACACAGTTTCTCTTCAAGTTTTCCTGTGGACTACTGAATCTGACTGTACACATGGATAGCCAGATAGTGCGGGGAACTACTCTAACTGTAAGTAGCCTATACCCTACACGTTATTGGAGTTAACTATCAAATATCAGGCAGTATACTTTATTGGTACTAAAAAGGTTTTTATGGTATACAGTATATGTGGGTCTGTTGAAAAATTGTGAGCGTTTTAAAGAGCACAGGCTTTACCCCTTCAATAAGATATACAATATGTATGCATTTAATAATGGTACAGTCAGAGGATTATGTTCAACTTAAGAAGAACCTCTAAGAATGAAAAGGTTAAATAATATTGATATGGGCATTGTACCTCTGATAGGTCCTTCCTAATTTAAATAAAACTCGCCTGGAAGTAGTTAGAACCAAACGTAAGTTGATACCATCTGATTGAATAGGTTAAATCTAGGAAGGGGCTACCTCTCCCCCTTCCCTTATTCAACCTACAGTACATGCGAAAACATGCATGTGAATATACCGGTATGTGATTATGTAAACATGCTTGAGTGAACAGATAAACAAATGCTTATGTCTTTGAATTGTGTGTAAGCATGGTAGTAAATATACGGTATGTATAGACGTGTAAATATATGTTATGTGTGTGAATTTGTGGGGGAAATGAAAATGAAGAGTAATATCACTAACAGTTATATGTGTATAAGTGCATACTTATGTAAGTATATCATTGTGTTTGAATTTTTTTTTTTTTTTTTTTTTTTTTTTCTATATTCCAACTACTCCCTCTCGGGCATAGGCTGAGAGCCTGTACATTCCACCGCTCAACACGGTGAAGCCCGTGAGGTCTTGTTCCAGCCTGGGGAGTGAGACATGTGAAGCATCCATCATGGCTCAAAGCAGCTCCATCTCTGAAGCGGCTGGTTGCTTCGCTCAAGTGCTTCACCGTCTCACCCTCCAGACTCAGACCCTCACTCTCAGAACGCCACCTATTGAGCAGTGAACTCACTAGGCATTGTCCCCCTGTAACATATTTTGAATATGGGAATATTCATACAGTGTTATTTAATCAGGGAACAATGAGGGTATTTTTTTGGCATTTCGGTGGGCTTTGTGGTAATGCACTGATACTAGGTACAGCACAAATTCAATCCCAATAATATCTTCCCATTGACATATCGGGATTTGAACCCGGGTGCATTGGATTACCAATCCAGTGGCATGACCACTCCACCACACCTCCCCTCTATGTGTGTGTACGTCACGGTATGTGGATGAGTGTGCATAATTGTGTATTTATGTGTACATGCTTGTGTATCTCTGAATGTATATGCAGTGCATGTATACATGTATACTGTATGTGGGTGTGTGTATGGGTATATATATGTGCAATATGTTTATGTACCGTATTAGCCAAAATATGAATGCAATTTTTGTGTGAGATTCAACTCGAGGCAAAAAGATGTATGTGCCTTTTTAAAGAGAGTTTACTCTCATAAGGTTCAGCCTTTCAACACTATGAAATAATTATGTACTTTATTAATTTTACAATGTATAAATATTTGTTTTGGCTAAATACAAATATTTCTATTCTATTCTATATTTCTACCTATTGCAGGGAAAGGAATAACGAGCCCCTCGCCAATATTCTGAACTATATGGCCTTTAGTACACACCAAAGTAACACTTTAACCTTTCAAGATCCGAGTATGCATTTATTTTCTGTTTTCTGGCTATTATTAGACTATCTCATTCAGATTAGGAAGGGTATATGGAAGTCAAAAGGTTAATTTAGATAGTTTTTATTCTTATAATTCCTTATCATTCCCACAAATTCTTCCTAAGCTGTATACAATCGTCTAAAAATAGCCAGAATAAACTGTCAAGATGCGTCATAATCTTCAAAGGGTTAAGTAACGGTATATTTGTTTTCTTTTTCATTGCTAACACTAGACACTTTATGCGGCTTAGGAGGCCCTCCAGTAATCAAAGTGGTAACATCTATTTTAATTAATATTTTGGCTCACACAAATCCATTTTATAATTAATACGTTCGTCTAATAATAATCCAAATATAATGCAAGGCTGCGTCATGGAATACTAAGATGTTTAAACACTTATAACAAGACGAATGTGTTGGAAGTTAATCACAGGGAAAACCTTGACTTCTTAATTTCTTTAACGCTTTGGACTGAATATAACCCATCCTTGGAAAAACTAGGATTTGTGCAGCCTGAAACGTTTGAGGTATAAAGAGGTCGAGTGTTTCCCCGTGTTTACCGTCCACCCACTACACCTACGAGTTATTATGGAGCAATCATATTGTAGCGAAAAAGTACAGACGAAGCGGACAGACATACACCAAGCACGGACAGGCAGACAGACACACATAAGACACGGACATACTTATAGTAAGCGCAGACAGACAGACAGATAAAAGACACGGACAGACTTATAGTAAGCGCGGACAGACAGCCGACAGACGACACGGACAGACTGACAAATAGGCAGACAACACAGAAACACAGAAAGACAAAATGCACGGACGGACAGCCAGCCAGAAGGCAGGGACAGACGGACAGAAGACACGATCAGACAGTCAAACAGACAGCAGGCACGGACGGACAATCATACAGACACACAGCATGCATATTAGACATACAACAAACACAGACATACATACAAACAGACAGTAGACACGGATAGATAGTATGGATAAGAAGCCAGACATTAGGTACAGCCAGACAGTACCAACGATCAATTAAATATTAGACATAAACACACAAACAAATAGGAATTACAGCTCGGACGTGATACAGTTGCTCTGAAAATTTCCAAGTTGTCCCAGTTGAATCCAATCATGGTATATATTTCTGATCTTGTATATGCATCTCGGTAGTCCAGTTATGCAGTTCCAGGAACCAGAACGGAACAGGATTAGTGTCATAGAGTGTACAGACAGACACAAGACTCGGGCAAACATATTCAATACACGGACATACAGACATCAAGCACAGATCGACAGAGTAACAAAAGACACGGACAGACAGACAACAAGCATGGCCAAACAGAAGACACGGACATACAGAGAGACCACGGACAGACATACAAACATTCAGACAGACAGTCAGAAGCCACGGACAGACAGACAGACACATATCACGAATAGACCTGCAGACACGGGCAGACATACAGATAACAAGCACAGCCATAAACATAGACAACAAGCATAGTCAGACAGACAGACAGACAGACATACAGCACGGACAGACGGAAAGGACAGAAAACATAAGAAACACCTGGAGTACCAGAGTGGGCGCGTGTTCTCAGGCAATTAGAAGCAAGAAATGACTCCACTCAGCGCTGTCTGGCGGAGCTATAACGATGGCTTACTAAATGAGGAGGTATACACAAATTACAAGTACAGTCTCGGTTAGAAACACTGTATTTATAATCGTCTTGGCGGTATGAAAGAGGCAATGAACGGCGAAAGAGGGAGAAAGAGGGGGAAAAGGGAGAGAAACGGAAAGGAAGGGAGACACAAGGGAGGGAAAAAGAGGGATAAGAGGGGGACCAAAAGAAAGTGGGAAAACAATAAAGCTGAAAGAGGAAAGTATGTATAAAGTGTGTATAAACTTACATGTATACATACATTATTATTATTATTATTATTATTATTATTATTATTATTATTATTATAATTATGTTTTTGTTGTTACTGTTGATGTCATTATTTGTGAGAGCGGGTATACAGTAGAGGGGATGGGTAACTAACGGCTGAGTTCCATAATATTGATAAGTGGAGGTATGTATCATACTTAACAAACTATAAGTAAATGTCTCTTGTTTTGAGAAAATAACTTTATACTACCCATCTATTATGTATTAATGTATTTCTAGTTATTTTCTTCAAGTAATTGTAGATGGGTACTGTAGTTTTGAGAGGAGCTAGGCGACAATACGAAAAATAGCTCAATATAATGCTAATTATATAGAACAAATTGAAATATTTAAATGGAATTAGGGAAACATAAAGAATGGTTAATAGGATAATAGGAATGCAAATATGTAACGATTGTAGAGCATATAGAAATATAATATACTTTAAGTCAAATAATAGACGGAAAGAGTGAAATTAAATTTAGAGGATAACAATAAGTTCTCAGGAAATTATGTATATATACAGTATATATATACAGTATATAAATATATATTTATATATACTGTATACTGTATATATATATATTTTTTTTTCTATGTGATTGCGGGAGGCAAAAGGCAGAACTGCCTCATAGTTGAAAGAGTGACAGGGCTAAAATCAAGGGACGTTCGAGCCAAAATGCCTGGACACACAGAGTTTGAAGCAATTTAAGTCATAGGAAGAGTGAAAGACTGATTCTGGGAGAGAGTTCCAGAGCTCAATTGTTGAGTAGAAGAAAGTTTGAGAGTAACGGTTCACTCTTGGGTTGGAAAGTTGCACAGAGTAGGGGTGGGATTGAGTTGCAAGACGGGTACCACGTGCCCTACGTAAAGGAGGTGGTATACACTGGGAAAGCTCTGAGGAACACTGACTATTATAGTAGCGATAGAATAGCGAGTGAGATGCAACATTGCGGCGGAGAGAGAGAGATTACAGAGAGTTGGTGAGTGGACGGGAGGTAATGATACGAAAGGCCTTCCTTTCAACTTTGTCTAGGAGAGCGGTGTGAGAGGAACCTCCCCACACATGTGAACAATACTCAATACAAGGATGCACTATGCCCCTGTACAGAGCAAGAAGCTGTGCAAGGGAAAAGAACCCCCTAAGGCGGTTGAGCACACCCAGCTTCTGGGAGGCTACCTTAGCAAGACTGGTAATATGGTCCTTCCAACTGAGAGCAGAAGAAAAAGAGACACCAAGAATATTGAGAGAAGATGAAGGATTTATTTTTGTATTGTTGAAGAATAAGGGATAGTCCGCTGGGAGTTCCTTACTGGTAGATAGATGGAGAAATTGGGTTTTGGAAGCATTAAAGGTAACAAGGTTTTCTCTGCCCCAATTGAAGATAGTATTTAGATCAGAATTTAGGAGTTCTATGGCTTCATTACGTTTGTCGTTGAGGGATTGCTGGCTGGGGCGTTCTGAAAAACTAATGGAGTAGTGTAAGGTTGAGTCGTCTGCGTATGAATGGATGGGAATTGAGGTACAGTTGAGGAGATCATTTATAAAAATTAGAAAGAGAATAGGAGATAGGACAGAGCCCTGAGGAACACCGGAGTTTATAGGGTGAGGAAGTGAACGATGGCCGTCCACAACCGCGGCTATGGAACGGCCGGAAAGGAAATTAGAGACAAAGGCACAGATAGAGGGATAGAAACCGAAGGAGGGTAGTTTAGAAATTAAAGATTTGTGCCAGGCTCTATCGAAGGTTTTTGATGTCTAGTGCAATAGAAAAAGTCTCACCGAAGTCCCGAAAGGAGGATGACCAAGAGTTAGTAAGATATGAAAGAAGATCACCAGTAGAGCAACCCTTAAGGAAGCCATACTGGCGATCTGAGAGCAAATTATGAGAAGAGAAATGCTTAAGAAATTTGGAAGCAAGAATAGTTTCAAAAACTTTAGAAAGACAAGAGATGAGAGCAATTGGACGATAGTTGCAGGGTTGAGAGCGGTCACCCTTCTTTGGAACAGGTTGAATGTGAGCAAACTTCCAGCATGAAGGGAAGACGTTAGAAGATAGACAGAGACGAAAGAGTTTGCCTAGGCAGGGAGTTAGCACGGAAGCACAGTTTTTGAGAACAACAGGAGGAACACCGTCCGGACCGTGTCTATAAATCTCTCTCTCTCTCTCTCTCAATATATATATATATATATATATATATATATACCATAAAAAACACTAACTGTGCAAGAACAGGAAATCTTTAAACACAAATTGAATATTAGGGAAAATAATCACAGCAAATAATGAATAAGGTGAAAAACAATAAAAATGCATAAAAGGCAACATGTATAGAGATGAAACATATGTACACAACTTGTTCATAAAAAAGTATGACATGAAATATTGAAAACAAAAACTAGGAGGGAAAAGTGGTAGGCGAGATGGTGAAAACAAGAGAAAGAGAGAGGAGATGAATACACGGGGAAAAGAATGTGATGAGGACTTGGGGAGCGGGGGGGGGGGGGGGGAGGTGGGGAGAGAGAGAGATAATGAGAGAGGGGAAGGAGTAATACAAATATGGAGACAGGTGAGAAAGATAGAAACAAACAACCAAGGACAGACAGGGAAGAGAGAAGGGAGAACGATAAAGGAGAGAGGGAAGGTAAAAAGAATGAAGATACAGTCAGGGAAGAGAGAATCTAAGGAGAGGAAAGAAGATAGGAAACATTAGGGGAAAGCGAGGGTAGGAAAAGAAAGAGTTAAAGAGGATGGCAGCAAAACAATAATAATATGAGAGAAACGGGGAAGGGAAGGAGCTAAATAAAATGTGGGAGACACAAGGGAGAAGAAAACGAGGGAAAGGAGAGGGAGCAAAAGAAAGCGGAAATAAACAGAGGATAAAAAAAGAGGAAGATGAAAGGGGGGAGGGGGCACAGAGGGGGGAGGGGGTGGCCTTCACACGAGCTGGTGGGAACTATACAAGGTCAGGCGTCTCTCTCTCTCTCTCTCTCTCGCAGACTACGAGGTCAACTCATTGAAGTTTTTAAAATACTTAATGGGTTTGACAATGTTGATTATAGCAAAATATTTAGCCTCAATATGAATACATCACGCATCCATGGCTATACATTATAATTGAAAAGGTTCAGCACTAGTATTTGTGAACACATTTTCACATATAAGATCTGTTCTACCTGTAAATAGTTGGTCAGTAGAGCAGTTCAAGAAGAGAGTAGATAGTATTTTGCACACTCTGTAAAGAGAGTAGTGCACTAAACAGTCTCTCTCCTTCCACTTTGAGTATCTCCTCGGAATGGACAGCAAAGTCTCTGAGATACTAACTATTCCTTGTAACTCCTTGTAACTCTCTCCCCAATGACTAAAGCCACTTTCACACATTCACGATGTTGGTCCCGATGTACCCCGATTTGAATATCGGGACACAACGTGGTGCAATCCCCAACGTGTGTCGGGGTCGTCGGGGAGCGTCGTGTTACCCGCGGTGCGGGACGTGGCAAATCGGGCTTGGCCACCAAAGGTTTGGATTTGTTAAAAAATTTCGCAGATGGACTTTTGGCGTGGTACCATCGGGTAACGTCGGGTACAACGTGTCGATGACGTGAGTCTCGCGTGTTTGCATCAGGTGTCATCGGCATCGACGTGGCGGCGTCGGGGTATAAATAGTTATAATATATTACAGTAAAAGTCATGTAATCCGAATGGCAGAGGACCGACAGTGCTTCGGATTAGTGGAGTATTCTGACAACACTATAAATACGCACATGATGAATAAATAAAGACCTGATATGGTATACGGTAGGCGTATATATACCGTATATACCGTATATAATATTCCATAATCAACTTATATCAAACGAGTTAATAAGTTCAAATGAAAAATCAGTGTACCGGTATGATTACCGAAACACGTGTGTGTTAATTGTCGAGTGAGTGTGTGTGCGTGTGCGTGTGTGTGTGTTATTGTTCTTGTATGGCTATATCGACCGCCACAACTAGGTTGATTGTAGGGAGGTACTGGTACAATAAGATAAACTACAATGTAACTAGAATAAGATAGATTGTACACCACTTTGTAACTGTGTTACGTCCTGGGATATATAAACACTGGGCTCTTTCTATTGGAGTAGGTATGCGGCAACAAGCAACAACGGAAAACGCTAGATCCAACCCTTATCTATAAACCCAGGCAACAAACCACCCTAAACCGTCAAGAGTCCTGCCTGGACAACGAGGTATCCTATGACTCGGTTACAGGGTGCACGCACTATAGACTGCTGATAGTCAAGCAGGCTATATAAAAGATCACACAATTAAGTTGACTTAAAGCTTCAAGGAAAAGATAGATAACGGAATTAAATTGCAGAAACAATTTAATAACAAACTAGAAGAAAGTACATTTAACGTTACGTTAATTAATACAACTAATCACCCCTGCGTGAAAGAAGGTGAAAGCAAACAGTCTTCAAAACATCGTACAGGTAGACAAGATGCAGGTTTCTAAACTGCATGCGGCTACTGTAGGATCTGATGCTTAGCAAAGAAAGTAAGTTACGGATTTAGAGAACTCTTAACTAATAAGCAGGAATAAATACTAGTGATAGGACCTACAGTGTATGATGGCATAGGTATAATTAAATAAAGGCAGCAACTCGCAACATAACCACATACAGGTGTGCTTCTCACTCTTAGTCAGGCAAGCCTGCTCGGACAGAGTCTCTAAGCCACACCCTGACTCACAATGCTCACAAAGACGGTAAACTGTGGCACAATAACAAGCATACAGATATAATAAACCGCTAGCTGTTAATCTGCCAGGTGGCAGAGGTCTAGCCGGAAGGAAATAGGCTTCGGATACCCGGGCTGAGCCACCTGCTCTAGCCTAGGGACGTTCCCAAGTCTGTGCGCCAAATTACTCTAATTGAAAGGGTGCTCTCTTGAGAGTCTCAGATCCCAAGTATCTGACTCTCTCCTGGCGACCCTAAAACAACCGCAAGGCGTGCTAGCGCAGTGCTGAGTGGACTAGGCAAGGGCCCTCACACAACACAACACTAGACACACAGGCACACAGACAAGAAAATGCCCCCAGACTCCCACGGGTATCCTAGTAAAGTCGTGCAGGTCCACAGGACTCGCACCAGCAGACTTTACTTAAAGGATCGCAAAAAGCCTCCCCTCCGGTCTAGCCCCTGCTCACCTGCCACAAGAACACACTAGCAAGCATGAAACCACCAAATATGTGACAACAAAAAAGCTTCCTAGGTCTCATTAACAAGTACATCTCTGCATAAGGCCCAAATCCTATCTAATTATCTGAGAGCTCGTCGTTAATCAAGGGGATGGGATAATTAAATAGATTGGTGAAGTAGTGGAAAGAAGGTATACAAAGTAAGAGAGAAAGTTTCTAAGTGGGGTTGAGAGGGATAGATATCAAGGGGGTCCGAAGGGTACGACAGTGAGGTGAGCTCTGAGGAGAATAGCTCCTCTGGACCCATCCAGGATCCCACACAAAGGCACGGTGGTCAGCCAATCACAGGCCGCTACGTCACCCGGCAGCAGGCCTGCAGAAGGCGCCAGGAACCACCAGCCAATCAAAACCGAGAGAAAAGATCACGCGAGCGAGCAGCTCCTCCGGGCGGGAGGAGGGAGGAGGAGGAAAAGCAACACACACCTCCCCCACCCTGCTCGCTCACTCTCTCTCTCTCCTTCACTACAATGCATCTTATGTATTATAATGAAACAATCAACTATCGAGAATAAAATATACTAAGATGTGTTGGTTAAGAATAAGGGCAGCTTCAAGCTGTGAAACAACATAAGAATATCCCAGACATTAGTTACATTGTCGTAGGCTATATACTAAGGAAAAGCCGTCCGGCCGGCTGCCGCCAGCCGGTTTCTAAACAGCTGGGCAGCCGACACTCGCGCATGCCCGCACGTGGCTACTATGCATACTATGTTACACCTCCGCCAAGATATAAGACACTTGACTAAGTTCTTCATATCTAACAGAAAGCTTCTCATAGTACCACACACTGTTGCGACACAAGGCACTATATATACAAAAAATAAAGACTGTTGCACTCCACCGAGCAAGTTCAACTAACTTAGCGACAATAAGCGAAAACATTCAACTTAGATACTGCTACAACATCTTATACAAAATTCTACACGTTATAAAAATAAAGAGTTTTTATACGTTTTTTTCTTTTTTTAATTTGTTTTTTTCGGCTGAACTACAGTGACAACCTATTTTCCTCCACTCTCAACACACACTGACTGAACGGCGAGGGTTCTCCTGCAACCAAACCCTCCCGTGACAAGCAATCAGCCAAAACATTATCAGTGCCCTTAGCATGCCACACATCCAACTTGTGTCCCGGCAGCAAAACAACACCTGGCACTGATAAACTGCCCAGTTCATCACAAGACTGGCATTTCTCTTCGCTCTTTCCGGCAACGGGGCCTGCCAATAACCTTTCACTAGTTCTACCTTCGTGATAGGCGATGCAGCCCCGAGGCGGTCTATGGTGTCGTCAACTCTCGATAAGGTATAGGCGTCTGTCAGGGATAATGCACACACACTCTCGCAATCAACACACTCACTGATCTTGCCACTTAACACAGGTTGCAAAGTTACAGGCAACGACCACTCACAACATTCCTTATCCCTCAGACCCTTCGTCAACATGTAATCCAGCTCTGCTTGCACCACAGGCTGTCGAGCAGGATTTATTCGGTAGGGAATTAAACTGAGCCTTGCACTATCTCCAGCCTGCATGTCGGATTCTACCCCGTACATCAGGCCTGGAGAAGCAACAAACATGCGGATGCACTGCCATAGCCTAGTAAACAACTTATCTCGCAGAATAACAATCCTAGTGCCCTTCCACAACCCAGCCGAGACCGCAGCTTCTAACCTGTAGTCTCCCTCCTTCTCCACCTTCGTCCCTAGAACAGCCAGGTCATGAGAGGGACAATCAGTACCACCTGTGCAGTCACTCCCATAGTTCATTATTGCGAAGGCTTCCCCGCCGATACCGTACATGCACACCCCCGCATTCCTTACGACTACATCTGCCTGCGCAGCATCACCGCTTTTAGCGACATGGCCAGATACAGTCGGTCTATGGTAGGGCTGTTGCAATTGACTAGAGCAGCATTGGGAGGCTATGCGACGACTGGGCACTTCTATGCCACAGCCAACCTCACCAATCTGCTCAAAGTCCTCCTTTTGACCACCACCCTTGGCAGCCATGGGTCGACCCTGACCTGGCAACCATGCCAAAGCCTCGTCGCCCACCTTGAACCACCGAAACAACGAGGCTAACGGTCTTTCAACATTCCCATGACCTGCCCGCGGAACATCTTGCACCGCCCGAGTTGTGAGACTTAGGGGCTCGGCACGACCAGTGGGGTATGAACCGAGCTGGTGCTGGAGCGCTGCACACTGCTGCTCAGGCAGGTGCTCTAGCGCTTCCACAGCCACCAGACTCGTGTCCCCCGCCCACTGCTCCGCCGAGACATGACAATCCCTACTCTCCTCCACCTGTGCCCTACTGCCCCCCTCTCCTTCTCCACCTTGGCCGCTGCAGACCAACGCAGGGACAGTAGGCTGCTCAGGCGGTTGCCTCACAAACTCCTCCAACAGGTTCACATGACATGTTTCCCCGTCCTCGTGTTTGATCTCGACAGCACCATTACCACACTTCTGAACTTCCGGATCCTCCAACTGCAGTTTACAAATATCTGAGGGAACCAACCTGTCTAGATGCTTCCGAAGCAACCCAAGTCCTCCCCCAATATCAAACTGAGCAACCACTTTTTCTCTCCGTGTGTAACGTTGCTGCCTCGGAGTCTCTTCCTGCCCTACCTCCTCACTAGCTGTGACAGGTCCTGGGGCCTCTCCAGACTCTAACATAGGTGCCAATAATGAGTCACCAAGAAACACTGCCGGCTCAAAACTCTCCAATTGACCAACACTTCCCGTTTTCTTGTGACCTTTCCTCCGCGGTTTGATAGACTGAGGTGGTGGCTGCAAGGCTCCGGAGGTCTGAGAACGCGTCACAACACCCGCCATGGTTTGTACGCTACACTTCTCAACCCACTCCTGTTCCTCCCTACTAACGTTGGCCGCCTTTTCGGCAACGACCAAGGGTGATACCTTAGGAGCAGGCACCGCAAAGTCGTTGCCGAGGAGGAGGTCGACGCCCCCAACAGGCAAGTTCTCTACAATTCCGACATCCAGTTCCTTCGCCACACCACCCACCTCCAGCTCCATCCGCACAAGCGGGTAGGACTTCGTAGCATTGATCCCCTGAACTACCACCATCCGAGCAGCGTTAATCGGTCTACCAGTAAAGTTCCTTAACAAGGTCTGAGAAGCCCCAGTATCACGCAATAGCTTAACTCCTCGCCTTTCGCCAGCCCACCTCACAAAACCATGCCCTCTATGACCCCCAAAGACGTCGCGGACAGGGTTCGAGCCTTCCGGACTCTTGTACACAGGCTGTGTCCCAACCTCTGACGAACTACCCTTGGCAAACTCAGAAGATATAGGCGACACCCCTATGCTGCGGACCAATGACACAACCTTGTTTGGTGGCTTGTTCGGACAAGCATTTGCAAAGTGACCCTCCTGGTGACATGCAAAGCACTCTTTACTCTTTGGTTTCCCTTGAGAGTGGGAGGTACCATTAGACTTCTTATACGGGACGGTATTTGGTTTATGTTCAGTTTTATTGTCAGTGCTACATGGTTTTTTGTATTTATGTGTATCAAAATTCTTGGGAGGGGGAGGGGTACGATCCTTTGCACCCGTCTCACTCCTAGCTGCTGCTTCGCACCCTCGAATTAATGACAGTCGGAGGTCAGCCATTTCTGCTGCCTCCTGGAGAGTTCTAGGATTTTTGTCCTTTATATTTAATGTTAAGTCCCCGCCTGTGCACTTAAAGAACTGCTCCAAGAGAACCAGCTCCCTCAACTCCTCAAAAGTAGCTGCCCTCTCAGAACGCAGCCAATGTCGTAGTGCATCAGACAAGTCCCGGGCGTGTTCTAGGAAGGTACTATCCTTGCCCTTAGTAACACCCCGAAACTTCAAGCGGTAAGTTTCTGGTTGTAACTCATAGGCCCGTAGCACAGCCTTCTTTAGCTCATCATAAACTACACAGGACTCTAAAGGTAGTGCATCATACGCTTTTAGCCCCTTTCCTGGGAGTCTTGATGAAACTAATGCTGCCCACTTTTCCTGAGGCCACTGGTGTTCCTGACACTTCTTCTCAAATCGCATAAAAAACTCAGTCACACATAACTCATCGAACACAGGAACTAGTTTAAGCAGGTGCGACAATGATTGGTCCCGATGTCTGTTACCTCCCCCAATATTTCGCCCTGTTACCTCCACTCGAGAGATCTCCAGCTCCCTGTCAGCCCGATACCTAGTAGACTCTGCCTGCAGTTCAGCCTCTCGTATAGCTGTTCTCTCTGCGGCCTCAGCCTGAGTTCTAGCAACCTCAGCCTGCACACGAGCCTGTCTCTCGGCAGCCTCAACCTGAGCTCTAGCAGCCTCAACCTGAGCTCTAGCCTGTCTTTCGGTAGCCTCAACCTGAGCTCTAGCAACCTCAACCTTGGCCATCTCAAGCCGAAACAACAAATCTGGAGTCAACCCTTGAGGAGGGGAAGGTGCATTTAATGGAGAGGGTCCCTGTGATTGAATTCCACGCTGCCATTGACCATCAACTTGGGGGTATGTACTAAATTCAGGCACCCTGACGTTTGATATGGGGGTAGAGTGGAGGGGGGGCTGGGGACCGGGGCCCCCAGTCGCCTCTCCACCCAGGTCTCTCCCTTCTAAACCCAATATCAAAGTCCTCAGCTGATCTTTCCTCATGCCACTTAAACCCTGGTGACCCTGAAGACCTGCCACACACTTTAAGCCATACTTATTCAGCTTCAACACCCTGGCAGCGGTAAGGGGCACCTCTAAAAATCTTCTAGCACCCTCCTCGCTATCGACTAGCCACTCCACAGGTCTTTCTCCCTCCGAGCCCGTATCGTGACCTGACCCATCACTGTGTTCCGATGTATTAGACATGTTTGTGCACTGCAGTAATTATCACGGTTATAGAATGTGCTTTATCTCCTATGCAAGTATGTATATACTAATGTTATTTAAAGTCTTTTATGTGTTATATTGGTTGCTCAAAAAAAAAAACTATGTCCACTGTATTCCTCTAATCATAAGGAATCTCAAAACAAATGACCACTATATTCCTCTGTTCAGTAAATCCTATGCAAGGTCGCCATTTGTTACATCCTGGGATATATAAACACTGGGCTCTTTCTATTGGACTAGGTATGCGGCAACAAGCAACAACGGAAAATGCTAGATCCAACCCTTATCTATAAACCCAGGCAACAAACCACCCTAAACCGTCAAGAGTCCTGCCTGGACAACGAGGTATCCTATGACTCGGTTACAGGGTGCACGCACTATAGACTGCTGATAGTCAAGCAGGCTATATAAAAGATCACACAATTAAGTTGACTTAAAGCTTCAAGGAAAAGATAGATAACGGAATTAAATTGCAGAAACAATTTAATAACAAACTAGAAAAAAGTACATTTAACGTTACGTTAATTAATACAACTAATCACCCCTGCGTGAAAGAAGGTGAAAGCAAACAGTCCTCAAAACATCGTACAGGTAGACAAGATGCAGGTTTCTAAACTGCATGCGGCTACTGTAGGATCTGATGCTTAGCAAAGAAAGTAAGTTACGGATTTAGAGAACTCTTAACTAATAAGCAGGAATAAATACTAGTGATAGGACCTACAGTGTATGATGGCATAGGTATAATTAAATAAAGGCAGCAACTCGCAACATAACCACATACAGGTGTGCTTCTCACTCTTAGTCAGGCAAGCCTGCTCGGACAGAGTCTCTAAGCCACACCCTGACTCACAATGTTCACAAAGACGGTAAACTGTGGCACAATAACAAGCATACAGATATAATAAACCGCTAGCTGTTAATCTGCCAGGTGGCAGAGGTCTAGCCGGAAGGATATAGGCTTCGGATACCCGGGCTGAGCCACCTGCTCTAGCCTAGGGACGTTCCCAAGTCTGTGCGCCAAATTACTCTAATTGAAAGGGTGCTCTCTTGAGAGACTCAGATCCCAAGTATCTGACTCTCTCCAGGCGACCCTAAAACAACCGCAAGGCGTGCTAGCGCAGTGCTGAGTGGACTAGGCAAGGGCCCTCACACAACACAACACTAGACACACAGGCACACACACAAGAAAATGCCCCCAGACTCCCACGGGTATCCTAGTAAAGTCGTGCAGGTCCACAGGACTCGCACCAGCAGACTTTACTTAAAGGATCGCACAAAGCCTCCCCTCCGGTCTAGCCCCTGCTCACCTGCCACAAGAACACACTAGCAAGCATGAAACCACCAAATATGAGACAACAAATAAGCTTCCTAGGTATCATTAACAATTACATCTCTGCATAAGGCCCAAATCCTATCTAATTATCTGAGAGCTCGTCGTTAATACAATAATAGATATAAGGTCTATCAAGGGGATGGGATAATTAAATAGATTGTTGAAGTAGTGGAAAGAAGGTATACAAAGTAAGAGAGAAAGTTTCTAAGTGGGGTTGAGAGGGATAGATATCGAGGGGGGGGGTCCGAAGGGTACGACAGTGAGGTGAGCTCTGAGGAGAATAGCTCCTCTGGACCCCTCCAGGATCCCACACAAAGGCACGGTGGTCAGCCAATCACAGACCGCTACGTCACCCGGCAGCAGGCCTGCAGAAGGCGCCAGGAACCACCAGCCAATCAAAACCGAGAGAAAAGACCACGCGGGCGAGCAACTCCTCCGGGCGGGAGGAGGGAGGAGGAGGAAAAGCAACACTCACCTCCCCCACCCTGCTCGCTCGCTCTCTCTCTCTCCTTCACTACAATGTATCTTATGTATTATAATGAATCAATCAACTATCGAGAATAAAATATACTAAGATGTGTTGGTTAAGAATAAGGGCAGCTTCAAGCTGTGAAACAACATAAGAATATCCCAGACATTAGTTACATTGTCGTAGGCTATATACTAAGGAAAAGCCGTCCGGCTGGCTGCCGCCGGTTTCTAAACGGCTGGGCAGCCGACACTCGCGCATGCCCGCACGTGGCTACTATGCAGGAGCGTCACAACTGTCACCTTAATATCGACCGCCACTGATACACGGTATGCAATAAATGTTATTATAATTATGCTCTATGGAATTGAATTTCATTTTACCTAATACAGTAGTGTTTATAATAGTAAAAGCCAAAGGAAATACTTAGTGTTATTGATTAATTTAACACAAGGTAGTGTTTGTGTGGGTGGATGGGTTTAGATAGAGGAGATTGTTCCTGTGTTTTCGACGATTCCATCCTTACACAAGCTATGTTTATATCGATCCTTTTGCACAAGATAGGTTTATATCAATACATTTTACCTTCCACAATTAGAGAAAATATGATTCATCACGAAGTGTAGCCTACCTGTGGAGATTAAAGGCACTGTTATATTATATACTATATGAGATATACCGGTACCGGTATATCGTTTTTTTATCGTTATTTTTATTTGCATAATAAATCACAACAATTTTAACCGCTGAACATGATGGCGGTGTTTAGAATATGCTATCATCAATATTGTATTTTATAGAAATAAATCTATAACGATAGTTTTTTGCTTTTATAGAATCCCAGCCGCACCAAAATATTCGCTCTCAATTGGTTTTCACCCATAATATTTTTTTTTTTTAATTACATTTTTTATGAACGGCAAGAGGAAAGGTTAGTATATAAGATTTCAACAAAACAATAAATAAAAATAATAATATGTGGAATTTCACCGTAGGTGAAGGTTACTGTTCAGTCCGCCCGTACTTTCCCTCCCCATCTCAGTTGGTTTTCACCCATAATAATTGTTTGTTGTTATTTTTAAAAAAATATGAACGGCAAGAGGAAAGGTTATTATATAAGATTTCAACAACAAAATAAATTAAAATAATAATATGTGGAATTTCACTGTAGGTGAAGGTTACTGTTCAGTCCGCCCATACTTTCCCTCCCCATTTTCACCGATAAAATATGGGACAATGAATAGTCTGTAAGCAAGTGATATATTGGATTTTTCATTAGCTTTCTAATGGTACATACATGGCCTATGTACGATCAAAACTTTTATTTTTCCTGAATATTTTTTGTCCGTCGCCGCTGTCACCTACTGGTAAATATTTTCGCTTCACTTCATGGTCTATTTTCATATAATTTAACGTTCGATACAGTTTTTAGATATTAATTTCGTATACCGGCAATGAATACAGATTGTTATTTACGACGAACCAGCTCTCTACGACAATAACTTGATTTTATATAAAAACAATCATACGCCTATACCTTACAAAGAAATAATTCGACCTTATCTTACCTTAAACTTGACCGTTGAACGTAATACCTTTAACACCATATGTATTGATGATATCTGTCAGGCTGCCTGACGTTGTGGCGTCGTCCTCGTCGGGTCGGCCACGTGTCACCATCATAAGTCCATTGCCCCTCGTCGTGTTCCCCATGTGCCACGTCGGGGTACGGTTTTGACCGGAATTTTGACCGTTACAGCATTGACGTGGCGCCGTCGTGTTGCAACCGTGGTACCATCTGGCCCGGCGTGGCTACGAGAGGCTTTGTCGTGTACATCCTGTCACTGTCTCTGCCGATGTACCAATTTGTGTACCTCGGGGCACATCGAGACCAACATCGTGAATGTGTGAAAGTGGCTTTAAGCCACTTTCACACATTCACGATGTTGGTCGAGATGTACCCCGATTTGAATATCGGGACACAACGTGGTGCAATCCCCAACGTGTGTCGGGGTCGTCGGGGAGCATCGTGTTACCGGCGGTGCGGGACGACGTGGCAAATCGGCTTGGCTACCAAAGGTTTGGATTTGTTCAAAAATTTCGCACGATGGACTTTTGGCGTGGTAACATCGGGTAACGTCAGGTACAACGTGTCGATGGCGTGGGTCTCGCGTGTCTGCATCCGGTTCATAGGCATCGACGTGGCGGCGTCGGGGTATAAATAATTATAATATATAGTAAAAGTCATGTAATCTGAATGGCAGCGGACCGACAGTGTTTCGGATTAGTGGAGTATTTGACAACACTATAAATACGCACATGATGAATAAATAAAGACCTGATATGGTATACGGTAGGCCTATACCGTATACACCGTATATAATATTCCATAATCAACTAATATCAAACGAGTTAATAAGTTCAAATGAAAAATCAGTGTACCGGTATGATTACCGAAACACGTGTGTGTTAATTGTTGAGTGAGTGTGTGCGTGTGCGTGTGTGTGTGTTATTGTTCTTGTGTGGCTATATCGACCGCCACTGATACACTGTATGCAATAAATGTTATTATAATTATTATGCTCTATGGAATTGAATTACATTTTACCTAATACAGTAGTGTTTATAATAGTAAAAGCCAAAGGAAATACTAAGTGTTATTGATTAATTTAACACAAGGTAGTGTTTGTGTGGGTGGATGGGTTTAGATAGAGGAGATTGTTCCTGTGTTTTCGACGATTCCATCCTTACACAAGCTATGTTTATATCGATCCTTTTGCACAAGATAGGTTTATATCAATACATTTTACCTTCCACAATTAGAGAAAATATGATTCATCACGAAGTGTAGCCTACCTGTGGAGATTACACGCACTGTTATATTATATACTATATGAGATATACCGGTACCGGTATATCGTTTTTTTATCGTTATTTTTATTTGCATAATAAATTTATGACAAAAAATGTTTCCGCTGAACATGATGGCGGTGTTTAGAATATGCTATCATCAATATTGGATTTTATAGAAATAAATCTATAAAGATAGTTTTTTGTTTTTATAGAATCCCAGCCGCACCTAAATATTCGCTCTCAATTGGTTTTCACCCATAATAATTGTTTTTCTTAATTACATTTTTTATGAACGGCAAGAGGAAAGGTTAGTATATAAGATTTCAACAAAACAATAAATACAAATAATAATATGTGGAATTTCACCGTAGGTGAAGGTTACTGTTCAGTCCGCCCGTACTTTCCCTCCCAATCTCAGTTGGTTTTCAGTTTTCACCCATAATAATTGTTTGTTGTTATTTAAAAAAAAATATGAACGGCAAGAGGAAAGGTTATTATATAAGATTTCAACAACAAAATAAATTAAAATAATAATATGTGGAATTTCACCGTAGGGTGAATGTTACTGTTCAGTCCACCCGTACTTTCCCTCCCCATTTTCACCGATAAAATATGGGACAATGAATATTCTGTAAGCAAGCGATATATTGGATTTTTCATTAGCTTTCTAATGGTACATATATGGCCTATGTACGATCAAAACTTTTATTTTTCCTGAATATGTTTTGTCCGTCGCCGCTGTCACCCACTGGTAAATATTTTCGCTTCACTCATGGTCTATTTTCATATAATTTAACGTTCGATACAGTTTTTAGATATTAATTTCGTATACCGGCAATGAATACAGATTGTTATTTACGAAGAACCAGCTCTCTACGACAAAAACTTGATTTTATATAAAAAAAAATCATACGCCTAGGCCTATACCTTACAATGAAATAATTCGACCTTATCTTACCTTAAACTTGACCATTGAACGTAATACCTTTAACACCATATGTATTGATGATATCTGTCAGGCTGTCTGACGTTGTGGCGTCGTCGGGTCGGCCACGTGTCACCATCATAAGTCCATCGCCCCTCGTCGTGTTCCCCACGTGCCACGTCGGGGTACGGTTTTGACCGTAATTTTGACCGTTACAGCATTGACGTGGCGCCGTCGTGTTGCAACCGTGGTACCATCTGGCCCGGCGTGGCTACGACGTGTCACCGTCGAGGCTTCGTCGTCACGCGTACATCCTGTCACTGTCTCTGCCGATGTACCAATTTGGGCACATCGGGACCAACATCGTGAATGTGTGAACGTGGCTTTACTCCGGCTGTATGTTAACTTAAGAGTGGTGTAGCGGGACACATTAATCTGAGTGAGGGAGGAAGGAAGGAATGAGGGATGGCCACCAAAATGAGATGAACTAGTAGGAAAATATGAGAAAAGGATATTACAGACGAATGAGAACATATTAATCCCAATGAAAATACGGAAAGTCAGTCAAAATAGATACATTTTAGATGAACATACGGAAAAAATATGAACAACAATAGGAAGGAAAGAGTGAATGATTGTCAGGACAATTAGATAAATTTGTAGGATAAAGAACGCCCCCTGATCCTCCCCAATGTCCCCTGCTCCTCCCCCATGTCCCCTGTTCCCACCCCATGTCTTCTGCTCTTACCTCATAACCCCTGCTCCTCTCCCATGTCCCCTGCTCCTCCCCCACGTCCTCTGTTCCTACCCCATGTCCCCTGCTCCTCCCCCATGTCCTCTGTTTCTACCCCATGTCTTCTGCTCTTACCCCATGTCCCCTGTTCCTACCCCATGTCCCCTGTTCCTACCCCATGTCTTCTGTTCCTACCCCATGTCCCCTGTTCCTACCCCATGTCTTCTGCTCTTATCCCATGTCCCCTGTTCCTACCCCATGTCCCCTGTTGTTCCCCCATGTCTTCTGCTCCTACCCCATGTCCCCTGTTCCTCCCCAATGTCTTCTGATCCTACCCCATGACCCCTGTTGTTCCCCCATGTCCCCTGTTCCTCCCCCATATATTCTGTTCTTACCCCATGTCCCCTGTTGTTCCCGCATGTCCCCTGCTGTTCCTGCCCCTGCTCCTCCCCCATGTCCCCTGCTCCTCCCCCATATTCCCTGTTCCTACCCCATGTTCCCTGTTGTTCCCCCATGCCCGTGCTGCTCCCCCATATCCCCTGTTTCTCACCCATATCCCTTGCTCCTCCCCATATCTCCTGCTCCTCCCCCATGTCATATACCTATAATTTAATAGTGGCCCCTCCATCATTGACGATGTTGCCTATTAGTATAATAGTCTCCATTCAACACCACGTCAGTCGCTTGAATCAACCGCCGCGAGGAAGAAAAAGAGTCATCTTCATAAGTGCAACGCTACTTCTCTTATGGTGTCGTCACAGATCGGGTACCCACTACGAAAAATCCTTCGTAAAAAAATAAGAGAGTAAAAAGGGAAACATTTAAATACTTAAAACACTGTTATCAACAAGCTTCCCACATTCGGTGGATTTTCTTGTGTTGTGGCTTCTTACCACCTCTCGCTAAGCGCACAATTCGTCCTTCTCTTCCTCGCGGGCCTACTGTCTACACATGTGCCCCCGCACTCCGGCTTCATTCGACGTTCGCTCTCCTCTAGTGAGTACTTACTCATTTGTATATATTGGGGAGATAGTGAGCAGGGTTTAGACTAGCTAGCACGGGTTGTGTTATTGTTGGCCCGCAGGAAGTGTTAAATTAGGGTACGTTTATGCGCTGACTTTGTGTTCATTTTGTCGCCACACGCGTGGTGTTTCTCGTTGCTATGCGCCTTAGTTTTTGCTCTCTCAGTTAGGAGGCTTCCTTCAGTGTTTTATAGCTGTTCCTTTGTTCAGCTTAGGGTCGTGGGACCCTGTCTTTGTTCTTTTGTAGATGCGCCAGATTGAGATTGTCACACGTGGCTGTGGGATCTTCTGGCGTTCGAGCCTGCTGAGAGGCCCCATTCGGGGGCGATCTCTTCGCCCTTTTTAGCTCTGTTCTCATAGTTCATTCATGTCGTCGTTCGACATTTCTTTCTGGTTAAACCTGTAGGTTATCTAGTGTTTGGGGGGTAGCGTTATGTTTCTCTTGTTGTGAATTATTATGTCCCCTTTGTTTCTTGGGACTCCCTGTTGGTTAGTGTTCCACTTTCCGGGGGTCCTGGGAGGCGGCCTACGTCTGGGTTTGTTTGAGAGTTAGGTGGTTTCTCTCGTTGTTATGCTTTGCTTCGAGTGTTTCCCCTTTTTGTCCCACCGGCCTCTGCCTTGCGACTTTTGGTTCGGCCCGCCGTGCCGGCGTTTGCTGGGTCCCTCTCTTTTTCCTTGTTGTGGCTCTGTCGGGGGAAGGTAGGGCGCGTCTTCCTCCCCGTTCCGGCGGCCTTGCAGGTCCGACGGAAACTTGGTTTTCCGTGTAACACATGGTTGCGGCGCGCTCGCTGACCCTTTTTAAAGTTCACACCGTCATTACCGGCGGCTTAGTGTTGAAACGTTCTGACAGCGGGTGGCGTTTGTTTCGCATAACATGCCGATACCCGCCGCCAGGGGTCCCTAGGACCAAGGTCAGGAGCCGGCGCTCTCATGGTGTGACGTTTACCCCATGTTGCTCACGGCCCAGTTGGTAAACGCACCGGCGGCGGCTACGGAGTTTTACTTTAACAGTGCTGCCCGCCGCCAGTTGGCTTACTCCCGCCCGCCTCCAGTTGGCTTACCCAACCATGACCCTTGTCATGGGTTAGCTCTCTGTGGTGTACACCTCTTCTCATGTTTACAAGGGGCATGAGTGGAGGCATGGCACCACCTTCGGGGTGGGAATAAAGAGGAAGGCTGTGGCCTACTGTTTCTTCCTGCCCCATGGGGATGGGATGTGTGAGGCCCCCTTGGTATATACTTATGAGCACTGATTCCTGGAAATGTTATCTTTCCAGGCAACCCCCCAGGACATCCTACTACTGCGACGTTCCCGCCGGGGAGAGGAGCCTCTGTATTACGTCATGCCCTTGTTCCCTATCTGCTCAACTCCCACTTGCATTCTTGTCCCGGTACCAGCGCATAGACTGTGTATCCGGTGTATAAAATGTTTAGATAAAGCTTCATTCATGTGGACATCTCGCACATGTCCAGTCTGTTCAGATTTGTTTGAAGAATGGCTCGCGGGACAAGATACATCTTGTTTGCTCACTCTAATCGACATTAAGACCAAGTTCACGGCTTATGCTTCTTGAGTAGCTAACGTAGAACTTACATGTGATAATCCGGAGTTGTTAAGGGTGGTCCAGTTATATTCATTTGATGAACACATAGCTCCCCAATCTCAGAACCCCCTAATACCCTTGTTGACCCTTGAGTCTCCCAATTCCTCCACAACATCGGCTCAGAGCTCCTCTCCCCCATCCAAGAGGAGCCGCTCTGTGTCACCGGAATGTCACGAGCCTGTCCTCCCGGACCCACCGGCGGGCCGCCTGCGGAGAACGGCCAGCTCGGAGTTTCTGCCTGACAAAATCCTCAGGCTCTCTAGTCCCCACGCACCATTAAAATAACGAGAGATCCCTGCTTCATCGCAAGTAGATCATACGGTAACACGGCCGGTGGCTCCGACGCCCGCCTCGGGAACGTCAGGGTTTTTCCCCGGCCTCCTCGGGGCGGACGCCGGCCACCCCAACGCTGCCACCAGAATAAGGAAATCTGTACAAGTTAGGCTACAAGGTTCCAAACTGGTTTTAGCTAACAGACACAGTCCTCAGGACGATAGAGCTCTTAATCCTACTCAGTCTCCTTGTTCTATTACATTAGACACGGTTATGACCACTAAGCATTACGCGGCGGCTCATCCACCAATTAGGGTCCAGCCAGGTTTCGCTTTTGTCCCCAGTAACACTGGGCCTTACCTTACGGCCGCTCGGGAACCGCCGCCGCCGCGCGACCAAGAGTCGCCGGCCATTAGTTCGAGCCAACCGTCCACAGCTAGTAGCAGTCTGGCACTAGGCCCCAGTCCTAGGTCAAACACAGCAAAGCTAGTACAAGTAGACCAACAGGTTAGGCCCCCTAAACGTCCTAATCCCCCAGGTTTTACGGCTGACCAACTAAATGACTTGTTACAGAAGGTGATCCGTCAGTGTGCTATAAAACGCGGCCAAACTCCCTCTCAGACACTGGGACCACCTACGAGTTTACCTATACCTCACCATTCTCATGTCAATGAAGGCGGTCCCCTTCAGCCCACCTCCTCCGCCGGGGCGGCAACTGAACGAATAATCACCCACCCATTGACTACGGGTCCTACGCCGATTATCCCTATGATTCCTCTCACTAAGGTGAAAGAGATTCGGCCTCCGACCTTAGGGGCGACCCCAGTTTCGTTGCCGGAACCAACTGTAATCTGCCCTCCAACCCCGGCGTCCTTTTACCAGGGGTTTGTAGATTTACAGTCTGCTAACGTAACTCGCCCTTCCGCCGGTCGGCCCACTCAGGGATTACCAGCGGATGCTTTGTTACTTGCCTCTACCTCCCATAGGTCCCCCTCATGTAGAATTGACACTAGTGTGGTTCCCAGGACTGTAGGTCTCCGACAGGATAGTTCTGTCGGTTCCGATGACACACAACCATATATGTCCCCTTCTTTGACCAGGAACCAACGGTCCGGTAGTCCGCCGGGCCCTACTGTTCCTCCAACCACTCACTCCTCTGCTATGCCCCCCCCCCCCAATGTTACCACAATCACTTGCCCAATCTCAAGTCCCGAAGGAGCCAGGGTACCTCTGGCTTCCGGTGACAGCCTTGTCAAAAGGGGAAGGTCATAGGTCGACACACGGAGAGGTCCCAGTGCCGGTAGAGTGGGCGATAGAAGTCAACAGACGGCAGGTCTTTAGAGCTATAGATGCTCAGGGTAACGTGTTACAGGTCCCTATCTATGCTAGACATGATCCTGCTAATTACCGTTATTTTGTATATATTCCTGGCCAACTGACTCCATTTCCGCCGGTTCCCACGGTTCAGGACCCCCCTTACCCTGACACTCCTCTTTGCCCTGATTGTAATGAACATTGTGGCACTAATGGGTGTCATTCCCTTTCCCAGTGGACAGAGACTTCCCTCAAATTTCACAGATGTGGTCCCCATCGGGACCGAAGGGAGCTGAATCTGGGTGAGGTGAGCGATGGCCTTTGGGTAACGTGGGGTCAGGAGCTTCATCAATTTGCGATAGATATTACATCTAACCCTTTATCCCCAGTTCCTCCTCCCCCCATTACCGAGTTTGACTGGCTACGACAACAACTGGGTGGGGTCCCGCTGCCTATTTTTTATTTCCTTATAGCCCCCCAACTAACGGTAGGGGATTTTCCCCTGCCCTTAATTGCTCTAGAACCTATTGAACTCCAACGGGAATTTCTAGTTAGAGATAATGCCCATCGCAACTTTATTAGTTTCCTTTTAACTAGGGATACGGCCCTGGCTATTGCTAAACCCGTACCGGACCCCCCTCGGTGGAAGGAAGAATTGGTTAAAGCCTTTCAACAATATCTCCTCCCTTCCCCGGCTCGTACTATCACCAAAATCAGAACGGCCTTATTTGAGGCAGTACGATCACGGTAGCTACTCAGACTTGGTATGGCTCCGGGATTACCTATGAATGCTTATTATAAAATTTTGTTCTCTCCAGTCTAAACCCCCAAACTGTTTGATGACCAGACAGAGAGAGATGTGAAGGTAATGTGTAAATTGCAGGGGAAGACTCCGCAATAAAGTAAATGGTAGGGGGTGACCCCGCAATAAAGGTCTCCCCTATGTGGTGCAGCTGCCGGTGGACAAGTGGCCAATGCCCCAGCTACTAGACAGATTTTTTTCGATGACTAATAGTCAGTCTTTTTTTCCACCCTACATCCTCCTCTCCCCCTCGGCCATGCTAGTGCAACAGGGTTCTGAGGCTGGAATTAAAGGTTGTTCCCACGGGTTGGCTACGCCTCTTTAGGTCGTCTGCCCGACCGGACTGCTCCGGCCCAGGCCAGCACACGCCGGGAAACGAGTCTCGAAGCTCTCCCTTCCCCCGGCAATGTGCATACACGATACCACCTTCTGGATAAGAAATGGGACACGAAACCTACTAGGCATGTGCTCACCAGCTCAGGGGTGCTATGCACACACCACTAACCCAGGGACAGACACGTAAAGGAAACAGGCTTCTCACTAACTTTGACTTCATCTCAGATAAATTATGAAATACACCCGTCCGCCAGCAGGCGGCTACCACGGACCTTGGTAAGGAGTATTACAGTTCAACGTCTATGTAGACTCGCGTTGGGGCGGGGCTACCTCGGGGACTGTTTTTACTCAGTTACACTAAGCAAATCCCCAGGGTGGCCCCTATGTACGATATGTGCGGCACAACGCGAACAAGTATTGGCTCTCTCTGGTTCAATTTTCTTTTGAGGGCACCTTAAGCTCCTATGTGTTTCAAGGGCATCTTAAGCTATGCCGGGGCTGGTCCTTTAGTTTGACTTCCCGCCGTCAGGGGGTGGTTTCTGTCCCGGCGGACAGGGTCACTACATTAGTATTCAGGAGTTTTTGCCTCTCCCCATACTCACGTGAGTTGTGCCCACATAACGGAATGCTTTTTATGGTAACCCACTTACTCGAGTCAGGGACAGCTCAGCAGCAGGCCCATGCTCTCATTTTGTGGGATCGGAACAGCCTTCTACTTCCCCTCCCCCTCAACCCTGTTATAATGTGTTACTCATTCTCCCATTCCGTCCCTCGATGATGGTTTTTCAACCATAATGGAGGACCACCTCCCTATGCTTTCACTTCAATTTCTTCACAACATTTGTTTTTAAGTCCCCACTTGTTACTACCACGTTCTCCTCATGTTGGTGCACCATGACGTTCTAGTCCAAGTTGCCCTAGGCTCGAGTTTTCGGCCAATCAAAGGGATTTCATACTAAAGTAGAACTCCCTGACATCTTAGCGTGGCTGGCAATTCTCGGATTGTATAAATCCCTCTCTGACCTGCCGTCAGTTTTGCCAACAGCTTGCCACACATGTCTGCTCCCCCTCCTACTTTCTTTGTAACTCCGACACCCTCTGTAATGACAGGCACCTGGAGTCACTCCTTTTCAGTTCACTGATCAGACGAGTGGTTTCTCATCTTTAAGAAATGGTTTAGACAGCTACAATGACCCTGAGCTGTCTCTGACCTCGGAGTGACAATAAACGGTTTCTTTAAGTTTACCAGATTAAGTTCAGTATGTTCTTTTTAAGTAGTACAGGTTGTATTACGAATGTTTTTACATGTCCAGTCTCGAACGCCGGCGGAGGGGACATGGCCAAGCCACCCTTGGTTTCCAGCCAAGTGGTTGCAGGAGTCTTGCATGATTCTCTTAAGCTAGGAACACTTTACGGCTTACCCCCCTCCCCCGGCGGATAACCTGGCATAACTGGCTGAGTTTTTGGTGCTATGCAGTTTAATCTTTATATTTACTTTGTGCTCACTCTAAGCCTCTTTGGCTAGAGTCGTAGTGATCAGCAGAGGTGCCCCCCTCGCCCTTTTTTTGCGGACATCAATTGCATTTGTTTATCTCTTTTAAAATAGTTCGTTTTTTTGTTCTTCGCAACCTCTTTTCTCAGGATCCGCATATAGGCACTCTCTTTTGGGGGGCTCTTTTTTACTTGTATTCCAGCCGGTCGGCACTAGTACTGTGATATTTACGCCCACTTTGGCTTAGAAAAGGGGGGAGGGGAGGATGGGTAGATCCCAGTACAGAGGAGAACCCCCCTCCCGCAGGATTACAAATTCACACAGGGCAGGATAGGCATGGCTTACGCCGGGCCAAGCCCACATATATGTATATGAGCTAGGAAGCTCAAGGGAAAATATTGTTTAGTTACTAGAACTAGTTTAATCATTTATATTTTGATACGCTTAATTAAAAGCTCATGTTTTTTATACATAATAAATATTGTTTACACTCATTGTATTGATGTAATTAAAATTTCTACGCTAGTCTGCACTAGATTAAGAAGTATTGATATGAAGATTGGTCAAAGTGACGCAATAAATGGACCCACGGAACAAGCTGAGCTCCGTACGGGTTCCAAATTACAAGTGATGAGGAGTTTTTGTATTCACTCTAGGTATCACGCTTTACAACACACACCTCATGTACGAGGACTTAGTGATGAAGGGTTTTGTATTAACTCTAGGTATCACGCTTTACAACAAACACCTCATATACGAGGACTTAGTGATGAAGGGTTTTGTATTAACTCTAGGTATCACGCTTTACAACAAACACCTCATATACGAGGACTTAGTGATGATGGGTTTTTGTATTAACTCTAGGTATCACGCTTTACAACAAACACCTCATATACGAGGACTTAGTGATGATGGGTTTTTGTATTAACTCTAGGTATCACGCTTTACAACAAACACCTCATATACGAGGACTTAGTGATGAAGGGTTTTGTATTAACTCTAGGTATCACGCTTTATAACAAACACCTCATATACGAGGACTTAGTGATGATGGGTTTTTGTATTAACTCTAGGTATCACGCTTTACAACAAACACCTCATATACGAGGACTAAGTGATGATGGGTTTTTGTATTAACTCTAGGTATCACGCTTTACAACAAACACCTCATATACGAGGACTTATTGATGGTGGGTTTTTGTATTAAAGGCCGCGTCATACAGAGGCCGAACGTACTAGGACAAAGTCCCGAATAGGATGACTTGCAAAAAAAATTCAAATTTCAGGCGGGTCGGGTATATTCTGCATAATTCGGCATACGTTCCGTACTATTCGTGGGTTGGTCTGATGTTGGTCTGATGTTGTTCATGTATGTTGCCGACATTCCGGAGAGTCGGGAAAAATTTAGTGGCTACACTAAATTTCTACGAACATTCGGGTAAAACAAACGTTACAAAATGGTCGGATGTTGGTCTTGAGTTATTCCTAACTCGTTCGGGAGTTGTTCTGATTAATTCGTAGTTTGGTCTTCTGTTTCGGGACTTGTTCGGTACTTTTTTCAATTGCCGAATTTGTTAGGAACTACCCGAACAAATCCCGAACAAATCCCGAACAATTCCCGACAAAAATTCGATAAAATTACGATGATTCCCTCGTATTCCAGAATAAAACCCGCACGAGTTACGAATTTTCAGAACAGGTTACGATCAAATTCAGACAAATATACGAATAATGTAGGATGTCTGCTCGATGTATCTTGTTTAATTAGGAATTAAATCCGAATTGATTTCGAACAAGTAGAATAGCCTCCTTCTAAAATTAGAGGTTCGCTATTGCTCGCCAGGAAAAAATCGACACCTAAAAGGCACGAAAGGTCTTATAGGCTAATATTGATAACAGAATGAGGCGAAAGGTCTCAAAATAGCCAAACTAACGGAACGAACGTCTTAAACCTCAAAACGAATATGCTAAACATGTGGGCCTCTTCTAAAATTAGAGGTTCGCTATTGCTCGCAAGGAAAAAATCGACACTTAAAAGGCACGAAAGGTCTTATAGGCTAATATTGATAACAGAATGAGGCGAAAGGTCTCAAAATAGCCAAACTAACGGAACGAACGTCTTAAACCTCAAAACGAATATGCTAAACATGTGGGAGAAGGGGGTCCAGAAAAAGCGAGCATGTTATAGATACCGGTACCGTACCTCTGTTCTGCCTCTGGGTTCGAACACTACGATTATTTATGGGTATATCTATATCGTTATTCTGGCCTTCATTAGTTGATTTTATTGAGATTAGGAAGGACAATAATTAGGTTAGGCTACGTTAGTCTTACGTTAGGTGGTACATTATAATACAGTAAACTCGATTACAATACTTTGTTATTATAGCCTACATTTTGTCTAGGTGTATTTGAAAACAAATGAGAGGTGGAATGATGGAGTGAGGAAGTACATGAACAAAGGCGGTGCTGGTTGGGGGGAGGGGCGTCGACTGACTTGGGACAGAGGTGCTACAGTCGTAAAACAGTCTGATGTTGTTCTCATAATGTTCTTCTCTATCGGTTGTTTGTCGACATCTCATCGGTTAAGTTCGGTTAATTATCCTAAAGCATTCCAATGTCATTCGGATCTGTGTCTGATGATTCGGGTATGGTCGAAAATCATTCTTTGCATAACGAGTGTAAGTTCGATTCATGTTCGGTAGTTGTTCGAGATTTTGTCGTAGGTCGTTCTTGACTATCGGATATTATTCTGAACTCGTTCGGGCCATGTTCGTAATCTTCAAATTTCGGGAGAGTCTCGGCTGTATTCGGTAAAAATTTGCAAGTCATCCTATTCGGGACTTTGTCCTAGTACGTTCGGCCTCTGTATGACGCGGCCTTTACTCTAGGTATCGCGCTTTACAACAAACACCTCATGTACGAGGACTAAGTTGTTGGAGCAGGCTTCTTTCAAGCAATGCACTGCTCACACTCTTTCATATTTTATATCTGTTATATTGTATGCATACTACAATCAAATACATTTCCTGTTATGAAGATTCTTGACTTACGACCTGCGGTTACTGAGGATACGATTATTATTGCGAATGTCCCCCTCCAGTCTTGGAAATCAGGCAACATCGTCAATGATGGAGGGGCCACTATTAAATTATAGGTTTGATTCCCGAAGGGAAGTAGAGAAAACCTAATATTTAGTAGGGGCCCGGGAATCATTGACGATGAGAGCCCTCCCAGCCATCCCCTTCCCATTCGCGTGATATTTTTGAGGTTTTTTATCTTGATATATCAGTGAAGGACGAATTGTGCGCTTGGCGAGAGGTGGTAAGAAGCCACAACACAAGAAAATCCACCGAATGTGGGAAGCTTGTTGATAACAGTGTTTTAAGTATTTAAATTTTTTCCTTTTTTACTCTCTTATTTTTTACGAAGGTTTTTTCGTAGTGGGTACCCGATCTGTGACGACACCATAAGAGAAGTAGCGTTGCACTTATGAAGATGCCTCTTTTTCTTCCTCGCGGCGGTTGATTCAAACGACTGACATGGTGTTGAATGGAGACTAATATACTAATAGGCAACATCGTCAATGATTCCGGGGCCCCTACTAAATATTAGGTTTTCTCTACTTCCCTTCGGGAATCAAACCTATATTTCCTACCTTTCGTTATTTCGACCATCCTTCAATAACCTCGGCAAAAGCTGTTCCCCCGAATATGTTTGTTGCCAGTGCTTGATGCACCAGACTATTCGAAGGGGCAGCTCTCTCCTCCGCGAAGCATGGCTGATCAGACACCGACTCAAGATGGTTGTCCAAGGCTCTCTTGAAGACTTTCGTTGGCACATCCATCAGGTTTCTCACGTTCTCTGGCATACTGTTGAAGAGACTCGACCCATATTTGTCAACCAGGAGTCCCACAGTGTATCCAGAGCTCCCTTACACTTTCGGGACGGGATGTTACATTTCCTAACCCTGATATCGTACCAGTTCCATGATATTGCGGTGTGCAGGTTTCGCACTATATATCTTCAATAACTTTGGGGAGATTGTACTGTAGACACCAATCGAGAAGGGAATTACCCAGGGGAGGCCTCATAGGCATGCGATAAGGAGTTGCTGGAACTCTTGTTTCATTTGTCTAGCTTCCCTTGACTATTTTTGTTTGTGTATCACCCACACAGCGAGTAATCCAGCTAGCTCTCATAAACACCTCTTCCTCCTATCCATCTCATATTACTAACAAAAACAAAAACACTTTTTCTTTCCAATACTGTATACCATAAAAAGAAAAAAAAAATTATATGTTGTGTCTCACTCTTTCAACTTTAGGGAAAACACTTGTTACAGGCAGCTTTGATTTGTGTCTCCATCATACAAATAGAAACAAAAATAAAGTATCTCTCTCTTCTTCGCTCCAGTGAATAGAGGTTAAGAACCTTCAGCCCATCCCAATAGTGATTTTTTTTTTCTGAGCTGATGTGGGAAGTGAAGCTTCTTTGAACACTCTCTATTTCGTATATTTCTTCAGCTTTGTGTGGAGATGTTAGCACACTGCAATACTCAAGTCGTGGATCGCCAATGATTTGAAAAGCGTTATCATTGGCCGTCCTTCTCGTGTCTTGAAAATGCGTAGTATCCAGCCTGCTAGATTCCTCGCCGCTACTGACTTGGTTTGATTATGTTATTTGAAGGACATGTTTTCAGACATGTTTACCCCAAGATCTTTAACATCTGATTTTCGTGGGATTGGCAGGAGTGGCTCTGTTATGTAAATTGTGTTTTTATTTTATTTTTTTCATTTCCTCCATGCCTTATTAGCTGAAATACCTCTTCATTAAATTACATGTTATCTTCTTTGGGCCACCGAGATACAGCGTTCATGTCTGCCTCCAAGTGTTCTTTGTCTTCTATTGTAATTATTCCCAGACTTAATTTTGTGTCATACGCAAATGATGAAACACAGCTGTGTTGTACATTAGCATTGATGTCACTAATTAGGATGAGGAAAAGTAAAACACCAACACTGTACCCTTTGGAACAGAGCTTTTAACCTCTGAATCTTCCGATACCGCTTGATTTACTGCTACTGATTGTCTTTGGTTAATGAGAAAATTATAGATCCACCTCCCCCACCTTTCCGGTGATACCTTGTTCTTTCAGTCTATATGTACTATTATTCCATGATCACACTTATCAAATGCTTTGATAAAATCTGTGTATTTTTTTTCTTCTATATTCCAACTACTCCCTCTCGGGCATAGGCTGATAGCCTTTACACTCTATCGCTGAACACGGTGAGGCCAGTGAGGTCTTGTTCCAGTCTAGGGAGTGAGACATGCGAAGCACCTACTCACGGCTCGAACCTAACTCCATCTCTGAAGCTGCTTCGCCCCTGCGCCTCACAGTCTCACTCCCCAGGCTCGGACCCTCACTCTCAGAACGCCACCTATTGAGCAATTAACTCACTAGGCATTTCCCCCCTGTAGCATAATTTGAATATGGGAATATTCATACAGTGCTATTTAATCAGGGAACAATGAGGGTATTTTGTTTTGGCATTTCGGTGTGCTGTGGTAATGCACTGAAACTAGGTACAGCACAAATTCCATCCCAATAATATCTTTCCATTGACATATTGGGATTCGAACCCGGGTCCATTGGATTACCAATCCAGTGGCAAGACCACTCTGCCACACCTACATCTACATTTGTTTTTTCTTCCAGGGCATCGAGGACTTTATCATAGTGTTCTAGTAGCTGCGAGAGACCAAGGTCTATAATAATAATTATACTAAGTTGTATAAGACCTTGCAAGAGATCTTCCTGCCCTAAACCCGCGTTGCCCTGTATTGTGAAGCCTGTTTTCTTTCATATAGTCATAGATTTTTCCTCGTAACACCCTTTCAAAGATTTTGGTAATGTGAGATGTTAATGGCACTGGGCGACTATTTTTTTTTTTTTGACAGGGCCTTACTTCCTCCTTTCTGGAGTGGTGCAATTGTTATATTTTCCAGGCTTTCTGGTATTTCTCAAGTATCTAGGCTCTCTCTCCACATTATGGCTGGAGGTCTTGCTAGTGATGCTTTGCAGTTCTTGAGCAGGACATCCCCCTCCCCTATATCCCCTATCCCTTCCCCATATCCCTTGCTGCTCCCCCATGTCCCCTGCCCTTCCCCCATGTATCCTGCTCCTCCCTATATGTCACCTGCTCCACACCCACGTCCCCTGCCCCTCCCCCGTGTCCCTTGCTCCTCCCCCATATCCCCTACTCCTCCCGTATGTCCCCTGCTCTCCCCCATACCCCCTGCTCCCCCCCCCCCCCCCCCATATCCCCTACTCCTGTATGTCCCCTGCTTCTCCCCTATATTTACACTCCCCTTTGACAGGTTAAGGGTGGTGTTAGGGGATCCTAGTGGTAATTTTGGACGATTTACATGTGATCGGTGATGGGCTAACACAGATACGTTTCGCCCCATTAGTTGACGATTTTCAGTCGTTTCACTCTATTAGCTGAAGACTGTATTCCTAGCGAGCGATAACGAGCCTGTAATTTGGGGAGGATCCGTCTTCGCCGTAGACTTGCTTGGAATTGGACGGTGTGAGCAGTTGAGGTGTTGTTCATATACTATCATCTGTTGTGCTCTGGTCTGTCCCATAACATTATGGCGACCTTGCGCTATTTGTAACTTAAGACAGTAGACGAATGGGGCGAAATGTTTATATAAAGCATTGTTAATGATACGTAACGTCTTTATATTCCTGACTTAATTGGGCAAAACGTCTTAAATGTCCTGAATATATGGGGCCAAACGTATTAATATCGCTCTCTCTCTCAAAATATAATTAAAATAATGTAAATATAAAACATAAATATAAAACCCTTGTAAAATGAAGATCGTTATCCTCCTCCTATGGGGGGGAGGGGGGACACACACACACACCCCTATGATGCACATTCCTCTGTGACGGGTTTATTGACAGAGTGAGCTATTGAGGGATTCCAGTAATTTGGGGCGATTTACATTAGAGAGATGGGAGACGCGTTTTGCTCAATTAGTTGACGAATTTAAGAAGTTTCGCTCCATTAACTGTTCATGTTTTATCCTAGCGAGAGGGAGCGAGCCAGCAATTTTGGGAGAGATCGAAAAATGTACAACTTAAGACAATTTTTGACTAATATCTTTTAAATTCCTGGATCATATTCTGCTTTATGTGTATGGAGGAGGCAAAAGGCAAAGCTGCCCGAAACAAGTGTCTCTCTCAAAGTTGAAAGAATGAGAGAGCCAAATTAAACTCTATTTTTTCATGAGGTGAAGCGTCTTAAATTTCCTGGATTAATAGAGAAAATCGTTATAAAATACCTCTCTCCTGGATTTTTTTTTTTTTTTTTTTGCAATATGTAAACAAGGAAAAGTAGTAAAATACGCGCCACCTTCCCCTATGATTTATGGTCCGTGGTGACGGGTTGTTGATAAAGGTGGATAGTGGCGGAGAGGAGGCATTTAGGCTGATTTACATGTGATCGATGACTGGCACACACACATACACACAGAAGAGAGAGGTAGAGAGAGAGACAGAGTTAGAGAGAGAGAGAGAAATAGAGAGAGAAAAAAATTAACCACATGAAGGCTTGTAACTTCCATTCCTGGTTATTAAAATATAAACATGGCGTCACGGAACATACGGGCGTATTCATTAAAAGATAAAACGTTCAATTTACCTTTTGAAAATTACTTGAAAATATGCCAAAGAAAACTTTTTGTCTTTTCTATAATAGGAAGTAAAACAAGCCAACATGAGGTTGTTAATATAACCACAAGGCAATAATTCAAACGGCCAATTACGGAAGTACTGTGAGCAAGCCTGAAGTAAGCACTCTTATTAACTATACCCCTGTAGTGTAGACCTTGCACGGAGCCCCAGGGGACTAACACACCCGGGGTCACACAACCACATTTACTTTCAACTCCATGATAAAAGCTGTGAAGTGGGTTTCCCTTAAAGTAGAGTCAGACATAGACAACAGCTGCTCTTTCTCCGTGTGACACCACGACAGGTTCAACAATGACTGTACTATTTAAAAAATATGCTAATTTGATATTTAGTAGTTTGTTTGTTTTTTTCTTTTACCATTTTAAGCTCGACCTCCCATTAAATATTGATACACCCCACAGCGTGGATTAACTATAATGTCCTATACTTTTAATTGATATCCGTTATCTTATATATGCATTATATATATATATATATATATGCACACAGTGTGTGTGTGTGGTCATAATATGCGTGCACCTAATAAACCTGCGTAACTCTGTGCATACAAAGTGCGGTGTATACAAGTGAGGTGTGTGAGCACCCACAAGGACCGGGGCTCTCAACCACATATAATTACCTAACTGCCAACACACACTACACTACCCACCACAACACTCTCTTAGTCTATAACCTTACCACACAATTGAGTGAGGATGTTCTGGAAGCACCTGCATTTTAATCCATCATTCACACTTATGAATATTTTAACTGTCCTTTAACGTTTTTTTTTTTTTTTTTTTTTTTTTTCTTTTTTGTAGAGTGGAAACTTGATTGCGATTCGAAATATCCAGAAATATAACTGTTATTCTCAAGGTTGATATTTATTACAATGTCGTCAGTAGTGCCATGTCAAATTTTCTGTTTGTCTAGATCCATAAGTAAATTGTTTTTGTTATCATAAAACGTCGCGTAAAACTTCGGTGTTAAATGTCTGGCATTACAGTGGGGATAAACTCTCATGCACTTGTATATGCTGAAGGACCAGGCAGATCATTATTCTCCCTCCATCTTAAATTGGCGAGAAATTGTCATGGTTTTATCTTGATTGCTAAGCTAACACTGACTGTATTTTAACAATGAAATATATTGTCAATGGTATTAACAAACTATTAGTATGATAATGTAACGTGGTAGTTCCTTATTCTGTAAACAATTGTCAGGAAATCGGCTACTAGGGATTTAATTATCTCTTTCAGTTAACCCTTTCATTATATCCTGACACATTCCTTTATCAAATATGGCTAGTGTTAGCCAATATTATTTAGCTTAGTGAGTATCTGTGGTAGTGAAAGGCTTAATTGATATCCATCTTACCTCTTTGATTGCTAAAGATCCTTCCTAAGCTGTACACAATCATCTAGTGGTAGCCAGAATATAATGAATAAGGCGAAACATTTTTGAATGGGTTAAAATAAACAGAGTGTAGTGTATGTAAATTATTGCAGGTCGCCATTATCCTCTCACTTAACCGGGCCTCTCATACTCGCGGCTTAATTGACTCATTTCCCTCCACCTGCCCCTCGTAACTTTAATTTATTCACAGTTTATTCACTACTTACTCGGTCGGAATGGCTCAATTTGGCCTCCGAGACGTATATTATTTGTGGCTCAGGGCCCCTCATAAGGCCCAGGTTATTTTTATCAGCTTGGCCATAGTTCGTGGGGCCTCGCTCGTGAAGGCTTCCAAATATTAGGAAGACTTTATCTTGGATTGCTTTGACGCTTAATCTCTTCACCACCATTACATAATTTTCCTCCTATTATGGTTACCATTAGATAATTTTATTTGGGTTAAAATCTACCTCTTCGACTCAAATGGATAAATACGATCTCAATAAACCCACTTAGTACTATATGTCTTTCTTAAACTGCATAAAATCTTCTAATTTTAGCCAGAATCAAGGGTAAAAGAGGCGTCATGGTGCTGAAGGAGCTAATAATATTGCTTGAAAACTTTAGGAGCTTGTCTTTGAATTACTCTGGCGTTTAATGTTATTGCTTGAAGACTTTATGATGTGTCTTTGAAATACTCTGACACTTAACGACATTGCTTGAAAATATGATATTTGATTTGAATTATTCAGACGTTTAATGTTATTGCTTGAAAACCTTACGATGTATTTGTCTTGGCATTACACTGACGATCAGTGTTATGAGTAATGTTGGCGGTCGTTTTTTGGTGTTTTTGTTGGACTTCCATATGTTTGTTGAATGCATTGCGAAGACTATCTGTTTAGTTTTCCGACGGTCAATGTTTTGATTTGAAAATCTTATTATTAATATTTGGTTATCTTACTCTGATACCTATGGTTACGATTTATGATGTTGACTTTATTATTGTGTTTTTGTTGCGCCACTGTATTCTGACCATATAACTTTAGTATCGGCAACTGCAGTAGATTGAAGGTAGATTAATAGAGGCGACATGACTCTTATAAAAGTATATTTAAGAATATATCTTGTAGATGTTACATTAGTTGTTTTTCTTTGGTGGCTATTATTGCTATTTTTATGTCATTTCTTAATTGTTGTTGTTGTTATGTCATTCTTGTAGTCGTTGTTGGTATTGTTGTTGTTATTTATCTCCTTTTCGTAGTCTTTGTTGTTATCGTTGTTCTTCTAGTTGTTGTTTGTGTTGTTGTCTTTATCGTTGCTGTCGTGGCTATTGTTGCTTTTGTTGTTGATGTTGATGTCGTGGTCATACATGAGGGAAAAGTAGCCGAGTAATAGCAGTGTGACGAGATCTCCTGTCCCACACATAAACAACTGGCCCAGGTAATAATAACACACACACAGGGAGGGGAGGAAGAGGGGGGGGGGGGGGGGACGGGGAGGGGGAGGGGAGATGGAGGGATGATATATGGGAGCAAGTCAAGAAGAAGAACATACGTAAACCTGTGAAGATAAACAAAAACTAAAAAGACGAAGATAAGGCGGAGACGAGGATGATAATAGACGAGTACAAAGATAAAAACACGAACAGAAACGTAATATATATTATATATAAAACAATTGAGAACATTAAGATACCAACAACATATATTCAAAGACTAGTTAATTAATGTATATCTGGTAAAATAACATTAATGCGAAATGGAGAAAATAGATGAGGATGGCAACTAAATTTAATCACATAAATTTGAAAGACAAAAGTGAGGATCAAGAGAGGTGAGGATGATATGTTATAATAGAAAACAGTATGTAATGTACCGTAGTAAAGATAATATAGTCATATATGCACGACCAAACGAAACACAAGGAAAGAAGTAGATAACAGATGACAAAGTATATATCAACATAAAATATATTAATTTAGTTATTACCCATCTTCACTAGTAAGGCTTGAATGATTTTGAAGGAGTGTAGAGATATATACTGTATATATATTTTGAAGGAGTGTAGAGATATATACTGTATATATATTTAAAATAGGAAACAAAAGAACAAAAGTGGGTAATACAGAGAAAATGTAACCCCTTCAACTTGATGACACCTTTTAAATTTTATTTTGGCGAATGTTAGAAGATATTATTCCGGAAAGATATTATCAAAATAAATCAAAGGGTTAAGTCTCTCTCATTTAACTATCTATTATAGAGATTTCCTAAACTGCCTAAAATTGTCTTATGTTAACCAGAATAACTTGAAGAATAGCGACATCATATAATGGAGAGCATAAACAAGCAAAAATAACAGAACACCTAAAACTGTTTCATGGTGAAAGGTAATACCAAGACATACATGTAGGACACAAATTAAATAAACACAGAAGGTAAAGGAAATAATATGAATACAGTCGACAACAGTAAATCATATACATTCGTAAAGTAACTCATTAATGTACTGTAACGTATCTTAGTCTGTTCTTAAGACAAATAGACAAATTACTCGTACTAGTATACGAACGAACATCCTGTAAACATAATTTCAAGATAACTGTTATATTATAAAATACAAAGGTAATATGGTGTTATTTATCAGTTAAAAAATATTGAGCGATGAGCAAGACATACAGAAAATGTAATAGAATTAATCAGAAATAGTAATGTGTTGTGCAATCAATAAATAGGACAGCGGAGAGAAAGAACGTGAGAGCCAAAGCTAACAAAGACTTTAGTTGTATAAAAGTAATACTGATGAAGCAGGATAGTTACATAGAGTTACATATTTACGAAAAGTTAAAAATATACATATATTGTACAGACCTTGCTGTCCCTACTATCCAGTCCACATTTAATTCTAACATATAATTTGCTACTAAGTGGAAAATAAGGACAGCAAAGCAGAAGGAGAGAGAGAGAGAGAGAGTTATGATACACAAGAGTACTACCTATAGTACCTACAACAGGGAGAATGGGAGTACCTATAATGACAAGTCCAGCAATAACCTTAATTTGTGAGTCAGGTTAACTAGAGTATGAGTTACGGTGGCGGACATAGAGGAGGATGTTCTTGATATATACTGTATATATGTGTGTATAAAGAGATGGGGGGGGGGGAGCTTTACTGAGAGGGGGAGAGAAGGAGGGGGGTAGGTACAGAAAAAAAAAAACTATATTGCCCATGAATTGAGCTAAATAAAAAGTGCTATGTACTCAATGCCTGATCGGTGCAAGGGAAGGTATTCTTTTTACAGCATAACATATGACTATTGGCCTCTACATTATAAATATACACTTGAAATTTTCAGTTTTATAATTCGACATTTCATATCCACCTTTCCTCCTGGAACAACAACAACAAAAACAAAAACATGTGGTGTTGTCAGCATGCTTAGCTAGTAACCACAACAGAGAAGACCCACGTTCGATCCGGGGCAGATGGAGAATTTGTGCAATCTCTTCACACCCTCTGTTGACCAAGCAGCAGATAGGAACCTGAAGTTAGAGAGCACTTGTGACGCTCTATCTTGGGTAATAATCTGGGGTAGGGGTTCCGAAAGCTAGTAAATTCCTCTGGCAACTGTTGGCGTTTAATAACAGACCTATGTATATCATTATTTACTGTTCACTCATTTACATCTTCCAAAGCAAGTAAAACCTCCAAGAGATCCTTCCCAGGCTAATAATTATATGCCGGCTAGCAGTAGTCAGCGAGGAATAAATAAACACGCTATCAAAACAGAATCTTAGAACAACTTTTCAACTGTGTGTGTGTGTGTGTGTGTGTGGCGGGGGGGTCTAAACTCCCTACTTTCCTTATGTTTAACCCCATTAGTATTGACATTTTTAGACATTCGCCTCACTAGTTTAGCGAATATGAGACCTTTCATGCCATTTATATGTCGATTTTGTTTCCCTGGCGAGTGATAACCAGCCTGCAATATAGGAGGAATTTACCTTCGGCTGTGGTATTTTTCTACAGTATACTGGCACAAATGTACTTTGAAAGGGGTTCTTAGGGGTTATAATGTATGCTTGATGAAAGTCTAAAGAGGAAACTAAAATAGTATGATATTATATGATTAACAAATACAAATCTGCCCTAAACCCCTTCAACACTTTGACGCCTTTTATAATTTATTCTGGCTATAATTTATTCTGGCTATAATAGACGATTGTACGCAGTTTATGAAGGACCCATGTTATGCAGAGGGATTATTGATATCGCAGAAACCCTCTTGAGTCCTGAAAGCTAAAGATTATTGTATAATGTTAACCAGAATATAATGAAAATAAGGTGATCATGGTGAATGGGTTAACCTTCCCTCGAGCCCTAACCCTCTTGTACCCCTCCTATCCTGTTGTCCCACCACACCCCCAACCCTCTTGTGCTGGCCACTACACCTGACAAATTAATACCCCTCCTTGCCCTTCCCTCCTTAATTAATACCCCCCCCCCCATTCTCTACCTCCTCTTACTGCCCTCCCCATCTATCTACCCCTTTCACTGTCCTTCTCTCATCTCCTCCCCCTCCCCCTTCAGTGCCTCCACCCCTCCCTTTCCAGTACCTCCATCCTTCCCTTTTCAGTAACTTCACTCTTGTCCACAAGTTCTTCTCTTCCTCCTTCTCCTGTACACCCCTCCTCTCTCTCCACCCCATAAAGGAAATTGCGGACATTTAGAGAAGCAGCAGCAAATTGTCCGTCAGCCCTCACTCACCGCTGCCCACTCCCCCCGTCCCCTCCCTCTCACCCGCTCCCTCTCTCTCTCTCTCTCTCTCTCTTTTTCTCTCCAATAAGAGATTTGTGGGGATGTATCTTACCCAACACACACACACACGGCTGTTATATATAGGTGGATTTATACGAGCGCAACTCTTGAATTATAATGTTTTCTGGCAACATTTTGAGATAATTTGCACTGGTAGAACCTTGCACTGTACACCTATTGCTGTGCTAGGGCTTGAGTCATTCTTAGTACAGGGAATGTTTATGTTAATACCCATACCGACAAGAATTGATTTTCCTCAAAAGACCACAATATTGTCTCAGAGACAAATGCGACCATTAAGCCAGCGTCATACGAGGGCATTAATCCGATAATGTTTATAAGATTCTGGCATCAGCAAAAATAAATGGTCTGTTTAGTATTTGGGTAATTTATTCGTTAATTTATTTGCTTCTTCCTGATTTTTATCTACAAACTTTTAAAAAAGCATAAAAAAGGAAGTGTAGAGTGGTCGATTAACAGCCTGCTATGCCCACCTGGTTACAGATATTAGAGGTCATGATTTATCGCCTACTTACAGCGAATAAACTATAGACTGACTGTATGATGTTAAGTTGAAATAATATACAACTTTAATTCCGAAACTGCCAGACCATAATTACCGGAAAAAGTTGCTGGAAAATGTGCTCGTATGACACTAGCCTGCCCGTGAGTGGAAAAATACCAAAACGTAATTCTTTTTAAGACTACTGCCAGCACTACTGTCAACTTAGAACTGTAATAGGCGCCTTCACACTAGCCGCACGTACAACATTTGTTGAGTGATATGTTTAATAGACTATTTTGTGCAGTTTAAGAAGGACCTACATGTGGTAGTGATAATGGTTAAGTGAGATAGTTCGAACCCTATTAATTGCTGGAGGGCCCTTTTAAACTGAAGTGTTTAGATGTGTTTGTAAATATTTTATATAATTCGTAGTGAAGCTTACAGCTTAGTGTAATTTTGTGAAAGTCTGGGTGAATACTTATATCATCAATATCTCTTTGTTAAGTTGTACTTTATTTGATCAAATTAATATATTTTTAACTCATATACAAAACTAGCCAGCATTATTATCTAGTTTATTTGTATTGTAACATGTGGGGAAGCTAGAAGTTTGATATTATCTGTATGATTAATACGAGAGAGATAGATAGATAGATATATAGATAGAGAGAGAGAGACTTATCACCTAATAGATACTCTTTTTCCATAATTTCATTCTCTTCCATAATTTCTATCGCTGAATTTCGTGTATAGCCTACAATTATTTGTTTTCAAGTTTATCCCTTTCGCCCTTCTCATATTCCTCCTCGATCCTACTTCTTATTCTCTGTTAATTGTTTTTATTCTTTACTCTCTAATTACCTCCACCAACGAAATTGGACGGAGGTTATGTGTTTGCCTCCGTTTGTCTGTAACCAAGATACCTCATAAAGTTATGATCCGATGTTCATGGCAATTGTTGGGTAAATAGGAGTTATTTAATATCAGAGGTAATCAGTAGAACGCATACCTCCGCCAACATAACCTGCTCACAAAGCTATGAACTGATGTTCACGATATCTGGTGGGCAGATAGGATATGCGCCAAGGAAGAAGTGATTCCATTTAGGAGGCAGCCGGTAGAGCGCATACCTCTGTCAACGTAGGCGGAGGTATGCGCTCTCCCGAGTGCCCCTTTTGTTTAATGAATAAAAACACCATTTGAGGTGGAGCACTTTATTGACGTTTTGCAAATAGCTTCAGGTAACTCGTGACTTGAAGAAGCTATTTACGAAGAGTTGCTTATCATGTGCTCCTCCTAAAATAGTGTTTATGTTCATTCTGTCAACTTTTCAAAGTTAATTTCTAATCTCTGATTATTATTCTTAATCAATATCATCTTGTCTATCATCATCTTCACATTCTTCTTTTTCTTGGTTTGATTTTCTTGATTGTTTACTTATTCTTGTCCTCCGTTTACTTATTATTATTATTATTATTATTATTATTATTATTACTTTGTATATGCCCTGTTTCCTTCTCCCCTTTCCCTCCCAGCAAGCACCAACAGTCACATAAATCAGCGGGACACCCACACTGGGAGACACAAGAGGCGCCCTATTTATTTATTGCCATTATTATTATCATTATCTCCTCCCACCCCCACCCCCTCCCACACTCCCTTCCACCACTGCTCTCTCTCTCTCACACACACACACACACAGGAAGTCACGTAATAAGTGTCGTTTCATTATGGATGTATAAGTGGTAACTCACAGCAGTAATGTAGGTTGTATCAGTGGTTTCATACAGTAGTTATATATGCCTCAATAAAGGAATACACTGATTTCGAGAATCAATCTGACGTGTTGAATTTCATGCCAATTTCCTTTCCATTGGTTAAGGTCTTGGATTAACGAAGGGAAGGGGAGGGAGGGAGGAGGAAAAGAAAGAAATCAATAAGACAGAAAGAAAGACATACAGACAGACACATAAATAGACAGACATAAATATATATATACTGTATATACTGTATATATACATAGAGAGAGAGAGAGAGAGAGAGAGAGAGAGAGAGAGAGAGAGAGAGAGAGAGAGAGAGAGAGAGAGAGAGAGAGAGAGAGAGAATGATAATTAGCGTCATAAGTACTGAATTAATCAAAGTATTGCAAACAACGTTAAGCGCATGTATCTGTTGAAGCATGTAAGTTAACCTTTTCAGTATTGGACTTTATTCTGGCTAACATTGGATGATTTAACTCAGGTTTGGAAAGCCCTCTAGAAGTCATAGGGGTAAAAACTATCTCAAATAGTTCTGTGACACCCACAATTCCTACCCAATCTTTTTTTTTTTTTTTTTTTTCTATATTCCCCTTACTCCCTCTCGGGCATAGGCTGAGAGCCTGTACATTCCACCGCTCAACACGGTGAAGCCCGTGAGGTCTTGTTCCAGTCTGGGGAGTGAGACATGTGAAACATCCATCATGGCTCGAAGCAGCTCCATCTCTGAAGCGGCCGGTTGCTTCGCTCAAGTGCTTCACCGTCTCACCCTCCAGACTCAGACCCTCACTCTCAGAACGCCACCTATTGAGCAGTGAACTCACTAGGCATTGTCCCTCTGTAACATATTTTGAATATGGGAATATGCATACAGTGTTATTTAATCAGGGAACAATGAGGGTATTTTTTTGGCATTTCGGTGGGCTTTGTGGTAATGCACTGATACTAGGTACGGTACAGCACAAATTCAATCCCAATAATATCTTCCCATTGACATATCGGGATTTGAACCCGGGTCCATTGGATTACCAATCCAGTGGCATGACCACTCCACCACACCTCCCCTAAGCTGAATATAATCGCCTATTAATAGCTAGAATAAATGGAAGAAACGCGTCCTCGTATCTCCAGAGTGTTAATTGATACACATTAGCTTTTTCCCTGCCATTTTCGTTCAAGTTAACCCCAGTTTTACAGTGAACTTTGGAAATCTTCAATGCTATTTTATTATTAATAGACTGATATTAATACCCAGCGTTGAAAAGCAAATATGATAAATTTTAAGTAATGTAATTTAAAAAAAACACACAAAAAACAATAGATTTGTTCGTTATATATTATTTACGGATTATAATAAGCTTAGATACATACCTCCAGTTATTTCACATAAATTCACATTATTGTATGCAGCAAGAGACCATTACGAAGTTCCCTAACACCTAGGTGTTATTCCAAAAAACTGAGTGGTGCGATAACAGGTTTTTCACAATACGTACACGGAGGTCTTTTTTCCACAGCTAGCAGTTGAGTCGCTCCAAACACATACAGGAAAGGTTCCAGGCTTCTCCGAGCTGGCCCATTTTCATCCCACACCGTAATTGTGGTTGGATTGTCACAGACCGAGCTGCGTAGCAGAAACTATTCATTTGTTTCCGCGCATAAATAACGGGGGTAATGGCATTATTTGGGGGTGTTTTGGAGTATCGAATCACCCTGTATTTCAAGCCGGGGCTATGTGTTAACCCTCGTTTATGCATGTGATCACAATTAAGTCAAGGCAAAAAATAGCAAGGCAGACAGAAAAAGCATCATGTGGTATAACTTATCTAAAAAAAAATTGGATATATAACATTAACAGGGCGGCCGTCGTTCAATCAGCATAGGTGAGAGCTGTTCCCTTCAAGTTTGATTTATCGATACTTAATGGAAGATTATGAAAGTACTATGATTCTGCGTCGTAATAATGCCAAGTTTTCATTATTCACAACATATTTCGCTACAAAATCCACGTAATAACTGAGTAACCAAGATACTAACATTCCAATTTACCCTCAGCTGGAAATATATAGAGCATAGTATATGTTTTTGACTCGGATTCAAATTCGAACCAAATATTTTCGCTTGGGCATTTGATATTCATTCTGATTTACGTTTGTTTTTCACAAATGTTTACTGAGTATACAATAAATAATAAAATGCAAATGTCATTATTCGTGATGCTCTAATTTGTTTTACAGAAGCTAACCCGTAAATTGGCACTTGAAAAAAATGGCTCTGAGACTCAGAGGTAATTCACCGGTAAAGTTTCTCGTGTGGCACCAACCTAAGAAGACAGGGTAAAAGGAAAGTAAATATAGCAGCTTGTAAGGACCTTCCTACATTATCCATACGAAGAAACGTTGCATCCCTTGCATTATTCTACAGATATTTTCACAGCAATTGTTCCGAGGAACTTGCTTCAATTGTGCCGCCTCTCCACATCTTTCCCCGTAGAACTAGGGCAGCTGAGAGTGACCATGAATTTACACTTTCTCCTCCACAATGCAGAACTTCTGCTTATCAAAATTAATTTATCCCTAGAACTACTACTCTTTGGAATTCACTTCCCTCGAGTTGCTTTCCACAAACTTACAATCTACAAAAGTTTAAATCCAGTTGTTACAAACATTTTATGAATGGAGGATGCCTTTAGGCACATGGACCTTTTTGTTTTATCTGTGTTTTTCCGTCCTCCGTTCATTGTCTCTTAAAAAAAAAAAAAAAAAAAAAAGGAACGAGAGTCATGTAGAAAGACTCGGAGAAGGAGGGGGATGCATGGGAAAGGAAATACCTCCGTGTGTGCATGGTCATGTATAGCTGACTACCAAGTGTGGCCAATAAACAGGAAATTGGAAAGAAAAATATGGAACCATAACTATAAATAGATACAAATTTACATCGCAAAATTACCATAACATCAATCAAAAGATAGATGGTTAATACTTTTGTTTTTGTATTGGAAATGCATTGCAGTTAATTGATCTAAAGAATATACTATGAAATATAGGAGGAACTATTAAATTATAAAGGAGACAATTCCTGCATAACCGCAGCTCAACATAAACGTAAACAAACCGAATATACATAAGATAAAATCCCTGAGACGAGTTATACAAGTTAACTACAAACGACATATAGAGAAACCCAAGAGGTAAAATGAAAAGTGGAAGGAAAGGATAACACGCAAAAGAGATAAGGGAAGGAAAACAAATGTGGAAATAGAAACAAAAGAAGCAAAGATAGTAATATGAGACTGAATGAAAGGGAAACATATAGGACTAAACATGAAAGCAGATGGATAGAAGGTAACTTATAGATATGATAATAAACAGCATAAATTGAGGATATAGAAAGCTTGGGATAGTGAGAAAAGGGATAAAATTGACAGAGCAAAGAAGGATAATGGATTAATAGTTGAGTGAAGAAACAGAAGTTGAGGAATTTGTGAATTGAGTTAAATGAGATAAGAAGAGATGAGGTAAGAAAGCACAAGGCGAGGATATGAACACTAAAATGGGAGTCTAATATACAAAAAACACGCATACAATTGAAGAAAATACAAGAATAAAAGGGAGTGGGATTAGGTATAAGAGTTGTTTTTGAGAGGAGATTGTAATTTAATTGTTTATGTAATGTTTTATTAATTTGTCTTTACTTTTAGTTTCCTCCCTAGACCTCCATCAAGCTTAGAAAGTACCCTGAAGACTCCCTTAGACATACATTTGTACATTATTTGGTAGAAAAATTTCCGGACAGAAGGTTGGTTCCTCCTAAATTATAGGCTCACCAGCGCTCGCCAGGAAAAAATTGACACCTACATGGCACGAATGGTCTTAACATTGACACAGAAATGGGGCGCATGTCTTAAAATCTCAAAACTAACGGACCTAAGCATAAGGGAAAAGGGGGTCCATAAAACTGCCCCTTAAAGTAAAACGATGTACACCAGGTAAGGAAGGTAGCGGCCAAAACAATAA
>CM064522.1:16568007-16655507 GCA_032716605.1 Paralithodes platypus | reverse complement strand
ACTTACTATCTCTCTCTCTCTCTCTCTCTCTCTCTCTCTCTCTCTCTCTCTCTCTCTCTCTCTCTCTCTCTCTCTCTCTCTCTCTGAGCGGTCCTTCTTAAGTTAACTAAAATCGTCTGGAGGTAATTAAAATCATACAAAGCAAAAATCCACTTATTGAATTGAAAGGAAATAAAAAATAATGTCTTCAATGATAAATTGATAATCTACTTAATAAGAGCGCGAACAAAGGAGGTAGATGGAGCCCTGAAGCACTAATAGTAAAACTAAATCATATGGTGCAAATATAAACATAAATCGTAAATTCACGACACAGGTTATTGGGGATGGGTTAGGAGGAGTTGTAAGAACTGAGGGTATTGCCAGCAACGGACAATCAATATCAGAAAGAAAGTACGAATGAGAGAGCTACATAGTGTTACATAGATTTCACAGACCTTGTGATCCCTACTAGGCAATCCGAACTTAAATCTGACTTAGTGTTTGCCACTAAGTGGAAGATGAGGACAGCAAACCAAAGGGGGTGGGGGGGGGGGGAGATAGAGAGAGAGAGTGGGGGGTGTGTGCCAATATTTGAAAACTGATATCAGCAATCCGCAAAAGAGAGTGAGATGGGGAGGAGTGGGGTGGGGGAGGGGAGAAGGAAAGGGTAGAAGCGAGGTGTCTGGGGGATCGACTCCTAAAAACAATAACAATAATAATAAAAGCTGGGATGCCGTCCGTGCGTGTCTCCCCCGTGACGTCATACACATCCAATTTACACAGGTGACTTGCAGAGGAAGTGAGGACAACGTGCGAACGACACCGGCCGGGCAAAAACACCAGAGCCAGGGAAGAAGCTAAGTGATCGACTGCTGTGGCGGTGTATGAGAGAGAGACAGAGAGTTACATACACTGTAGATACACTGACTACACGGACCTTGCGGTCTCTACTAAGCAGTCCGGACTTAATGCTAAAATAGAATTTGCTACAAAGTGGAAGGCAAGGATAACAAAGCAGAGGGCTCTCTCCCCACCCACCACTCCCTCTGACCATTGGTCGGCAAAACAGTTTGTTGGGGAAACAAGTCCCACAGCAGAATGAGAAAAATCTCTACTGGGAAATTCATATTAAAGAATGAAGTTGAGAAATATAAACTACTGAATTTGCTTAACCTAATTGTTTTATTTTTTTATTTTTTACAAATATTATTCCTATATCCTTAAAATGGATGTCTAGGCTCCTCTTGAATGTGTCAAGAGAGAGAGAGAGAGAGAGAGAGAGAGAGAGAGAGAGAGAGAATGGGGTGGGATGAGTAAGAGAAAAATAAAGAGTGGGGGGGAGGGAGAGAATAAGTGGGAGAGGGGAGACAGAAGGAGGGGATGACAAATAAAGTGCAGATAAGTTGAGAACGACCCCGACCTGGCAAAAACACCGGACGCAGGAACGAAGCTAAGTGCTTAATTGGTGCTGGCGGAGAGAGAGAGAGAGAGAGAAAGAGAGAGAAAGAGAGAGAGAGAGAGAGACATGGGGAAAATCAGTGAGTGCATGTGAGAGAAAGAGAGAGAGAGCGAGATAATACCATGCGAACGACCATGACCAAATCGAGAGCAGCGGAAGGGAAATAAGTGATCGACTGGTGCGGCTGCGACCAGTTAAGCGGGGTTACAATGAGTCGTTTATTTCTTCGAGACCTTTAAGTTCGTTCTAGGGAGATACTGTAGCTAGTGATATAATCGTAGGGAAAACGTAACAATTACAGCGATTTAAATGTCTAATATGTAAGAGGTGGTATGACGGGATGTGGAAGGAGAATAATTATCGGTGATTGTTCGTTGTTCTATTCTAGGACAACAGGCAAAAAGGAGAATTCAGGAGGAGTAATATTAGAGGCGGAAATCTTAAGTCGGCGACAGGTGGCCTTATATAGCCTAGATGCACAGCAATAGCCCAAAACGCACCATTTATTTAGGATACCCTGTTAATGAGTTTATCATAATTTATCGTTGATCTTCCGTCAGAGAGGCTATACAGCTGTTCTAATGCGCGACGAACACCGACCACAGTACATAGTCCCTCGCAACACTCACCTTCAAAGTACCCTTAAGGACGAGTCATACTTTTTTAGCATCTTTTTTTCGGCGTCTCAAAGCATCTGATTTTAAATGTTATATGACTTCAGACATGTATTATAATCTATGTTTAGTCTACCTGCCGACACCATACAAAGAGATACCCGAATTGTTATCAGGGTAAAGGTACGATGGAATATTTTATTACAAAATAAAATAAAATAAATGTAATTAATTAATTAATTAAATAAAAATAAAAACATTAACGTAATGTATAACTCAGCCTTTACAGTGATGGTAGGTTCAAGTAGTGCTATAGTCTGTTTATTTCCAGCTGAGGGTAAATTGTCATGTCCTCATTATGATTACTCAGCAATTACAGAAATTTTGTTCCGAAATATGTTGTTATTTATAAATAATTTGGTGTATATATATGATGCAGAGACAGTAGTTTCATATATGGCCATTAAGTCTCGAGATATCAGTTGCTAAGGGGTTCAACTTACCATCAGCTGGAAATAAATGGACTATAGTACCAAGGTAAACAATATAACAGGTTTCCTTCTACTTTGGTTAGTGTGACCGGAGCGGGGTTGGGGAGGTAAGGGGGTTAGTAGGAGGAAGGGGTGTAAAGGGTTTCTGTGGTTTTAGATGGAGAGGGAGAAAGTACTATCAACCCTCTCAGTATTCCAAGACGCTGTAGCACTTTATTCTGGCTAACATTAGACGATTTAACTCAGATATAGCAGGCCCTACATAAATCAAATGGCTAAAGTATTTCTCAATTTACCCTATGACCCCCACACTTCCTACCTAAACTAAAGAAAATCGTCTACTAATTACCAAAATAATATGCAGACAAGCGTCCTCGTATCTTGCAAGGGTTAATTTATAGTCATACGGGGATTACGGCAGTCAATGCTTAATGTGCTAAATACTATCTACCGTCTGATGCTGTTCTACGGAAGAACTATCTATAGCCTCTAAGGAAGTTTGCGTCAGGTAACCCATATACATTCAAAATAATATGTTCGTGGAAAAGAGACAAGCAAGCAGAAAAACAGACACACAGGAAAAGGCGCGAAGGGATTGAAGAGTATATAAAAAATGGTTGAGCGTTAGATTCAGGGAATGGGAAAGAGAAACTGAGAGTAAAACATGAAGTAAAAAGTGTGACACAGAGATGAGCTGGACAGAGAGAGAGTGAGAGTGAGCAGAGCAGATCAAAGTGCGAGACACAGATCGACTGCTGGGTCTGGGAACAAGAGAAACTGGTGAAGCGAGAAAGGTGTGAGAGCGCTGGAATCCCGAGTAAAGCAAAAAGGAAAGAAAAGAAGAAAAAAGGGTATAAGAAATTTGAAGAAAAAAATATATAATACAAAGTTGACTCGAAAGAAATGTGATACGTAAGAGTTGACTGATTTTTAGTTAGTTAAAATAGGACTTCAGAGGCTATCAACCCTATTGGATTATTAAGCCAGCACACTGTAAGTCAAGAATAACGTCAGGACTGGAGCCTCTCTGCGATAACTCCAGACCCTTCTTGACAGTGAGTTTTGTAAGTAATGCTATTATGAAGTGTACTGAAGCAAGAAGGGTGTTGATGTCAAAGGAAAGCAAGGGTGAACAGATGTTTCTTTTATCCTATCTCCATCTCCTTCTATCCTATCTCCATCTTAACAAATAGGGATAAAAACAAGGAAAGGAAGAGCGGACGACTGGGCGAGATCAGGAGCAATTCACTAGTTTAACACTATCTGGTGCGACACTTAGGAGGTTATTTGACGTTATCGTTTTGCTAACTTTAGACGAATTTTTTAATACTTAGGAAGGAATGCAAATAACCAAAGGGGTATAATTTGTCTCAATGTTATCTTTGACTTCCATAGATCCTTCCTAAGCTTGATACAATCGTCTAATAATGGGCAGAATAAAATTAAAGCTACGCCACGGAATATAGTGCTGAAATGGTTAATAAGAGAGTAGTGGTCTCCTCCAGATGGAGTTTAAATTAAAGCTACGCCACGGAATATAGTGCTGAAATGGTTAATAAGAGAGTAGTGGTCTCCTCCAGATGGAGTTTAAATTAAAGCTACGCCACGGAATATAGTGCTGAAATGGTTAATAAGAGAGTAGTGGTCTCCTCCAGATGGAGTTTAAATTAAAGCTACGCCACGGAATATAGTGCTGAAATGGTTAATAAGAGAGTAGTGGTCTCCTCCAGATGGAGTTTTACAGATATTAACACTATCTGCTGCTACGGTTTGGGAGTCAGTAAGATGTTAAATTATTAGTTATTTTTGTTTTATTGACCCAGTTGTTTTCTAGCAATGTATAATTTCTTTGCCACACAGCACTTCTAGACAAAGTAGAAAAGAAAGCCTTCCGTCTCATTAACTCACGTCCACTCACCAACTCTTTGCAGACTCTCTCTCTTCGCCGCAATGTTGCATCTCTCTCACTATTCTACTGCTACTGCAATAATCAGTGTTCCTCAGAGCTCTTATGGTGTATACCACCCCCTCTTCGTAGAACACGTAACACCCGTCTTGCAACACAATCCCTCCCCTACTCTGTGCAACTCTCCAACCCAAGAGTGAAACGTTATTCTCAATCTTTCTTCTATTCAACAGCTGAGCTCTGCAACTCTCTCCCAGAATCAGTATTTCCCTCTTCCTATGACTTAAATTGCTTCAAACTCCGTGTGTCCAGGTATTTTGGCTCGAATGTCCCTTGATTTTGGCTCTGTCACTCTTTCAACTCTGGGGGAGGTATTCGTTACAGGCAGTTCTGCCTTTTGTCGCCCTCACTCACAAAGACAAAAAAATGGACTAAGCAACAAAAATCTCCAAACTAATGGAGTGAAACAGAGAGGATCCAATATAATACGTCTGTCGGTGTGTTTGTTTGTGTGTTTGTAAGCAGGATTTCTTTAAAACCTGCGAACGGTTTTAGATGAAACTTGACCCATACTTCCGATTGGGATCCGAATAGAAACAACATACTTTTGGCCAGCATCCAATAACCTCCACCCTGCTAACTCTAGTTTTATGTCTATATCCAGACTCCTTGATCCCCGAGAGTGTGGCCAAAAATAAATTATAAAGTAAGCTGGCCCAACCTCTGACCTCTGACCGTTTCGGTGAGGTAAGTCCTAATGGTGTTTTTAAGCTGGGCTTATAATTAGGGTTGGGTGTGACAGGGATCTGCCTTGTGTAGGCCAATAGGCTTTCTGCAGACTCCCATTTTCTTATGTTCTTATGTTCTAACCGTCCACAGAAATCCCGTATATATTACCCTGAGAAGTTTGGGTTAAATTTTGTGATACTCATTATGATACTCATTGTATTTATTATTGCACGGAACACTGTTCCCCAAGACTGCACACATCACGGAACCAATCCCTCACCAAATACCAGTAAAATAAGTTAGTGGCATTAACAAAATGTGAGCAATTAACGTGGACTATAAGGCAACCTCCTTCCATGTTGCTTTGCGGGTTGGGTTAAGTTACTTAGTTAGTTAAAATAGGACTTCAGAGGCTATCAACCCTTCTGGATTATTAAGCCAGCACACGTACATTTTCAGGACTGGAGCCCCTTTTCGATAACCCAAGTCCCTTGGGTTAAATTGTAAAGATGGACAACCTTTGTACTAAACGACTGAACGTCAGCTATATAACCATTCGTGGTATTCAGGTGAAGCAACATTGACAACATTCTAAAAAACTTCCATACATGTTGATGTTTGGAAGATGTGGGGCAGTCAAACTCTAAAAAGATATACATATTCATAATTTAATGTGGTAAAAAAGTTGCAAAAGCTTTCTTAGCAGATTACAGTAGGTTAAGATCAATTTTAGATATCCAGTCATTATTTACTAAGATCAACTAACATGGACTGTACTTTATAATCCAACCTTCGGTCATGTTACTGTTGTTGTAGTTTTTTTTTTTTTTTTTTTTTTTTTTTGGTAAGGGAACAGAAATATCAACCCACTCACCAAAATAATTTAACATTAGGGCGTGGTATTAATAACAACATGGAGGATTTGATGACACATTTCATTCACCAAACTACATCAGTATCAGAGTCAATAGATAATAAGGTGAATTAAAAAGGACTATACTCTACTTTATAAACCAACCTCTATGTTGTTGCATAGGTTGCAGAAAGATCACATAAAAAGAGACAACATGTCCACCAAACTACTATACCAGAAACATAGTTCGTGACATTAAAATAATCATGACAAAATAAGATCAATTAACATGGACTATATTCTATAAGCACTCTTACGCCCATGTTGTTGTTTGGGTTGGGGAGATGTCGCAGAGATAGGTGTGGTATTAAGAAATGATGAAGGATATGTGAAGACAATTCAATCATCAAACTACCTCAATATCAGAAAGTCAATTGAAAACAAGCTAAATTAACATGGACTGTATTCTATAAGCGAACCTCCTTCCATGCTGTTGTTGTTGATTGGGCTGTGGGGAGGAGGCAAGAAAAATAGAAAGCACACTCACCAAGATAAGTCAACATTAGGCCGTTGTATTGGAAAACATTGTTGAAATATACCGGCAGCGACAAGAGCTACTTGCCAACCTCCATAAGTGTTGCTGTGAAGGGTATGAGGCAGTTGTAGAAGTAAAGATACAACCCATCATGAAACTACTTCAATATCAGATCGTGGGATTCAGATTATCATAACATAATAAGATCAAATAACATGGACTGTATACTCTATAAGCCAACCTCCGTCCATGTTGTTGTTTGGGTTGTGGGTAGGTAGCAGGGAAGCCATGGTGTACTCACGGGCCTTCGATCGCGGCTCCCGGGGTCCGTCCACCGTGACCTTGATGGCCTTGCAGTACGTGGTGACCTGCGGCGGGGAGGTGCTGATGGTGATGGTCAGGTTGAAGCTCTTGCCTGGTGGGGGGAGAGAAAATAACACGGGGTTAGTGGTTTAGTGGTGAAGGTCTAGGTGGTTCACTCAACACCTTACTGGTGTATGTTTTAATCCCGCCTCGGTGGCCTAAGATATCACCCACCTCAGGAGAATATTTTTCACAGAAGCATAAACTGTTACTGTCTCCCTTGAGCAGGCTGCCAGGGCGATAGGGAATTGGATCAGTCTTTAGGTCTTCCTGCTGATGTAGCCGTAAGCTGGGTGTCTGTCCACTTGAGGTTTTTTGGAACTATATTATACTGTTTACACATCATTAGCGTATTCCATTTATGAACACCACTCATTTAGGACCGTTATACCTTTTTGAAACCTAAAGAGCTTTACTTCAGATGAGACAGTGAGATAGTGGTGCAGACTTGGTTGATCACTATGAGGCTATAGGTTTAAATTTTAATTATTCCGCATATATATATATATATATATATATATAGAGAGAGAGAGAGATTAATAGGATGCACAGGCTAGCAGAAAATAGCATAGTGAAGGGTTAAAAGATGATCAGGAGGGGGAACGGTGTCACGTGTAATATGTACTCCCCTGGATAATGACTCCCAAGTCGTTTTTATACATATAATTTGCACTCCCCAGTCATTATTATACATACAATTTACACTCCCCCAGTGCATATAATACGTGCAATATACACTCCATTTGCATAATATGCACTCCCCTGTTTCAATTTTGTAACATTATGATAATTTCAATAATATAATACAATAATAATATTTAACATTTCTTCATTGCTACTGGAATGGTTGTGTATCTCTCAATACCATATCTCAGACCAGTCTCACGAAATTTGAAAGATTTATATATATGTTTATTTTTTTATTTCGTGTAATTATTTCGGTTAGGTTAGGTTAGGTAGTAACGTACTACTAGAATAATGGTAAAGAACAAAATATATTAGACGCACGAGCGAGGCTCCACTTGTTTTACTCGTAAGACTGTTACTTCTACAATATAGGTTAGTGTTTCCTTCAATCGAGGTATTCACACTTGCACTCGATATGATAGGTAATTATAAGGACTGTCTTCTAATCGAAGGATTACATTTGTCCTGTTATTAAGATCAATGGAAAAAAATAGCACTTCCTTCCGTTGAGGTATTACTGTACGCGAACTTGTTGGAGTAAAATGTAAATGTGTAGAGTTATTTTAGAGGTAGTGGCTAATGAGTTTTTTTTTTCTAGTTTCCTTCTTCAGATAGTTAGAAGTATAATATTTAGTATTCACTTGGTATAAACATGATCAGATTAAATATTAGTACTTCCCTAATTTAATTGGGCATCACTAGTACTTTCGTTATATTTTAATTTGCATAAGAATCAGAGAATATGATTTCACTGAAGTACTTCGTCATATATAGGCGCTTCACTAGTACTCTTCACTGTCACAAGGGACTGGAGCTCTCGAAAAGAGGCTCCAGTCCTTCGCGATTCTTGACTTGCAGTGTGCTGGCTTAATAATCCAATAGGGTTGATAGCCTCTGAAGTCCTCTTTTAACTAACTAATCTTCACTCTTGATCATTTAATATATACTCTCTCTAAATAACTCTTAGTATATATCACTTCTCACAGATATTTCCCCTGTGAATTTTCAACAGCATATAATTCACTATTAATTTGTAAAATATAACTTATAGTCTTCGGTATATAAGTTGGGCCATGGTGGTGATCCTGACGTGGCTAGTTGACAGCAGTTGTACTCTAATTCTTGAGGTTGGACCTTGAATAATACCTACCATATGCCAGTACATAGGTAGAGTAAAATCGAGTTAACGCAGGAGAGAGCTCACTGACTACTCTGGTCTTTATAAGAGTTTTGATGCAGAACTTCCAGAGTCTTGGTGTTGGGTCTTAAATATCGTGTGCAAATATGCCAGAGCATCAGCAACACATTATCGAACTAACATAAAATAGTTGTTTTTAGTCGCAACATATCTTAACTGTTCTGACCGTTATAAGAGTCTTTCAGAACTGAGAGTAGTTGTACTCGAACTCTTGATGTTGGACCTTGAATAATACCTACCATATGCCAGTACATAAGTAGAGTAAAATCGAGTTAATGTAGGAGACAACTCACTGACTACTCTGGTCTTTATAAGAGTTTGGATGCAGAACTTCCAGAGTCTTGGTGTTGGGTCTTAAATATCGTGTGCAAATATGCCAGTGCATCAGCAACACTTTATCGAACTAACGTACGATAGTTGTTTTTAACGCAACGTATCTTAACTGTTCTGACTTTATAAGAGTCATTCAGAACTGGGGTGATGGATATATTGTGGCCTTCTCCGAGATATTGCTATCTCGGAAGGACACCCTGATGAGTGCCGTTATGGGTAGACGGTGTCTCACAGAGCCCTGGTTTGGTCTATCTCGGATAAAGCGCTTACCATGGCAACATTCTTTATCCATAGTAGCGCCGCAGTTGGGGTAGGAAAGGATATTAGTTACAACTAGTGAAGTGTCTAATAAAGCTTTATTGTTGATACCCACAACAACAAACAAACTAATTGGGGTAGACAATTAAGTACCAGTGCACCTAATCATGTACTCCCAAAAAGAACAAGGGGTGGCCCAATATTCGAACTGTCTTACGTCCAGTGATGGTAAAAACAGTTTTCCAACTGAGTAATGATCTTAGTTAGTTCAAATAGGACTTCAGAGGCGATCAACCCTAATGAATTATTAAGCCAGCACACTAAGTCAAGAATAACGTCAGGACTGGAGTCTCTCTGCGAAAACTTCAGTCCCTTCGTAATGATCTTAAAATTTCCTGCAGTGGTCATACCTTTTCTCACGGTCATGGCGGTGGTGTGGCTGTGGCTGATGTTTATGGTGGTTGTTTCCTTGTGGCTTGGAGGTGGCGTGGGGTATTTGGGGTAGTCCTCGGCTTTTTCATCATGGCGGTGGTGTGGTTGAGAGGTAGATGGGCGCTTGGACTTCTGTTGTGTATGGTGCCTTTTCTTGTTTCGTCTCTTCTTTCTACTTTTCTTATTCTTCGGTACTTCAGGATTGTTCATGTTGATGAATAAGTTCTTCCCTGGTGTTGGAGAACGTGTTATTTTGATGGTAGTGACTCTTGCACCTCTTGATGGACTGGTGGTTGTTTCTTTTTGGCTTGGAGGTGTGGTGGGCAGAAAAGGAAAAATGCTTGGTGGTGGTAAATGTTGGGCAAGCTGTTTTTCCGTTATTTCATATATATATATATATATATATATATATATATATATATAGCAGGGATTTTTCTGAGGTGATCTGATCATTCGTACGATCCTAAAAATTATCCTGGCTACACCTATATCGTCATCAATAATTTATAGCATAGAAGATGCCCGACCATATTCGAAGATGCTGTGAAAAACCGTATAGGCTAGCACCTCTCTCTAATTAAATGACATATAAATAAGGTGTCATCATCTAGTGGGGCAGAAAGGAAGCAACCAACACCTTGAAGCTCCACTGTGACCATCTAGACTAGAGCGACATATGAAGCACCCAACATCTCGAAGCTTCAGTCGATAATCTCGGGGCCTCACAAGAGTTACAGGCTACTGAACAGCCTACAGTCCCAAGGTTTTAATTAAAAATAAAAATAAAAAATAGAATAACAAAAAAGCTACCTCAGGGAGATTACTGTTCCCCTATAATATGTCATGAGTGTTGGTCTACTTTAGTATCTTCAACCCATTGGCTGCGGCTATGTTTGGGCTATTTAGGGCATATTCAGGCACTCCTGAATGATAAATCAAGCATCTGCATTAAATGAAGTGTATTCTGCCGAAAACTAGGCGAAAATAGCTTCAAAATGAGACCAGAACGGGCCCCGTACATGGTCTGGTTCACCCGTAGTGGTGCCAGTGAAATGCGGGAAACCCGCTATTTGGTAGCACTCGCTCGCTTGGCTACACTGTTGTGAGACACAGAGAGAGACCAGCGCGAGACACAGTCAACCTCAGTGAGCCGCTCGCTGCTCTGAGGGTCGGAGGTGGGCCCCTCACGCTCCCGCCCACTGACACTCAATTTTTACGGTTTTTACAGGCTTTTAAAGCCTGGAAATTGCTGTAGCTTGCCAGGACGTTCCAGAACGACACCCGCAACGAAAGGGTTAAGTATAATTATTTAGTGTGAGTGTTATGGAAACTGCTGATGTGGAGAACTGGTGCATGTGACTATAGAAAACATCATTGTATAATATTATTATTAATATTATTATTATTATTATTAGTAGTAGTAGTACGACCTAACCATGTAAAATTAAAGGTGTGATGAAAAAGAAAAAGGATGCCAACCATAAGGAGGAAAAGAAGAAGAAGAAGAAGAAGAAGAAGAAGGAGAAGAAAAAGAAGAAACAAGAATGTGATGATGAAGAACAGGAGCAGGAAAACATGGAGAAAGGAAGACCAACACGATAACAGGAAGACGTACGATACTACCGATACTACCGATGGTATAATGAAGATGAAGATGATGATGTTGTTGATGGTGAGGAAGGAGGATACAAGCTGATAGTAACGGCCAGGACACCGTAAGGGACGAGCAGGAAAACAAAAGAAGAGGAGGAAAGTAATTAGGCCCGATGATAACGATAATGGCAGTAAAGTCGACAATAACTTAGGAATATTACAAGGAAAACGGGGAGGTGAGGAGACCATTAATTTAAGAGTGGGGAGACTGTTCTAGACAAAGGCGTGATCAGCATTCCCACTTTATAACAAGGTCACACTAATAATATCTACAGGGATAAACAATACATAAACAATACATAAGATCAGTGATGGAATACGCAAGCCCAGCCTGGGCTTCTAACCTAGCTGAAACACATCATAAGACCTTACAGACTATTCAAAACAAAGCCCTGAAGATCATTACAGGCTGCACAGCTACTTCACCCACAGATCACCTACATCAAGAAACCAAAATTCTCAAAGTCAAAGACCATCTGGACATGAGAGGCACTCAATTCCTGGCAGCAGCCTCCACGAACCAAGACCACCCACTAAACTACATGGCAACACACCCACAGACACCAAGAAATATCAAAACAACACCCAGCACACGGTATCACACACACAATTATTGTCCTCTCTCCCTCCCTGCCCACCCCGAACCAACTTCCAGAAGCACATCCATACTCATATCTCTCACCGATCCATCCACTCACTCACAGACAACACGCAGCTGCATGCACGACCTCCCGAAATCCATCCTTCCGAATCCTCCCTTCCTCGCGAGGACAGAGTCCACCTGGCCAGGCTGAGATGCGGACACCATCCAGCTCTCCTGAGCTATCAGAAGAGACTGGATGACTCCGTTGTCGACGCCTGCCCGGGATGTAACACAGCACCCCATACCATTAAACACATCATAGAAGACTGCATTTCACACAACCACTTACGCCAACAACACAATCTACACTCAATGAGAGCACTGTGGGAAAGCCCGATCGTGGCCATGGCCTTTCTCAGGGACTCGGGGCTGTTCGGCCAGGCAGCTTAGGGAACAACAACAACAACAACAACAGGGATAAACAACAACAACAACCAGGCCAAGACACACAACAACAACAACAACAACAGCGATGATAATAATACTACTACTAATAATAATAATAATAATATTAATGATAATAATAATAATAATAATAATAATAATAATAATAACAATGATGATAATAATAACACTAATCTAATAACAACAATAATTAAAGGCCCAATTACATAAACGCCCTTGCCAGCACCATTCCATCGACAATTTTTACTACTAACATCCCGTGACTATTTTTCTCACTGGTTCAGGTAACTAGTCCCTTCATTATAAGTAGGACAACAATCGTAACTCGATAACTAAACAACGACTGAGTAATCAAGGTAATATTTCTACCATTTGGGAAGAGTTCAGCCTGGGAATAAGTGTGGCTAAAATGTACAGCCCATATATTCCAGATATCTGTGAGTGACAGTGGTTAGGATTTACAATTTTTGCCCTACATTTATTGAATGATTTAGAGGCTAAATGTAAAAGCCCTCCAGGATTATGACGCGTTTTCACAGTGTGTTCTGGATAATAGTAAACAATTGTATTCAGTTTAGGAAGAGCGTGTGAAAGGTAGAGAATATATTGAGTTTATAGACCTTTGATGCTTATAGTTCCTTCCTAAATTGCATAAAATCTTCTAATGATAACCAGAATAAAGGTATAAAGTGGGTCCTTAACTACTGAAAGAGTTGCTTAATTAGTATTTAGGATTTTACTTGTTGTTGCCATTTTCGCACTATATATTTTAGCTTGCCTCTTAGGCTAACAAAATTTAGTCCAAATCAAAATAAAATTGCTTACCCGTCAAGCTAAAGGGGAGGTTCACAAAGACCTACCTCATACCATATAGAGTTAGTCCACTATAGTCTATTTTTTTCCAACTGATGATAAATTGAATCCCTTAGTAGCTGATTTCTCGATACTTAATGGACAAATATGAAACTGCTATGGCTGTGTCTCGTATTACTGCTAAGTTTTCATAATTAACGACATATTTCGCTACAAAATCTACCTTATAGTTGAGCAACAACGCTAGAAACATGACAATTTACCCTCAGCTGGAAAAAAATAGACTATAGCAAGGTGTTACTCACTCACTCTGGTAATTTGTTAACGTCCACATAAGTGTTCTCTGTATTTCTCTTTTAACTCACTCTCATAGATAAGGTGGTCAATATGTTTTAACCCCTTATTGGCGGCGCACGACATATGTCGAGTGAAATAAATTTGGACTATGTGGCGGTGCACGACATCTGTCGAGTGCCATTTTCAGCACGTAATGTTGCTGAGAGAGAGAGCTGAGCGGTGGGACGAGCGTAGTAACCTTATGACCGGTCCCCACCACCGCGGTGGACCTACTGAACTGTATCCCACCCTTCTCCCCCCCTTTCTCACTCGCTACACAGGGAATTATGTAAGGAAATTACCTTATTTTAGTTTTTTTGCACTCGTGTTGCACGATCGTTGCAAGAGAACCAGTGCTCGTACAAGGATGGTTCGGGTGTCATTGGAAAGCTCTGTTTACGCCCTTTCAGGGATATATACTTGTTTTACGCTCTGGGTCTTATTTAGGCATGAAAATGAGCACGGAAACAACCTTATTTAGGTTAAAAAAAAAACGCTGGGCGCTACGGTCAAATAGACCACCTAGCCCGCTAAATAAGGGTTAAAGAGGTAACAAGGTGCAGTAAGATGCAGGAAGATAAGCCTACTTGCGGTATACGCTGCGAAACGACTGCGGTATATTCTTCCGACTCCTTATTTTAGACTTTGGTTTGGTATATAATTGATGTCTATGCCGTGTGTTCGATATTTATGTCTTCATATTTCCATTAGTTTAGGATATATTGTTATTTCCATGTTTCGTTATTTATGTGTTTACTTTTATTTGTACATTATTATTGCTAAGGAAGGGATTTAAGATTAATTATAGTTTTTATTTTTATTTACCTATGTAACTACGTACTTCTATATGTGCATACATGATCTAATGGAGAACATAACTTTAACATGTACACTTCACACTATGAATTAACTTTTCACCAATACATATAATTATAGCATCTGCTTCGAATCATTTAATGTTTTCCCGTAAAATATCCTCATCCTTTGTTTCCTGTATTAATATATGTTTGTGGTAATAAGAAGTTGTTGAGCTTCTTTATGAGTGTGTGAGTTTCTGGGTGTGTGTGTGTGTGTGGGAGGGGGGGGGGGGATGAATGTGAAAATGTGTCATATAAGTGTGTGTAAATGTGCATAGTGTGTGTGTGTGTGTGTGTAAAGTAAAAAGGTTCCAAAATATCTAACCAAGTTTAGTATTTCAATGATCTTATACACGAGGACAATGTTGCTAAAGCACACCAAATTTGTAATGAGATCAATTTTCTCCGCGGGAGTTTTCAAAAGAATGTCGGAAATTGCAAACTGTATAACATTGTTTGAATATCTTCCTTATTTTCACAGAGACTATTATTTACCAACCTATTTTACATTTGTTTACAAAATACATTTCCTTGGTTGTGTATGAACTCGCAAGCATTCAAGATCAATTTTCTCAGCTGGAGTTTTCAAAACAATGTCGGAAACTGCAAACTGTGTACAAGTGTTAGAACATCTTCTTTATTTTCTTCGAGATTATTTTTTACTAACCCATTTTACATTTGTTTTTTACAATATGCATCTCCTTGATTGTGTATGAACTTGCAAGCATTCAATTAATTGTTCCCTGATTTGTTTTTTAAGCCTTGCATCATTAAATACATTAAAAAAGATTACGTGTTTATTACATATTATTCTATCTGATATATAACGAATGGTTGAAGCTGAAGAAGTACGTTGGGTTATCAAGGGCATTAAATGTCTCGACAAAAGCATTCGCTACGATTATTTATATATATGTATATATATATATATATACAGTATATATATATATATACTGTATATACCGGTATATATATATATATATATATATATATATATATATATATATATATATATATATATATATATATATATATATACTGTACATGCAAAACAAGTCACAGAAGTATGTGAACTATACAATATATGATGCAGAAGTCCAAAGGGAAAGAAAGTACTAGGAGAGCCCAAGCACTTTCGTGTATTACATCATCAGGGGTTGTTGTTGTTGTTGTTGTTCCCCAAGCTGCCTGACCGAACAGCCCCAAGGCCCCGAGCAAGGCCAAGGCCATAACCGAGCGCCCCCACAGAACCCTCCCTGCCGACCACAATAAAGCCTTGGTGACTGAAGCCACTCCATGGCGGGGAGCTGAGGAGGGTGCGGAAACGCCCGGGAAACCAAAGCCCCACCCAGGGCCCTGTGTCCCTCAGCAATTATGAAGAGAAAGTTGAGGGGCAAAGGAAAAATGTGACGCTTTGGCTCCCAATCTTGGTAGATTGGAAGGTCAATCCAGGGAAGAGACGCCGTCACTTGAGATCTAGAAAATATAGAAGTAAAAGGAGCAGTCAGAGTAAGCTATGGGTATGGCAGAGATCACTCAGTTCTGTTACGTCCTGGGATATATAAACCCTGGGCTCTTTCTATTGGACTAGGTATGCGGCAACAAGCAACAACGGAAAACGCTAGATCCAACCCTTATCTATAAACCCAGGCAACAAACCACCCTAAACCGTCAAGAGTCCTGCCTGGACAACGAGGTATCCTATGACTCGGTTACAGGGTGCACGCACTATAGACTGCTGATAGTCAAGCAGGCTATATAAAAGATCACACAATTAAGTTGACTTAACGCTTCAAGGAAAAGATAGATAACGGAATTAAATTGCAGAAACAATTTAATAACAAACTAGAAGAAAGTACATTTAACGTTATGTTAATTAATACAACTAATCACCCTGCGTGAAAGAAGGTGAAAGCAAACAGTCCTCAAAACATCGTACAGGTAGACAGGATGCGGGTTTCTAAACTGCATGCGGCTACTGTAGGATCTGATGCTTAGCAAAGAAAGTACGTTATGGATTTAGAGAACTCTTTACTCATAAGCAGGAATAAATACTAGTTACTCAGTTACTTGTTCGTCAAGGGGAATCCACGCAATGCGAGCTAAGCTCATTATTATCGCGCCTCCTTAACTGGGAATGTATTGCGTGAAATGCATGTTAAGTGTTTTATGTACTGTTGGAATGGCTGTGGATGTGTGTGTAGTCTGTATTTTAGCCAATTGGCGACATTGGAAACGAAGGCTTAGGGTGGCTCTGTATGGTACCATTCTCACTATAGACGGTACCGTCTCGCCCGAAAGCTTAGGTAGCCATCAGCTTAGGTGAACCATATGATACCCATCTCGCCTTGTACCATTTTTGCCAACCCCAGAGGGGACGTCACAACGTCGTCCGCTTATTCCAGGTACCTATTTACAGCTAGGTGAACTGAGGCTAACACATGAAAGGAGACAAGCCCAATTTGTCTCCGCCCGGCCGGGGATTGAACCCCCGACCCCTCATGTGTGAGACGAGAGCTCTACCTACTAGGCTACGGGCTGTGTGTGATAGGCCATACAGTGTATAATGGCATAGGTATAATTAAATAAAGGCAGCAACTCACAACATAACCCCATACAGGTGTGCTTCTCACTCTTAGTCAGGCAAGCCTGCTCGGACAGAGTCTCTAAGCCACACCCTGACTCACAATGCTCACAAAAACGGTAAACTGTGGCACAATAACAAGCATACAGAGATAATAAACCCCTAGCTGTTAATCTGCCAGGTGGCAGAGGTCTAGCCGGAAGGATATAGGCTTCGGATACCCGGGCTGAGCCACCTGCTCTAGTCTAGGGACGTTCCCAGGTCTGTGCGCCAAATTACTCTAATTGAAAGGGTGCTCTCTTGAGAGACTCTGATCCCAAGTATCTGACTCTCTCCTGGCGACCCTAAAACAAAAGCAAGACGTGCTAGCGCAGTGCTGAGTGGACTAGGCAAGGGCCCTCACACAACACAACGCTAGACACACAGGGACACAGACAAGAAAATGCCCCCAGACTCCCACAGGTATCCTAGTAAAGTCGTGCGGGTCCACGGGACTCGCACCAGCAGACTTTACTTAAAGGATCGCAAAGAGCCTCCCCTCCGGTCTAGGCCCTGCTAACCTGACACAAGAACACACTAGCAAGCATGAAACCACCAAATATGAGACAACAAAAAAGCTTCCTAGGTCTCATTAACAATTACATCTCTGCATAAGGCCCAAAATCCTATCTAGTTATCTGAGAGCTCGTCGTTAATACAATAATAGATATAAGGTCTATCAAGGGGATGGGATAATTAAATAGATTGGTGAAGTAGTGGAAAGAAGGTATACAAAGTAAGAGAGAACGTTTCTAAGTGGGGTTGAGAGGGATAGATATCAAGGGGGTCCGAAGGGTACGACAATGAGGTGAGCTCTGAGTCTTGAATCTGTCTGGACCCCGCCCTAGGCATGCAGAATACATCCCAGGCTTGGCAACACTCAACACAGTTGCCGGGTCAAAATCCTCTACCCCGTGCGTGAGTCGAAACTAAGCCTAACGTTGCAATCAAATGCATGTGGCAACGCTTCAGGCTCGTCCCAAGCTGGACTCTCCGCGCGAAGCAACGTCCCCCAGCCGGTTTCTCTCTCCCGCTCGTCTCCTCCCACTCTCACTAGACTTACATCTTATATATTATAATGAAACAATCAACTATCGAGAATAAAATATACTAAGATGCGTTGGTTAAGAATAAGGGCAGCTTCAAGCTGTGAAACAACATAAGAATATCCCAGACATTAGTTACATTGTCGTAGGATATATACTAAGGAAAAGCCTGCCGGCCGGCTGCCACCAGCCGGTTTCTAAACGGCTGGGCAGCCGACGCGCGCGGATGCCCGCACGTGGTTACTATGCAGAAGCGTCACAGTTCTCACTCTGATAGACCAGCCCATCACCACATGACTAGAACCCAATCCTCTCAGCATCAGCTAGGAAAGGCCCTAGAAAGCCGCCTTTGGCGGGGGGATAGCTCCCCTATTTCAACCCCTTTTGGGGTTGGGCACCCGCCATCATCAGGGGTTATCACTCTCAGATAACCTCTGAAAATGTAATACACTAAAACACTTGGGTTTTCCTCATGTTTTATTCTTTCTCTGTGGACTTCTGCATCATATTTTGTATTATACTCAACCATTTTTTTCCGTTCGAGGCAGCTTATTGGTTGTAAATGCTGCTAGAAGCTTACTGGAAGATATTTAAGGGCTGGCTGGAGGGTAACACGCTGTTCATCATAAAAGAAGAAGAAGATGAAGAAGAAGAAGAAGAAGAAGAACATTATTCTATAAATCAGCTACAACGTCATCCATAACAGCACCAAGAACAAAAACAATAATAAACATATTAGTACCATCAACGGCAGCAATAACAATAATTAAAAAGACTGTACAAACAACAACAACATTAACTACAACAAAAACAATGATATTAACCAAAATCGAACACAAAATACAAGTATAAAGCTTTTAATGAACAGAAAATAACAAAATATAAACAGAAAAGCTGACAATATATTACCCCTCCCATGGCTTCCCAACTAATTACAAGTAGCCTACTAAAAATAACTCTCCTTGTTAGAGTAAAGTATGTGAGAACGCATTAAGCAGAGTGTAGGTTCCTTAATTTATGCTAACTTAGGTCTCAGGGTTTTATTTTATTTTTCTTATTTTTGTTTGAGCTACAAGAACTATATTATTAAGAAAGACACCGAGAAGGAAAACAAAAACATAACATAATTATAATCATAATAATAATAACAATAACCATAATATTAATAATAATAATAATAATAATAATTTATCTATCTATCTATTGCCTGACGCCGTGATTCCCGAAGGGGTGAAAATAATAATAATATTCATAATTAATCATAATAATAGTAATGATAAAATCATAGTAATAACAACTGTTATTTTAATTATAAATGTTAGTATTAGTATTACTATAGGCACACTTACTACCATGAATGAAAGGGTTAGTTTTGTATCCCACGTACTGGGTACTATGAATACATACTAGGTGGTCGGTGAGGGTTAGTCTTGTATCCCACGTACTAGGTCTAGGATAGGTTAGTTTAGGTTGTTTGGTTAGGTTAGGTTAATGACAAGGGATCGGGTGGTAGGTATTGCATAAACTCGGTACTAAGAACACTTACTACCTGGTAGGTAAGGGTTAGTGTTGTATCCCATATACTAGGTACTAGTGCCATGTACTAGCTGGTGGGTAAAGGTTAGTTTTGTATCCCACGTACAAGGTACTAAAACACGTACTACCTGGTAGGTAAGGGTTAGTATTGTATCTAACGGCCTAGCTCTAGGTTAGGCTAGGGTACATGGTTACTTTACTTTTCAAAATCACAACCCGAGCCAACTCTTGCCACAAGTTGGCTCGGCTTTTCCAAATTTCTGGTTTTATGGATTTCAAGTAACGGAAAACCATAGCCAACTTTCGAAGTAGGGTTACTTGGTTTTCTACTATGAAAAATCCGAAAACCTGAGCCAAAGTTTGTGAACAATTGGCTCGGGTTTTCCAAATTTCGGGTTTTATGGGTTTCAATATAATGAATACTCGAGCCAGGTTTCGTTGAGTTAATTAATACATATGAAAACAAAAGTGGCGGATTAAAACTAATGTTAACAAGTTCACAGTCATTCTAATAGGCTCCAAAAGAAATGAAGACCTAATCATAAACGAAAACCTAGTTAATTTCCAACCAAATGGGAAAGCCCTTTGATTAAAAATCTCAAGCCCGAGCTACATTACTAACGTAAGCGAGAGGAAAGGGAAAGCAATCCATACCCTAAGGAAACTCTTCCGTTTTAGAAATCTCAGTACACCTATTAAGATCTATCTATCTATCTATTGCCTGACGTCATAATCCCCGAAGGGGTGGCCACGAACGAACCGCCCCAAGCACTTCTGTCCCCAGTCCGTCGACGCCCCTCCTCCCAACCAGCACCGCCTTCATTCATATACTTCCTCACTCCATCCTTCCACCTCTCCTTCGGTCTACATCTCCCTCTCTGTCCCTCCACCTCGCTCTCGTACACCCTCTTAGTCATTCTCTCGCTTCCCATACATTCCATATGGCCGAACCATCTCAAGTTGTTCTTTTTCACACTTTCCAGCACATCTACCTCCACACTACACCTCCTTCTTACTTCCTCATTCGTCTATCTATCCCTCCGTGTAACTCCGCACGCAATTCTCAAGTAACTCATTCCCACCGCTCTCAATCTTGGTCTGAGTCTCTCCACGAACGTCCATGCTTCGCTTCCGTAAGTTAGTGTCGGGATTACCACACTGTCATGCAAGGATTTCTTCACTTCCATACTGACCACTCTATTTCTTGCTACTGTTTTCAACGTTCCTACAACCCTCTTCCCCTGTTGCACCCTCTCCCGCACTTCTTCATCCACAGTCTCATCTTTACTCAACACACTGCCCAGATACTTAAAAGAGCTGACATTCTCCATAGCCTGACCGTTCAACTTCACCTCACACTCTGTGACTTCACCCCTTTCGAAGACCATAACCTTGCTTTTCCCCGCATTTACCTTCAAATTCCGTTTTTTGCACACTGTTCCAAACTCATTTACCAGACCCTACAACTTCCATTCATTATCGCTCATCAGAACTGTGTCATCCGCAAACAGCAGTATAGGCAGCTTCCACTTATTTCCCTCCCTTTTCAGCGATATACCAACATCCACTGCTCTTCCTAGTATTTCTTTCATGACTCCATCCATATATACAGTAAACAACCACAGGGACATCACACACCCCTGTTTCAACCCAACACTCAGGTCAAAGAACTCACTCTGCTCATTCTCCACACATACTGCCGCCTTTGCACCCTCATACATGCTCTTCACTGCCCTCAGCAACTTGCCATCTACTCCGTATATTCTAAGTACCGGTACTTTCCACATGCCTTCTCTATCCACTCTGTCATAGGCCTTCTCCAAGTCCATAAAGGCAACATACACCTTTTGTTGCTTGTCCAGATATTTCTCCACAACACAATTCAGGGTAAAAATCTGTTCTACACTTCCTCTTCCCTTCCTAAAACCTCCCTGCTCGTCGCCTATCCATTTTTCCGTTCTCACTCTCACTCTCTCAATCACTACCCTACTGTACACCTTCCCTACTACGCTCAAAAGACATATTCCTCGGTGGTTGCCACACACTCCTCTTTCCCCTTTGCCCTTATATAGGGGGACTATTATGCCAATCTTCCAGTCATCGGGTGCATTCCCCTTCTCCCATGCTAGTTTGCACATTCTCCATACCCATTCGATCACTATCTCACCACCATACCTCAACATTTCCCCACACACTCCATCTGTTCCTGGTGCTTTCCCCAACTTCACTCTTTACATAGCTTCCCACACTTCTGACCTCCTGATCCCCACCTCCTCCTGCACTACTTCTCCTCTTCTCCCTCCCATACCGTATCCAACTATGTTTGCTAGTTCTTCATTCCTTACATTTAGCAACTCATTGAAGTACTCCCTCCATCTTTCGACTCTCTCTTGCTTCTCAGCTAGCATTCTCCCATTCTTATCTTTCACACCCTTACTGTTTCCCTTGCTACCTTCCCTAACTTTCTTGACTTCTTTTCAGAACAGTGTCTTACACTCCCTCCATTTTACACTCAGATTCCTTCCAAATTCCTCATCTACTCTTCTCTTACTTTCCTTCACTACTCTCTTCACCACTCTCTTTCTCTCCACGTACCTCGCTCGTTTCTGCCTCTCCAAATCTTCATTCCCTCTACTACCCAACCACTCTCTATATGCTTTCTTTTTGTCTTCCACAGCTATTTTTACATCTTCTGTCCACCATGCTGTACCTTTCACTCCCTCCCTCTTCTCCTCATTCCACACACCTCCTCACATGCTGCACAGATCTCTTCCTTAAACACCTTGCTTATCTCCTCCACTTCCTCCATATCTTCCAGGTCGAACCCACCTATTCGTCTTTCTACTGCTCTCCTGTACTCTTCCCTGATTTCCTCCTCCTGTAGCCTCTCCACCCTCCTCACCATTCCCCCTTCCTCTCGCCTCCCTCCAGCTCTCTTTACCCACTTCTTTTGTATCCTAACCTTAGCTACTACTACATAATGATCAGACAGACCCCCTCCAATACCCCTATACACCCTAGCATTCATCACAGATTTCTGCATTCTTTCATCCACATGTATATACTGTATATAATCAATCAGTGACTTTCGTTCCACCACTGTCTTATCCTTCATCGTCCACACCACCTATTAACCCTTTCACGCATTTATGACGCAGAGGTTGCCAGGTTATCAATAAGAAATAGAGTTCTCTCACTCTTATATAATTACCTCTCCAAAATTAGTTTTCTGCCCACAGCTACCTCAAAGACAACTGCAGAGGTTGAAGTAACTAAACTAAAGGTTTCTAAATACCCCTGATGGTAACAAAGGCTTTAAAGTATCCCCAATAGGCTCAAAATCGCGTCATATGTCGGAGAGGGTTAAGAAACATTTAATAAAAGCCTTAGTCCTCCCAATCCTTGAATACCCTCCAATACCTACACTTGCCTTCAGCAAATCACAAATGCTAAAATTACATAGAGTACAAAACAAAGCACTCAGATTTGCAACAAATACAAGATACCCTTACTTACTTATAACTCAAGATTTACACCACATAGCGAAAATAAGCCCATTAAATGATAAACATGTATCATAGAGCGAAACAGATTTTGCAAAGAATTGAATTAATAAATGAAAATTTATACAACGATTGAAGAGAAAGACACCAACCTATAAACAATTTCAATAGGAACTTTCCTAGCAGCCATAACTGCTATAGACAGAAATGAACCAGGTCCACTTTACACTTAAATTTAAGTTCATAAAACTGTAAACCCAATATTACGATAATTATAATGTGATTTAATAGTAAGAATATGTTCACCTAAACCCAATTTAATTTCTAAGTATACCATGTACTGCCTAAGACAGAAGAAGTATGTAAAAACCTAAATAAATACAGCAAGGTGGTCGGCCCACCAAATTGTTCCCTTCTACTGTATTTCCTATTTTCCTACTTTACCTTCCTGACCAAGCTTCTCCTTATTACCCCCTCTTTCCTAAAAAAAAAAAAAAACATACACACACACACAGAGCCAGACCTTCGGCCGATATAGGCCGTTCAACATCATCTCTCTGGGTGCTATCTCACCCTCTCCCTACAGCTATAAGCTAACTGGGATTGAAGGATTAAAGCGAGAATAAAACAAAAACAATTATGAACAGAGGCTACTGCAAGAATCCAAGAGCCGAATTGCCCAATCTTCATTTGCTCAACTACACCTGGAGTATCCCCGGGTCTGTTAAAACATTATACACCTACACCAATGCTCCCAGAAGCTTCATGGTGTGGGAGGAATCCTGACAGGAGAAGACGAGCTGGTGCGAGTTTGGTGGCCAGCCTCAATCTAGAAGAAGAACCGGCACGAGTGTGGTGATCCAGATAAAAGAAGAGAGAAGAGAGAAAAGAAGAACAATGATATTTTTTATGGGATCCCTCGGCCCCGCAAATGAAGTTAAATGAGTTTACCCGGATGTGTGCCATTAGAAATTGATGTTGCCTACATCCAGTGAACCTTATTAAAAGGCTAAAATAGACAAATGATGAAATAAGAATGATGAAGAGTATTGGTTCAGCTTCCAATTATTAGTGAAGTGAACTACTTTTAACTAAGTGTTAGGTTCTGATCAGATATATCACTTGTGGGACTTAGTGAAGTGAGAACAATCATTACCGCACAGTTTTAGTTCATTAAACGTTGGATACAAGACAATCAGGAATTATTGTCCTGCCGTATCTTCAGTTCAATAAATAGGAAACAGTGTATATAATTGTGGGGAGACACTAGGATAACGTCCGAGTCTAGAGGAAAGGAGAAAATAGTTTTGTGGTTAGATCAATTTAGTTTGATCTAGCTCAGGAAAGGCGAATTAAGCTGAACCATTTGGAACTTATCTTACGCCAAATAGGACACTGATTATTCATTGCAGAACATATATTTGAGAGCGTTTGCATGCATACGTCGAGAAATAATTCTAACTAAGATACTCAAAACATATGCAATGTAGAATGGAAATTGCTCCTAAAATGTTTGAAAGCGAAATTAATGTAAGTGCATGATAAAGAGGCAGACGTAATAATTTAAGAAAGCCACAGACTCCAGCCCTTCACACACTGTCAAGGTTGCTTTCTCAACTCTGCCTTCTTTATGTTTACATATCCTTATTTTTGTGTAGAAGTTGTTTGCTCGTTATTTTACTATTTGTATTCCAGTTTTGTTAATTGTATGTATTTCTTTACCTGACCCTCATATTTTGCAGATATCTATTTAGTATTTCTCCTTCATTTTACCTTTTCTTTATTTCTAATTGACGTGTACCTGTGCTGAAGTCCTAGTATATGCATGTAGGCTATGTCTAAAAATATAGGATTTTTGAGGAATTTAAATACTTTCTATTTCTATTTAAGAACTATAACGTGTTCTGTAGTGTAGGTCTATGTAATGAAGAATAAAAATGTATTACATCGTACACCAGTATTGTGAAATAAATATGATTGATTGCACTTAATTATATAATAGCTAAAAGAAACAGGCTGACAGTCTAAAGGTCGTGCGTGGTAAAAGAGACGCCGTATGATATGTTATCTGGCATACATTGAGGTAAACTATTGTGGTGAGATAAGCTACGTGGTTATTGTTGAAGGGTAAGGGACTGTGGTGGGGAGGGGGGTTATCTTAATTACCTCCTCCTGCATTGTTAACTTGCTGATTTCGATAATAATGGTGGAAGTGTTGATTATATAAGTCTCTTTATACAAGGCAAATTGTAAAAGGTTTTAGCCTCAATAATGTGGAGAAAGCTGTCAAAATAGTGCGGGTTTTTTCTTGACCCTATTCTCCCTCATGCTTAGCCCTATTAGTTTTCTTGACCCTATTCTCCCTCATGCTTAGCCCTATTAGTTTTCTTGACCCTATTCTCCCTCATGCTTAGCCCGATTAGTTTTCTTGACCCTATTCTCCCTCATGCTTAGCCCTATTAGTTTTCTTGACCCTATTCTCCCTCATGCTTAGCCCTATTAGTTTTCTTGACCCTATTCTCCCTCATGCTTAGCCCTATTAGTTTTCTTGACCCTATTCTCCCTCATGCTTAGCCCTATTAGTTTTCTTGACCCTATTCTCCCTCATGCTTAGCCCTATTAGTTTTGAAATGTTAGGACGTTCACATCATTAATTTGGTGACTTTAAGACATTTCGCCCAAATTCTGTCAAATTCAAGATATTTCGTGTCACTTAGGTGTCATTTGTTTTCCTGGCGAGCGAAAGCGAGCCTGTAATTTAAAAGGAACCGGCATTCGGGCGGAACCACATTAATCTCCAAGGGTGGTCTTGGGGGTATTTTTAATTAAGCTTGATGGAGGTCTAGTGAGTACACTAAAAACCTCTCCTTAAGGGAACCCACCTCGTTGTTTTTCTCTTTCACTCCCTCTCTCTTTGGCTTGTATCCATTCGGCCCCATTCAGCCTATTGTTTTAAAACGTTTACCCCATCCAGGTGTCAATATTTTCCTGGCGAGCGGAAGCGAGCCAGCATATATACATTTTTGTTTTGACAGCAAGCTAAATTTGTACATTTTTCGATAGATACATTTCTCCGGCGAAGCCGGATTTCTCCATACAATGCTGGCTCGCTATCGCTCGTCAGGAAGAAATCGACACCTGGAGGGGGATAAACGTTTTAAACCTGTTGGCTGAATGGGGCCGAATGGATACAAGCCAGGGAAAGAGAGAAAAGGATATATAGATAAAAAATAAAAAAAACGGTGACCCCCCTTAAAGAAACGGACGTATCGCATCATATTTATCAGAATATTGTGGTTAGATAAGGTATGTGTGGTTATTGTTGAAGGTTATCTTAATTATTATGCACTCTACCTACTTTGTATATTTCTTCCGGGTGCATAGTTTACCCTTTCAATATCCGATTACGCATGTCTTTTCTGTTTTCTGGCTATTAATAGACGATTTTATTCCGATTAGGAAGAATATATGAAAGTAAGAGGGTTAATTTAGATAGTCTTTACCTCTATCATTCCCACAGATCCTAGCTAAACTGTCTAAAGTCGTCTAATGATAGCCAGAATTAACTGTCAAAATGCGTCATAATTTCAAAGGGTTAAGTTGGTGATATAGATAACTATATAAGATGGAACAATGAGTTTGCGTGCGCGTGTATGATGAATAAGCTTACATTCCCTTTCCACATCCGTACAGTCATCAACCATAATAAGGTTACACTAAGTTGAATCAGTGAACCTTTGAAGCCAAGTACTGAAACATTTGGGATATAAGAAACCATTGTATTGTCTCATGCGTGTTCAATACTGATTCAAATGGGCAAGTTGCTATCAGTGCTCTCTCTCTCTTTCTCTCTCTGGACGACCACAATGACCATTAAGATCAATGTCACCTATAACAACCATTATTATTAACAACTATTACTATCAATATCAGTAACAACCACGATTTCAACTGCCACAAGTGGCGGCATCTCTTCTGTGCATTGACCTCTCTACTGTCAACCTAGCAGTTGGCAGACTGGGAGCCAAAGCATCACATTTCTCCCTTTGCCCCTCAACTTTCCCTTCATAATTGTTAAGGGGCACAGGGCCTTGGGTGCCGGGGCTTTGGTGTCCCAGGTGTTTCCGCACCTTCCTCAGCCCCTCGCCTGGGAGCGGCTTCGGTCACCTGGGCTTTCTTGGTGGTAAAGCTGGGGGGGTTCTGTGGGGCCGCTCGGTTATGGCCTTGGCCTTGCTCAGATCCTTGGGTCTGTTCGGTCAGACAGCCTGGGGAACAAAAACAACAACAATAACAACTACCACACCACAACATCTATCTACTAGTCCTTGCTACCAATCATCACAACATCCATTATTACCAATAACAATTCTAACAATCACAGCAACAACACCTATAACATCATCATAAACATAATAATAATAACAACAATACTTATAATTATTACATGCACAAAAACAACAACAATAACCACACATGTAGCAATCACAATACCCACCAAACCATCCATCACAATAACAACCACTAAGACAATGCCAACAACTATAAGCTCCACCACTAACAACCACAACAACACACCTCGCCAACTACCACAACAACAAACACCATAACAACCAATAGAACATCAACCACAGCAGCATCTACTACAAAAATAACCATCGCACCAACCACCACCACAATAACAAGTACCACAACTACAACAATAATCACAACCACCACAACAATTATCACCACAGCAACCATGACAACAACTACTACACCAACCACCACAACTACTCCACCAACCACCACAACAACTACTACACCAACCACCACAACAAATACTCCACCAACCACAGCAATAACTACTACACCAATTACCAACCACCAACCTCAATAACAACTACATCCACCACAATAATAAGTGTAGGGACCCCAACGTAACAACCACCACAGCAACAACAGAGCAGCCATCTTGTTGCTCGACCTTTGCACTCACGACATCTGGTGACATCAAGGGGAACTGCTTGCTCTTCTTCCCAAGTGTTTGGTATAATTATGGACTCTTGATATACTTATTATTATATTTCTACAAATATATTTGTTCATATTTATTCTTGATATACTTAAATTAGGTTTATACTTATTACATTCTTTCTTCATGTTTATCTTTCATATTGTATGCCTCAATGTTTAGTTATGTTTCTGCTTATGTTCTTTGTATTTTCTCTCCCGCATTGCTTCCCCCAACACTAATGTTATCTATACTTATCTTTTAGTATATTGTAGTGCCTCATCTTATTCTTATGCTTCTACTTATCATACTCTTTACTATTTGTCTTTCGTATTCGTATTATCTTTATAGTTGTTCTTATTCTTTGTTTTTTAGTGTTATATTTCTTATTAATTTCCTTTTTAGTCTCCTCTTTTTCACTAATACTTCTCTTAATTTTCTATTTGTTCTTAAACTCACCATTTTCATTATTATGTTTATCTTTTTTAAGCTTTGCATTCTTATTATTATTGTACTGTTTGCTCTTTATTTGTCTGCTTATCAAGCAATTTCATTATCTGGGTAAAATTGAACGATGTTTTCAGCTTTGGCAGATCCCTTAGGATTCGAAGAGGTAATGTCTATCTCAATTAAGCATTTGACTCCCATGATCCCTCACTAAGCTAAATCAAATCGCCTAATGATAGCCAGAATATATGGACTTATTTTGTTGGTATTCTTTTTCACACTATTCTTCCTCCTTGATATTGTGTGTGTTGCTTCTTGTTCTCATAACACTAGGATTACAGCTGTCGGTACTGCAACTGTAGCCATTAATATATAGTATTTGTCTGGCTTTCTTCCTGCTCATTCCCTTTTAGTCGCCTTCCACTTCTCTTCTCCTCTTTGTCTTCCTCCCCCTTCTGCCCTCCATCTCTCCTCCCGCACCACCACTCCTCCTCACCGGCCTCCACCTTCTCCGCCCCCTTCCTCCTTCACTCCACCACTCCTCCTCCCCCACCTCCTCCACTCCACCTCTCCTCCTGCACCACCACTCTTCATACCCCACCTCCTCCTTCTCCTCCTCCACTCCACTTCTCCTTCCTGGTCTCCTACTCCATAACTCCTCCACCACTTCTTCCTCTATTTTCACCTCTACTCCACCACCAGTCCCTTTTTCCCTCCATCGCCTCTCACCCCCCCCCCCCCCCCCCCCTCCCCTCTCCTTCCCCGCAACTCCTCCTCTTCCTCCCCTCCCACCACTCCTCCCCCACCATACCTTCTCCTCCTTCACTCCCCTTCCTCCCCCTCCTACCCCACCACCACTCCTGCTCCTCCTGCTTCTCTCCCACCTCGCCTCCCCTACCATACCTCCTCCTAATCCACTCCTCTTCCTCCCCCTCCTACCCCACCACCACCACCCCTCCTCCCCCACCATACCTCCTCCTCATCCACTCTTTCCCTTTCATCCTCACTCATCCCTTTCCAATGTTCCCTTACCCACTCTAAACCACTGTTTGGACACTTGATCCTCAGTGTTTCGGAGGAAAAGCAGCCTAGAAGGGTCACTAGATCTGTTGTTGCTTGATTTCCTTTGTACTCCTTTGTACTCCCCTTCCTCCCCCACCACCACCCCTCCTCCTCCTCCTCTCCCACCTCGCCTCCCCCACCATACCTCTTCCTCATCCACTCCCCTTCCTCCCCTCCTACCCCACCACCACTCCTGCTCCTCCTCCTCCTTCCTGCCTCCCTCCTGGACTCTTGGCAGGTAATTTCTTTCACTTACATCAGTAGCAATTTTCCCAGTTTCCGCTCGCTCTTCCTATTCTTCCACCTCCCTCCTTCCCTTCTACTCTTTTATTCTGTATCCCTCTGTACTCTTCTCTCTCTCTCTCTCTCTCTCTCTCTCTCTCTCTCTCTCTCTCTCTCTCTCTCTCTCTACCATTATATTCCTATTTTTTCCGTCACTCTCTATTTATTTTCCTCCCTTTTCCTGTTATATTCCTACCTTCCATTGCCTTCCTTCATTCATTTCTATACCGTATAATCTCTTCTGTAACCTCTTATCATAGTTGTTGCTTTTCATTCTTCCCTTTTTATCAATTCTTCTTACCTCTCTCTCTTTCTCTTCCAACATATCCTTTTCTCTCCATCACTGTCTACCTACCTACCTTTTCTCTTTTTCCCTTCCTCTCTCTATTATTCCTTAATTATATTTTGTCTTTCTCTCTCTCTTTAACTATTATTATTCCCTTTCCCAGTGTAATCTTTATGTTTTAAACTTTACATATCTAAACTCCTAACCTTAACTACCCGTTATAGGTATATCGGCTGTATCGTCAATAAAGCAAAAATACAAGGTTGTGTGTGTGTGCCTATTATTCATCTTGTTCGTATTGGCTGTTTGTTTCGACCACAATCTGCTTATTTAATTATTTCCTCTTTGTTCATTACCGCCATTTTATCACTATCCATTTCCTTCCATCCTCACATCTCAATCTACTGCTAACTACCTCATTATCCATTATATATCTTTAGCTTTCCATCTGTTTCCTTCCATCTTAATTTTGCTATCCTTAATAATTCACCAGTACTATAGTGTTTTAGTTGTTTTGTTGTTGTTCTCCCCCACTTAACCTCATAAATCTCTCATTGCACTGGTCATTCATCATATTGTTTCCTGTGTTGTGTTCAGACTGTGTTCCTTATTACCTCTCCCCTCCTGCTTCACTGCTTTATTAGGGGGTTGTTTTATTTCAATAGTTCTCACTCTGCTTGTTCATTTGTTGTATTACATTTGGTTGATTAGTTTACCTCTTTCCTCCTTCTTCACCTCTTTACCTTTTGTTACCTTTTGATGTGTTCGCCGCTCTTCTAGCGGCACCAAGGAGCGCGACGCCCCTCGTTATGGGTGGTGATTTGGTGCAGTAGACTGTTTGAAGCGACACCTCGTTCCCTTGCGAGGATGGGCTAGTCTGGCACTTTTTGCAGTTCGACATCTAGGGCTCTCTTGAAGTTGTCTAACGAGATGTCCCTCATGTCTCTTACTCGCCGTGGGAGTTTGTTGAAGAGACGTGGGCCTCTGTGTGATAACCAGCCCTCTCGCAGAGAGCCCATAGCACCCCTGTTATTCATCCGGGGGATTTCGCATTCCCAGCCTCTCCTATCACTGAATTTCATGACTATCGGAGTATGTAGGTTTGGTACTAAACCCTCTGCGATTTTCCACGTGTATATTATTAGGTAACGTTCTCTTCTACGTTCCAGTGAGTACAGATTCAGTGCTCTTAAACGCTCCCAATAGTGTAGATGTTTTATCGAACTTATATGCGAAGTGAAATTTCTTTGTACACTCTCTACGTCATTTATTTCACCTGCTTTGTATGGGGATGTTAATACGCTACAATATTCAAGCCGCGGTTAGCACTAGAGATTTGAAGAGCGTTATCATAGGCAATTCACCGCGTGTTTTAAAAGTACCCAGAATCCAACCCGTTAGACGTTTCGCAGCCGCCACTTTGACCTGGTTATGTACTTTGAAACCCATATTTTCAGACATTACTACCCCAAGGTCTTTCACACTGTCTTTCCGTTCTATTATGTGGTTAGATTCTGTTAAGTAATTTGTAATTTCTTTAACACCATTATTATCTCCGTACCGTATTAATTGGAATTTTTCCTCATTGAATTGCATGTTGTTTTCCCTGGTCCACTGGAACACTACATTCATGTCTTCCTGCAGTCGGCCCGTGTCCTCTTGTGTGTTTACTATCTTGCTTAATTTTGTGTAATCAGCAAAAGACGACACCCTACTGTGTCTGGTGTTGGTATCTATGTCGCAAATTAGTATGAGGAACAGAAGGGGCGCCAGCACTGTTCCTTGGGGCACTGAGCTTTTGACATCCGAAGGCTCAGAAGTGACTTGGTTTACTGCTACCGATTGTTTTCGGTTTACGAGGAAATTGTATATCCACCGTCCGATTTTCCCAGTTATACCTTTTGCTTTCAGTTTGTGGGCTATTATACCATGGTCACATTTATCAAATGCCTTAGCAAAATCGGTGTAAATGACATCCACGTTTTTCTTTTCTTCTAGCGCTTTAAGAATTTTGTCATAGTGTTCCAAAAGTTGTGAGAGACATGATCTTCCCGCTCTGAACCCATGTTGATCGGTGTTGTGTAGTTCATTTGTCTCCATGAATGTTGAAATTTTGCTTCGCAGGACTCGCTCGAAAACTTTAATGATGTGAGAGGTTAGAGCTACCGGGCGGTAGTTTTTTGGTAGTGCTTCACTCCCTCCTTTATGCAGTGGGGCAATTATTGCGTTGTACAAGCTATCTGGTATGTCACCCGTGTCTAGACTCCTTCTCCACATTATAGCCAGGGGTTTTGAGAGGTTTTCCTTACATTTCTTCATTAGGATCGAATTCCATGAGTCCGGGCCTGGTGCCGAGTGGGATGGCTGCGCTGTGTCTTGCTTTACTTAAATAGTTTTACTCTTCTTTGCCAAAAAATGTGTTCATGCCTCGATGTTCAGTAGGGTAGCTTTTCTTCCGTATTTACCTCCTCTATTTCCCCATTTAATTAAGTTCACTTTCAGTTTTTATGAGGCTTTTTATGTGGTTTTTTTTTTTTTTTTTTTTTTTTGGGGGGGGGGGTAATTTAGACGATTTCATTCAGTTTAGGAAAGACCTCTGAGAGTATATTATTATGAGCTTCATTAAAGAAATAACTTTATCGACACCAATATTACAAGAATAATTCATAATTTACATAACCAACAATTACCACTATCACCAACACCTACACAAATACCTCATTTGTTACCTCGTTCCTAGTTCAACCACAACTACCACTACCTATCTCTCTCTCTCTCTCTCTCTCTCTCTCTCTCTCTCTCTCTCTCTCTCTCTCTCTCTCTCTCTCTCTCATGTATTGCTTTATTCTGTTACTTAGTGAGTACGAATATATGTACTGATTTGGATCGGTGGCCACACACATACCCACATCTTTTCGGTGAGCAAAGTTCCTCAGAGGCTTGTTGCAAATGGTAAAATTAATATATATATATAGAGAAATATTAGTTGAAATGAATGACTGAGCAGATGGGAAGGAAGAAGACGTTGGTGTATCATAAACACAATCATGTCTAAATGGGAAATCGTAGATGATATAATAATTAAACTAGAACAAAATAATCATAGGACACCTGTTGGAAAAAGGCCGAAATGAAACACAAAATGAAAACCAGGATAAGGTAAATTAGCTGGGAAAAATATAGTTGTTACAAAAAACTAAATGTGTTAATACTCCCAGGTGCAGACAGGTGTGTGAGTAGAACCTGTCACGCAGGGAGAGGGGGAAACAGGTGTCACGGGGGTCTGGTTGTGTGGTAGTTACTGTAGGTGTGATTGTGGGACTGAGGTGGTAAGTGGTCCTAGGTTAAGTGGTTGTGTTAGGTAGTGTGGTAGTTGTGTGTGTGTTTGTGGTAGTGAGGGTGGAGTGGTTGTGTTAGGTAGTGTGGTAGTTGTGTGTGTGTTTGTGGTAGTGAGGGTGGAGTGGTTGTGTTAGGTGGCGTGGTAGTTGTGTGTGTTTGTGGTAGTGAGGGTGGAGTGGTTGTGTCAGGTTGTGTGGTAGTTGTGGTAGTGAGGGTGGAGTGGTTGTGTTAGGTGGTGTGGTAGTTGTGTGTGTTTGTGGTAGTGAGGGTGGAGTGGTTGTGTTAGGTAGTGTGGTAGTTGTGTGTGTTTGTGGTAGTGAGGGTGGAGTGGTTGTGTTAGGTGGTGTGGTAGTTGTGTGTGTTTGTGGTAGTGAGGGTGGAGTGGTTGTGTTAGGTAGTGTGGTAGTTGTGTGTGTTTGTGGTAGTGAGGGTGGAGTGGTTGTGTTAGGTGGTGTGGTAGTTGTGTGTGTTTGTGGTAGTTAGGGTAGAGTGGTTGTGTTAGGTGGTGTGGTAGTTGTGTGTGTTTGTGGTAGTGAGGGTGGAGTGGTTGTGTTAGGTGGTGTGGTAGTTGTGTGTGTTTGTGGTAGTTAGGGTAGAGTGGTTGTGTTAGGTAGTGTGGTAGTTGTGTGTGTTTGTGGTAGTTAGGGTAGAGTGGTTGTGTTAGGTAGTGTGGTAGTTGTGTGTGTTTGTGGTAGTTAGGGTGGAGTGGTTGTGTTAGGTGGTGTGGTAGTTGTGTGTGTTTGTGGTAGTTAGGGTAGAGTGGTTGTGTTAGGTGGTGTGGTAGTTGTGTGTGTTTGTGGTAGTGAGGGTGGAGTGGTTGTGTTAGGTGGTGTGGTAGTTGTGTGTGTTTGTGGTAGTTAGGGTAGAGTGGTTGTATTAGGTAGTGTGGTAGTTGTGTGTGTTTGTGGTAGTTAGGGTAGAGTGGTTGTGTTAGGTGGTATGGTAGTTGTGTGTGTTTGTGGTAGTTAGGGTAGAGTGGTTGTGTTAGGTAGTGTGGTGTGTGTTTGTGGTAGTTAGGGTGGAGTGGTTGTGTTAGGTGGTGTGGTAGTTGTGTGTGTTTGTGGTAGTGAGGGTGGAGTGGTTGTGTTAGATGGTGTGGTAGTTGTGTGTGTTTGTGGTAGTGAGGGTGGAGTGGTTGTGTTAGGTGGTGTGGTAGTTGGTGTGTTTGTGGTAGTTAGAGTAGAGTGGTTGTGGTAGGTGGTGTGGTAGTTGTGTGTGTTTGTGGTAGTGAGGGTGGAGTGGTTGTTAGGTGGTGTGGTAGTTGTGTGTGTTTGTGGTAGTTAGGGTAGAGTGGTTGTGTTAGGTAGTGTGGTAGTTGTGTGTGTTTGTGGTAGTTAGGGTAGAGTGGTTGTGTTAGGTGGTATGGTAGTTGTGTGTGTTTGTGGTAGTTAGGGTAGAGTGGTTGTATTAGGTAGTGTGGTAGTTGTGTGTGTTTGTAGTAGTTAGGGTAGAGTGGTTGTGTTAGGTGGTGTGGTAGTTGTGTGTGTTTGTGGTAGTGAGGGTGGAGTGGTTGTGTTAGATGGTGTGGTAGGTGAGTTGGTAAATGGTGTGGTAGTTGTATTTCAGGTAGTGAGGTGATACTTGTGGTAGGTGGAGTTGTAGTGAGGTGTTATTAGGTGGAGGCGTTATGTTAGGCAGTGTAGTACAAAGGAGTACAAAGGGAGTACAAAGGAGTACAAAGGAAATCAAGCAACAACAGATCTAGTGACCCTTCTAGGCTGCTTGTCCTCCAAAACACTGAGGATCAAGTGTCCAAACAGTGGTTTAGAGTGGGTAAGGGAACATTGGAAAGGGAACCACTGCCCTGCCACTAACGTGGCAGGACTAGGAAGTTAGTAGGGGACATATGGGTTAGTAACTGAGGGGAGGATAAAGTTATTCATTTACAAACGCAGTCAGTCGCGGGTTTGATGCGAGATATTTGTCTAGGCGGAATTTAAATGAATCAACGGTGCTGCAGTCTATAACGTCTCGGGGAAGCCCATTCCACAAGTTGACAACTCGATTGAAGAAGAAATTCTTAGATTCGTGCGAGTTAAAAGATTTACCAATAATTTTGCAACCGTTTCCCCGCGTGTAATTAGATTGGTCGATAGTGAAGTACTTACTACAGTTCATATTGTCGATGCCTTTGATGATTTTGAACACTTGAATTAAGTCGCCTCTTAATCTGCGCTGGGTTAAAGGAAATAGATTTAATTCTCTAAGACGCTCTTCGTATGGTTTGTTCTTTAGGCTAGGTATCATTTTGGTAACTCTACGTTGAACTCGTTCTAGCTTGTTTATATCTTTTTGGTAATAAGGGCACCAGGATTGAACGCAGTATTCCAGAAGAGGGCGGACTAAGGAATTGTAAAGGGTTAGGATAACTTCTTTGGATTTATGCTCAAATGACCTGCCTATAAAGCCAATTATTTTGTTTGCCTTCTTAACAACTTCTGAACATTGTTGACTCGGTTTTAGGTTACTCGATATTGTTACTCCCAGATCAGTTTCTCTGTTTACATTCTTAAGCTGAGTGCCATTCATCGAATAGTTTGCTTTCTCATTTAGGTATCCGACATGTAGTACTTTACATTTATCCGCATTGAAACTCATTTGCCAAATTTGGGCCCAACATGACAATTTATCTAGATTGTGTTGCATATCGTCAACTTGTTCTTTTGAGAGTACGCTATTTGCAATTTTTGTATCGTCAGCAAATTTTGAGATTGTGCAGGTGAGACCCTCATCTATGTCGTTGATGTAAATTAGAAAGAGAATTGGTCCTAGTACCGATCCCTGGGGTACCCCGCTACTTACATTGGTCCATTTAGATGCCTTACCGTTTATGACTACCCTTTGCTTTCTGTTGCTGAGCCAATTTTCTATCCATTTCAACACACCGTCTTGTATTCCATGCGCTTTTAGTTTTAGCAGTAAACGTTTGTGGGGAACTTTGTCAAAGGCCTTTTGAAAATCAAGGTATATAATATATAGTAGATGGGTTGGTAGATGGAGTGATAGGTTGTTTGGTAGTTGTATGTAGATGTGTTGGTAGGCGAGTTGAAATTTGGATGAGGGTCGTATGTTATGTGTTGTGGTAGTTGTGGTGTAGTACGGTACTTGCTGGACGTTACTTGATGGGGTAGTTATAGTAGGTGGTATTGTAGTTGTGATGGGTGGTGCTGTTAAGTGGTAAGTGAGGTGGTATTTGGTGTGGTAATTATGGTTGTGATATGGTAGCTATGTTAGGTGTTGTGGTTGTTGTAATAGACTGGGTGGTATATGTGATAAAACCTGTGGTAGTGTGGTGGCAGCTCAGGTGGTACTTGGTATGGTAAGTATGATTGGGGGGGTGGGGGGTGAAAGGGTTTCATTATACACACACGCATTATACAGTGCATACTGTATATTCTAGCACTACTCAAAATATATTATCACCAACCTCACAACATCACAGCATCACTCACTTTTCTTTACCTCTACATCCGTTTCTGCCATGATTCACCGTAAACCACAAACCAATACATATCTATACCTTCAGTACCACCACAAACATCTTTATTGTATACTAACATTATATATAGCACTAAATCATCACCTACTACACGCCTCCACCAGCTACCCTATTCCCTTATATTACCATCCCTTCTACCACTTACCAGAGCACACCACCACTCATCACACTTCCTTACCACCTCCCACCTACCATACCTTCATCACATGACCTCTCCTTCCATAACCATCACTTACCACATAACACACTACTCATCATATTACCTCACCATCCACCAAAAATACCTACATCACCATGACTTCTATCCTCACCATGACTAATACATCCAAACAACAATATTCCTCTACCTTCACTACCACCAACCACACCTCTCCTATATCAGCTTAACCTTTGACCTCAACACCACCAATCACCACTATATCCGCTCATTTCTACCACCTCCACTACACATTTTAGCTATCATCACCACCAACCATACGCCCCTATATCACCTTACCCCCTCACCATTCACCACCAGCCTACCATTACCACCAAACCATACGCCCCTACATCCCCATCCCCACCACCAAACCCCCATCACCTCACCATTCACTACCCACCTACAGTACCATCACCACCAACCATACACTCCTACATCACCTTAACCCACCACCCCCCTACACTCACTGCACACGTACCATCACCACCAACAACACAATTCTACACCACTAACCATATACCGTACCCTACACCACCATCCATACTCACCTACACCACCTTCCCACCATCCATACACCCTTACATCACCTAAATCACCACCCTACAATTACTACAATAGTACATTTACCATCAACAATACACATATAAATCACCACTTAAGGGTACATCACACAGTCAGGAATGCGAGCTAGAATCACTAGGAGTAATGATTCCTGGTGATTCCTGGGAATACACCACGAATGTCTGCAATTCCCCGTGGACTCACAACACCGTAGGAACCACTGGGAGTGTACCTGCAAATCACTGGGAGTCACTGGGAATCACCTGGATAAAACCAGGAATGAAGTGCGAGTGACTGAAAATTTGAAAATTTTGGATTTTTACTGTAATAATTATACGAGTCGATAGGAGTAATATAGGTATCACTGGGAATTAGATAGGAGTCACTGGGAATCACCGAGCATCACTTGGATTTGTTTGGAATGAGATGCGAGTATGCCAGGCATGGCCCCCATTGTGAAGAGCCCCTATATAAGGGGCCCAAGCTGTGCCAAGCCACATGCACACTCACCACCGACCCACGGACACTATAACTAAAGTCCTCTAATATCATCATTAAGTATTATGACTGTATTCATACATCATTACAGACATTAATATAATACGATAAGTCTGTATTATTATGTACCGAAAGGTCATAATGTCAATGCTTAAAATACTTTAAGAAACAAATATATTTAAACTATTGTCTAAATAGTGGATAGTTAATCATTCCCACCTTCTTGTTTTCATTTGTTACCGAGTTCTGTAATATTTCATACGATTACCTAAAATAGGTAACACTTATAGGTTGCGTTAGTTTGCTTAAGTTAGGTCAGGGGAGTTGCAGAACTTCTAGATTATTAACCGGCGACTACAACGGCCCCTAAACAACCAAGTCATGATTCCGCTGGCTCAAAGTTTACCCCGGCGACTACAACACCCCTCGAAGTAGTAATCCAAATTTCACTCTCCACCACCAAGCGAACTTGACCATTCAAAACACATACAAACACGTCTCCACCACTCTCATTATGTTAGGTAAGGGGAGATGCAGAACTTGTAGACTACAAGTAGGGTATTGTAATATTGACCATACATTGTTCACATTATTAATTACCTCACCTACCGTAATTTCCGTCTCTACACACAATCACTGGGTGAATACAATGTCTTGTGGGAAATTGTACTTACACAGGTTAATACTAGGCCTATTTATAATGTTTGACCAAGAAAAGTTAACTACCAGTATACTGGATATTATACTTTCACGTGAGAAGTATTACAGGTTTATGTGAATAATATATTTATTAAAGGGTACTTCACACAGTCACGAATGCGAGCTAGAATCACTAGGAGTAACTGAAAATTCGGATTCCTGGCCCTATTCGCGGTGAAAATTCGATGATTCCTAGTGACTCTAGTGATATCCTAGTGATTCCTGTTAGACTCCCAGTGACTCCAAACCACTCGCGGCCGATTCGCCCTGTCCGACAAAATGTTCACCGTGTTTAAAGTTCTAGCCACGAATCGGACCATTCCCAGTGACTCCCAGTTGATTCCCAGTGATCCCCAGTGATGCCCCAGTGACTCCCGGTGAGTCCTGCTGATGCTCAGTGTTTCGTATCTGATTCGCGGACAGCTTTTGGTTTCAGTTCCAGTTCATACCAGAATCACCAGGACTCACTGGGAGTCACTGGGAAATCACTGGGCATCACTGGGAATCACTGGGAGTGGTCCGATTCGCGGCGAGAACCTTAAACACGGTGAATATTTTGTCGGACAGGGCCAATCGGCCGGGACTGGTTTGGAGTCACTGGGAGTGTACCAGGAATCACTAGGATATCACTAGAGTCACTTGGAGTATAGAATTTCACCGCGAATAGGCCCAGGAATCCGAATTTTCAGCTATTCCTAGTGGTTCTAGCTCGCATTCTTGACTGTGTGAAGTACACTTTACCATACACCTTTATATCACCATCACCACCAACCATACACCCTGCATCACCAAACCATACACCCTAAATCACCATCACCACCAAACCATACACCTCAACACCACCATAACTATCACCACCAAACCATACACCACAACACCACCATAACCTCCACCACCATCACCACCACCCCCACCATGTAAGAGCAGAGGTGGAGTGTGACAAATGTGCGGGAGGCGAGAAGGGTTATGTCCGGGTGATCATATAATCCATCCTGCCCCCGTAATCACCCGTGCTCGCGCCTGGATTACGGGGTTACAGTTCTTATGGATGGCTGGTGGGGGAAGCGGGCCAACAGGACGGATCTGGACCACCTAATGGGGAGTGGGAGAGAAGGGTATAGTTGAAGAGGAGAGGAGTATACAGTATATATACTGTATATATATATATACAGTATATATACTGTATATATATACAGTATATTATAGGGGGGGAATTTGAATTATATACAATGGGGGATTGGGAGAGGGAGTGAGACGGGTATAGCTGAGGAGGAGACGAGGATATTGATAATATTCCGAAATGAAAAATATGCTGCCCAAAAGTTGGCAACTCGTAGCTCATACACCTCCCATGGAAGTAGACTATTGTAGCTCCATGACACCCCCACCCCCGTCACCTGATTTCGTTGGATTCATCTCACATGCTTAACGTATTCCACAGCAATGCTGTTGCTTGTAAACGTCTGGGTTGATGACTTTCTAGGTTTGTATATTCACAAACTTGTTTTCATTAATCCTAATTACCTGGCAATATCCTCGCTCCATCCATTTCATTGTTCCATTCTGACACTTAGTGGGACACCATATCATACAATTAACTTTTCAGCCTTGCATATCGCTTCATACTTAATTAAAGCTTTCATGCCTGTGTCTTATTTATACCACGATGTAGTATGGTTTGGAAGACATTCTGTACAGCACAGCCTAGGAGGGGGGGGGGGGGGGGGGACTAGAGGAGAGGCAAAAGGAGCGGAACTGAGGTCAAAGGTAAAAAGAGGATAGCATTTTTTAGGATTGTTAGGATGTCGAAGACTTGAATTAATAGTAAATTGTATGTTCCTATCAAGAGTGAGGTTTGGCATCCTCTACCCAACCTTAGCCGTTTATGTCTGTCTCTTGTACTTTCCTACTTTTCCTTTTGGGGGCAGGGGGCTAGGAATCCTCCTCTCTTTGTAAAATTCCCCTACTAGAAGAGACAGAGTAGGGGGCGAGGAAACGCAAAACTGGTCCCAGACCCTAAAAATTGGAACTTTAAATTTGTTTTCTGTTCTGGCTCTATCTCGAGTCGGCCACCCCCAGCTATGGGGTATATGCCTGAGTAAATACATACATACATACATACATACATACATATATGCAGTACATGTTATAAGATATTTCGCAATATGCAGATGTCGATCTAATCATAGCGAGTGATTTGAGAGAAACTGGACATTTTTCTACCCCCCCCCAAAAAAAAAAAAAATATATATATATATATAGTTATATTTATATATACATATATATATATATGTATATATATATATATATATAAAGTGTATATATATATATATATATATATATATATATATATATATATATATATATATATATATATATATATATACTGTATATATTATACATATATACCTTTGGATACCTTTGGATGTGTTCGCCGCTCCTCTAGCGGCACCAAGGAGCGCAACGCCCCTCGTTATGGGTGGTGATTTGGTGCAGTAGACTGTTTGAAGCGACAGCTCGCTCCCTTGCGAGGATGGGCTCGTCTGGCACTTTTTGCAGTTCGACATCTAGGGCTCTCTTGAAGTTGTCTAACGAGATGTCCCTCATGTCTCTTACTCGCCGTGGGAGTTTGTTGAAGAGACGTGGGCCTCTGTGTGATAACCAGCCCTCTCGCAGAGAGCCCATAGCACCCCTGTTATTCATCCGGGGGATTTCGCATTCCCAGCCTCTCCTATCACTGAATTTCATGACTATCGGAGTATGTAGGTTTGGTACTAAACCCTCTGCGATTTTCCGTGTGTATATTATTAGGTAACGTTCTCTTCTACGTTCCAGTGAGTACAGATTCAGTGCTCTTAAACGCTCCTAATAGTGTAGATGTTTTATCGAACTTATATGCGAAGTGAAATTTCTTTGTACACTCTCTACGTCATTTATTTCACCTGCTTTGTATGGGGATGTTAATACGCTACAGTATTCAAGCCGCGGTAGCACTAGAGATTTGAAGAGCGTTATCATAGGCAATTCACCGCGTGTTTTAAAAGTACGCAGAATCCAACCCGTTAGACGTTTCGCAGCCGCCACTTTGACCTGGTTATGTACTTTGAAACCCATATTTTCAGACATTAATACCCCAAGGTCTTTCACACTGTCTTTCCGATCTATTATGTGGTTAGATTCTGTTAAGTAATTTGTAATTTCTTTAACACCATTATTATCTCCGTACCGTATTAATTGGAATTTTTCCTCATTGAATTGCATGTTGTTTTCCCTGGTCCACTGGAACACTACATTCATGTCTTCCTGCAGTCGGCCCGTGTCCTCTTGTGTGTTTACTATCTTACTTAATTTTGTGTAATCAGCAAAAGACGACACCGTACTGTGTCTGGTGTTGGTATCTATGTCGCAAATTAGTATGAGGAACAGAAGGGGCGCCAGCACTGTTCCTTGGGGCACTGAGCTTTTGACATCCGAAGGCTCAGAAGTGACTTGGTTTACTGCTACCGATTGTTTTCGGTTTACGAGGAAATTGTATATCCACCGTCCGATTTTCCCAGTTATACCTTTTGCTTTCAGTTTGTGGGCTATTATACCATGGTCACATTTATCAAATGCCTTAGCAAAATCGGCGTAAATGACATCCACGTTTTTCTTTTCTTCTAGCGCTTTAAGAATTTTGTCATAGTGTTCCAAAAGTTGTGAGAGACATGATCTTCCCGCTCTAAACCCATGTTGACCGGTGTTGTGTAGTTCATTTGCCTCCATGAATGTTGAAATTTTGCTTCGCAGGACTCGCTCGAAAACTTTAATGATGTGAGAGGTTAGAGCTACCGGGCGGTAGTTTTTTGGTAGTGCTTTACTCCCTCCTTTATGCAGTGGGGCAATTATTGCTTTTTCAAGCTATCTGGTATGTCACCAGTGTCTAGACTCCTTCTCCACATTATAGCCAGGGGTTTTGAGAGGTTTTCCTTACATTTTTTCATTAGGATCGAATTCCATGAGTCCGGGCCTGGTGCCGAGTGGGATGGCATGTTGGAAATGGCCTCTTCTATGTCTTTTGGACCGAAATCAATATCCAGCATCTGAGGGGTTTCCGTGGGGGAGGTTTCCATGAAAAATATATCTTGGTCTCTGAAGACTTTTGTTTCATCAGGCTCACTGAATGCCATTTCATACTGCCTGCTTAAGAGTTCGCTCATTTCCTTTTTGTCCCCTGTGAAAGAGCCGTCCCCTTTGCTCAGTGGGCCGATGTTTGATGTTGTTTTAGCCTATTGTTTGGCGTATGAAAAGAAGTATTTGGAATTTTCCTTTATACCTGCAATAGCTTTCCTCTCCTCTTCCATATGTTGTAGTTCATATGATATTCTTAGCCTTTGTTCAATTTCCACAATTTCTCTATCTATTTCGACCTTTTGCCTATCCTGTAGATTTTGATGTGTGCGTCTTTGTGTGAGTAATTTTCTTCTTCTGTACAGCCTCCTCCTTTCCCGATCTTGTTTGTTTCTTCGTTTTGTTTGTCTTGCAGGTATATGGTGGCTACAGATTTGGGTCATGGTTTCTGTTATTAAGACTAGACATTCTGCTGGTGTCAGGTTATCCATTAAATCTTCCCAGTCTATTTCCTCCATTTCTTGATTTACCTCTTCCCACCTAATGTTTTTGTTATTGAAGTTAAATTTATTGAAGGGGCCGGTTTTTGTTCTCGATTCTGAGGTTGTCTGTACACTTTCTAAGGTTGTTTTGATCTCAATTAATTTATGATCTGAGTATGTTGTGTCCGATATGTTAATGCTGTGTACTAGAGAGTCGTTGTTAGTGAAGACCAGGTCTAAGATATTGTTTTCCCGTGTGGGTTCAGCAATATGTTGGGTAAGACTAAACAAATCACAAAGTTCAAAAAGCTCTCTCGTATTAGTATTTGCTTCTCCGGTGTTATTTGCCAATAACTGGTTTTCTAGTTGTCTCCATTTAATGTTTGGTAGGTTAAAGTCTCCTAGCCATATAATATTTGGTGTTGGGTTCCCCAGGGTTTCCACTTCTGATTTTATTTAGTTGAGCTGGGTTTTGAATTCTTCTCGGGATGAGTCTGGAGGCCTGTATGTAACAATAACTGCTAAATTTAGGGATTCTATTTTAACTCCAAGTATTTCCACCACTTCATTACTGTTATTTAGGAATTCAGTACATATCAGTGAGTCATGTATGTACAAGGCTACACCTCCATGTTATCTATGCGTTCTGTCCGCCCTATGTAGGTTGTAACCATATGTATATATATATATGTATATATATATATATATATATATATATATATATATATATATATATATATATATATATATATATATATATATATACAGTATACAGTTATATATACTTTATAAATAATAATAATAATAATAATAATAAATAAATAAATAAATGAATATGATAAAATATGGCTAAAAAGGTAGGTCTAAGCTTGAAGGGGGTCTAGGGGGCAACATTCAAATAACGGTTAAAACCTTCATTAATATTATTCAATCTCAATATACACACAATAGCTTCCCAAAGCGTGTGAACAACAAGAGAACTGGAAGCAGATGGTGGGTACGGTTTGGCAGAAAGGAAGGTTGGAAAAGATAGAGAAGGGATTGGAGGAGAGGTAGAAGGAGCGGATCTGAGGTCCAGGGTGCAGGGAGGATAGGATTGTAACTATACGGAGGAGTTGAGCGAGAACGATATAAACCTATGGAGTTCACTAGCTAAGGAGAAGAGAGAGAGAGAGAGAGAGAGAGAGAGAGAGAGAGAGAGAGAGAGAGAGAGAGAGAGAGAGAGAGAGAGAGAGAGAGAGATTGGTTAATGATATGAAGGATACAAATATCATATATGAGATGGTGTTCCTACCCCGTAGGACGTATACTCACCCTACAATGTACAGTCAAGGACAGGAATACTAGAACATCTCCTCATAATAAAAACGTGACAGTGAGCATTACTGACTAGTGAAATTTAACGATTCGATCAATGTGGCCACATCAAAACTTCCGTATACCTCATCATTGAATTATAATTGTTCCTCCAAATATTGTATAACTATTCCTGTCCAAGACTGCACAACCACCTGCAATGAAGAAGGGTGCATACAATATTTTGGTAACCAGTTCGGATACACTCAAGTAATACATGTATATATATATATATATATATATATATATATATATATATATCTTTTAGACACATTCCTTGAGTAAATGTGGTCCCTCCTTTAACTTCATTGTTTAAACTTTATCATATATAAATATGAAAGTGTACATTTGCTAATACACGAACAGCAAATCATTGATACAGACACAAAATGAAAATTAATTTGTTAAACCAAGTGTTTTTCAACTTTGTGGCTCAAGCAGTTTAATAATGATTGTGATTCAGTGTTATAGACTGAAGCACCGTTGATTCCTTTAAACATCGCCTAGACAAACACCTTGCCTTAAACCCGCGACTGACTGCATTTGCAAACGAATAACTTTTTGTTCTCCTTTTTCGTCACTTACATCGAGGACCACTACAGGTAAAATAATTAACTAAGATGTTACTCACTTATCTGCAGATACACGAAGGATCATTTATAGGTGTCTTATGGCATTAACCCAAATTGTCCCCTTACTAACATCTAACCCAGCCAGGGACATTAGTCCTAGGGCAGTACTTATATTTCCAATTGTCCCTTACCCACTCTAAACCACTCTTGAACACTTTGAGCAGCATTGATTTAGAGGACAAGCAATCTCGAGGGATCGCTAGATCTGTTGTTGCTAGACTTCCTTTGTGCTCCTTTGTACATGTACTCCTATATAGTTGCACTATATATTTGTGTAAACGATTGAGTCAGCTACTTGCACAAGCGATTATACCTAAGACAGAGGTGATTTGGTATCGAAAACAGCCTAATTATAATAATAATAATAATAATAATAATAATAATAATAATATTAATTAATAACACAATTAATATATATAGTGTAGAGCCAGCTCAGGATAAAGACTAATATATTCCACTTCATCATCTTTATTGGTGACTAGTTTCGGGAACATTTCCCATCATCAAACAAACATCAAGAAACTCTAGATCCAGGGTAGCCTTCCGGGAACGTAGGTGAAGACTATCCAATCTTCGGTAACAAGCGAGTGCTGGTCGGCCATATTTTCTTAATAAAGAGTTCACAATACGGGGTAACGTACAGTGTAGAGCCAGCTCAGGATAAAGACTAATATATTCCACTTCATCATCTTTATTGGTGACTAGTTTCGGGAACATTTCTTGATGAAGTGGAATATATTAGTCTTTATCCTGAGCTGGCTCTACACTGTACGTTACCCCGTGGGCACCTCTATTGTGAACTAGATATATATATATATATATATATATATATATATATATATATATATATATATATATATATATATACATACAGTATATGTGTGTGTGTGTGTGAGAGAGAGAGAGAGAGAGAGAGAGAGAGAGAGAGAGAGAGAGAGAGAGAGAGAGAGAGAGAGAGAGAGAGAGAGAAATGTGCAACAGCAGAATTATATAAAAAGTGTATGTTCGTTAAATATAATTTAACTAAAGCTATGATGTGTGAAGACATGAATGGCTTATAAATGAAAGAGAATGGAAAATTACCAAGAGGGGCTAATGTATTAAATCTGAAGGTACGAGCAATGCCCTGAACATATAGTGAATATCCAATAAAAAGAGTATTATATGTGGTATAACTAGTTGACTCTAGAAGCTCCTAACCCTACACTGTTCAATCTTATCTATTAATTGTGACACACATGGTACATTAAACAGATGTGTCTGTACATATTACAACACACACACGATTTAAGCATTTAGTATGTAAATAATTTGTGAAAAATTAAGCATTCAATAGTTACAGTGCCCCCTATGCTGACAATACTACTCCAGAAACAGTGCCCCCTATGCTGACAATACTACTCCAGAAACAGTGCCCCCTATGCTGACAATACTACTACTCCTAGACAATACTCTCCAGAAACAGTGCCCCCTATGCTGACAATACTACTCCAGAAACAGTGCCCCCTATGCTGACAATACTACTCCAGAAACAGTGCCCCCTATGCTGACAATACTACTCCAGAAACAGTGCCCCCTATGCTGACAATACTACTCCAGAAACAGTGCCCCCTATGCTGACAATACTACTCCAGAAACAGTGCCCCTATGCTGACAATACTACTCCAGAAACAGTGCCCCCTATGCTGACAATACTACTCCAGAAACAGTGCCCCCTATGCTGACAATACTACTCCAGAAACAGTGCCCCCTATGCTGACAATACTACTCCAGAAACAGTGCCCCCTATGCTGACAATACTACTCCAGAAACAGTGCCCCCTATGCTGACAATACTACTCCAGAAACAGTGCCCCCTATGCTGACAATACTACTCCAGAAACAGTGCCCCCTATGCTGACAATACTACTCCAGAAACAGTGCCCCCTATGCTGACAATACTACTCCAGAAACAGTGCCCCCTATGCTGACAATACTACTCCAGAAACAGTGCCCCCTATGCTGACAATACTACTCCAGAAACAGTGCCCCCTATGCTGACAATACTACTCCAGAAACAGTGCCCCCTATGCTGACAATACTACTCCAGAAACAGTGCCCCTATGCTGACAATACTACTCCAGAAACAGTGCCCCTATGCTGACAATACTACTCCAGAAACAGTGCCCCTATGCTGACAATACTACTCCAGAAACAGTGCCCCCTATGCTGACAATACTACTCCAGAAACAGTGCCCCCTATGCTGACAATACTACTCCAGAAACAGTGCCCCCTATGCTGACAATACTACTCCAGAAACAGTGCCCCCTATGCTGACAATACTACTCCAGAAACTTATGCTGGGGATTATTCATGAGCATAGAATAGATCGAATCAATTATTATAACTAAGTTATAAGTCATATTAAGGGGGGGTCACCGTTTATTTGTCTCTGTCTATCCATTTCTCTCTTTCTCTGGCTTGTATCCATTCGGCCCCATTCAGCCAACTGTTTTAAAACGTTTATCCCCATCCAGGTGTCGATTTTTCCTAGCGAGCGATAGCGAGCCAGCATTATATGGAGAAATCCGGCTTAGCCGGAGACATTTTTCTACCGAAAAATTTACAAATTTAGCTTGCTGTCAAACAAAATTATATATATGCTGGCTCGCTACCGCTCGCCAGGAAAATATTGACACCTGGATTGGGGTAAGCATCTTAAAACAGTAGGCTGAATGGGGCCGAATGGATACAAGCCAAAGAGAGAGGGAGAGAAAGAGAAAAAAAAGCGAGGTTGGCCCCCTTAAGGCTACAGAAGCAGCGTGCTGGCCGGTGTTTATATACAGTATATATGTTGTGGGGTCAAGATATTTCCCAAGGCAAGCTGTGTTTTTATTTTTTTTATTTTTTTCCAACTGCCAACCATAACCTAGCCTATGTGTAAATTGTTGAGGCCATTATTGTTGCACAGGGTTCAGTGTCTTCCAAAATATATCTATTACAACAAACCAGAATGTTCGTTCACCTCTATCTGTACAGTTTGGTAAGGTTGGGTTCGGTTATTGCACGTAGACACTCACACATACGCAACACACAAGTACAAACACACACACACACACACTTACTTGACAGACATTTGAACCTCAGTAACAATATTGTAGTTCATAATCAACATTGTTAACCAAGCAATGTGTCTATTTGAGTATAGGCACATAGCATTTACTCTGTTTAATAATTAAGGTTCTAAAGATCGTTTTGATTGCAGGATATTATTTAAATAAATATCGAAAAATATCAATGTCTTTCCATTGGATATTAGGCGCTCATAACGTACCGCATGGCATAATATTATACTTCAAATACAATTTGCCTAGGAAGCAATATTCACATCAATGAAACGATGGAACGATATTCACACACACACACACACACACACACACAGCAATACACATTTCAATATCACGATTAAGTACTATAGTTTGAACGTCAGACAAAGCAAACACACAAACAAAAACAAGAATCAAACACATACAGTGACATACTGATTTCAATATGCGTATAGTAAAGTAAATAAGTACACTTGCAAACAATAATACATACAAACAACACATACACAACATAACAGTTCTACACATGAGTTAGTAGACGCAGTAATGAAATTAAATCAAAACTTGTTTTATAAAGTATACGCCAAAAAGCTTCCTTTGTAAACATCAAAACAGGACAGTACTCTCAACAATCATACAAGCGAACAATGACGACAATAGACATACGAATTTGCAAAACAAGCTACCGGTACTCATCTGCAAACACGAACGCACAAACACATCTACTTACAAAGTGCACAAACATTCGCGCACACGTACATAAACACACATATAAGCATAAACACACACAAACACACACTTAGAACATGGACACAAACATAGATGCTCACATATTATATGAACACAAGCACAATAATGCAAGATAGAAGACAAATAAAAACATTTATATAAACAAGGCTCTTTGTGCCGTTTATGTTATTAAGAGAGAGAGAGAGAGAGAGAGAGAGAGAGAGAGAGAGAGAGAGAGAGAGAGAGAGAGAGATAGTAACTAGGCATACAGGTAAATACAGCCGAGAATACAAACACACAGTCACGCCCGATTAAGTCCACGCACACATGAACGGAAACACACACACAGCTGGACGCACGGGCGGAAGCGTTCACAAGCACACACGAATGCAGGAACGAAAGCAAAAACATGGCTATACACACACACACACACACTAGCTATTTCACACACACACACACACACACACTTATGCGAACACACACCAGTTCTTTCACACACACACCTACGCGCACGCACACCAGTTCTTTCACACACACACACTAGAGTTGAGACGGAGAAGGGAGTGGACGTCAGACTTGGATCTCCGCTAATAATTGTGTTTTTAGTCAGGATTGAGATAATTAGTGCTTCCCAAACTATATATTCGTGACTGCTGAGATTATCTGGATTATAAAGGTATATGTTCCTATTTTGTACTTTGTGCCACAACGCGGGTTTTGAGGGACAATAGCCAGTTATTGAGAGTAAAGGAAGTATACATGGCGACTGAGGGAAAGAGGCACACCTGGAGCCAGGCAGGAGTCGAAGCTTCGGGATTTAATGAGTCGAATGCATTTGAAGCAATGAGAGCTCGAATACGATAATATAGAAGGAATTGAATGAAGCTAAGGAAGAATCGGAAGTGTTGAAAAACTCGATGTCTACTTTTGAGCCAGAACTGAACAAGGTGAAGCAACGGAACTCCTTCCTAGAGGCTGAACTGTTAACGGTGAGGGAGAAAAACAACAGCCTGGAATCAAACGATAGGAAGGGAGAAAAGCAGTTTAATTAAATTAGAGCTTTATTAAATGCAATAGGTAAGTAAAACAGGATGAAGTGTTAGAAAATGTCAACCGTCAAGAGGTGATTAATTAAAGAAGCTGGAAAGGAAATTGATAAAATAAAATAAGTTCACGGCAACTTACAGGTTAAGAGAAGAGAAATATTGCAAAATATGACTGAAGCAAGTTGGGTGATCATAAGGAAATGATACACAGCAGCTGATATAGTGAGTAAGGAAAAGCAAGTTCAAAGTGAATTATAGCTTGTGAATAAGGAACAGAAAATGTAAGCTGAAGTGAACAACATAATACGTAAAAATTAGAAACTGTTGCGTGACACTGTAGATAAAAACAAACCTGTGATCATACTTGGACTCCAAGAGAAGGACATCCTATCAAGGACTGAGAGAGATCAAGAGGAACTAAGCTACACTTTGTGAGAAATGTTATTAGTAACTTAATCGGAAAGCAGGGGGCAGAGGTAGAAATAATGGAATATAGAAGAATTGACATATACGATAAAAGGAAGAAATTAAAATAACACTGAAGAGTAGCCAAATGACGGAAGAAATATTATGAAATGGACGGAAACTAAAGGAGGTCGAAGGCCTGGAAACGATCAAGGTGAGAAGAAACCTCTCCAAAGAGGGAAGATAATTAGTGAAAAACAAACATTAGTGAAGCAAATAAGAAAAACGACGCCAGGACAGAGGAAGAAAAGAAGATTATTTTTTCCTACGGTGTTGTGGTACTACAGATACGAAAGTGGTACAGTACATTAAAAAGACGACTGACTGATCAAGAAGAATCTGGGAGCAGTGCAAAAGGCAATATATACATGCACATAATGTACACGAATGTTGATGGATTTGTATAAAAGTCTTTGGAAATTAAAGATATCCTCCAGAAAGGTAAACCTCGTGGGTTTTGTTCAACAGAAACAAAATGTAATACTCAGTTAAGAAATTAAGTGCTTAATATAGAAGGTTATGACGTATGGAGGAAGGCCAGGACAGGAAAACCAGGGGGGGGGGGGATATTAGTATTTACAAGGACGGAGCTTAAGGTCAAGGATATACAGTATAGCTACAAAACAATAATTGTTATTCTGAAATAGTGGCAATTGAAATTTTGAGAGGAAATGAGAAAACTGTAATACTAAATGTATATGTGCCACCGGTAATAGCAGTCTGGACAGCTGAGCAACATCAGGCCATGGTGAACGAAACTAAAATTAACTTACAATATATTTTGGATGAAGGTGGACAGTAGGAACAAAGGATTAGAAATTACGGGCTATTTCAATAGCAAGGATATTGACTGGGCAAATTTAGTAACACGAGAGAGGGAAGACAGCTGGTGAAACATATTGCTTGAATTGCTAACCAAGTATTTATTACATCAACATAATATCAGCAACAACTAGAGTGAGAGGGGAAGACACTCCTTCACTGATGGATCTGGTGTGTACAAGGTGTGAAAATTAGGTGAGGGAGATGAAGTATTAACCAATAATTGGAAAACGTGGCCATATTTTGATTGACTTTAAATTTACATTAAAGTACGACCTGGAGTCAGACAAAGAAGAAGAATTCAAAGAAGATAGGCAAAGTGAGGAGAGAGGAAGAGAAAGATTTTGAGAAAGGAATAATAATGAAGAGCAAGGACGACCCCAATATCCTATATAGATACACCAATAAGAAAACTAAAGTAAAATGAAAGATCCAGCGAATCGTGCTTGATGATCAAATATTTGAACAAGACATAGATATGGGTGAAATATTCAATAAGAAATTGCAAGAAATGTTCGTGTTCGAAGATGGGCAGGAAAGTGAATAAGATGACTCAGCAGTGGAACCAAATATTTATATACACCCGATAGAGACCCAACGTACAAGATGAAGTTAGATACATGATGCTTTGTTGTTAAAATAGGACTTCAGAGGCTATCAACCCTATTGGATTATTAAGCCCGCACACTGTAAGTCAAGAATAACGTCAGGACTAGAGCCTCTCTGCGATAACTCCAGTCCCTTGTACATGATACTAGAAGTGGACAAGCTAAAAGGAATGGAGGCTGGTGAGATATCGGTTTGGATACTAAGAGAATGTGCTGAATAACTGAGTTATCTCATTTCTAAAATTTCCCAAAATTCCTTAGTACAATGTAAGTTACCTCCGATATTGAAAGTTGCTAATATTGTCCTAATATATACAAATGGAAATAAGGAAGAGCCAAGTAATTATAGACCTGTGTGGCCAAATTGTTGGAGGAAATTATGAGGAGAAGATGGATTACTCATTTAGAAAGGAATGAACTACTATCAAATTGTCAGTTTGGTTTTAGGTCAGGCAGATCATGCGGGTCAAATTTGCTCAGTTTCTACGAGAGAGTGACTGAAATCGTCCAGGAAAGAGAAGGGTGGGCAGACTGCATATTTTCAGACTTGAAGAAAGCGTTTGACAAGGTGCCTTATAATAGGTTAATGTGGAAATTGGAAATGTATGGCGTGATCTCAGGAACTGTCTTAAACTGGATGATTTGACAGGATGGCGGATGCGCACAGTAATTAGAGGAAAACAATTAGAGGTAACAAGTGGCGAAGTGACTGTGCTGGCACCAATCATGTTTTTAGTGTATATATATATATATTATTTGCCTGATGGAACCAGAGCTATATTAACATGTTTGTGGATGAGGTCAAGTTGTTGAATAAATTCGAAAGTTATGACTCCTGTGAGGCACTGCAAGGCAATATTGACAAGTTATTTTAATGGAGTGAACACTGGAAAATAGAATTGAATGCTAAAAAAAATTGATGTAATGGAAGTTGGAGAACAACAGAGAAGACCTTATGGAACCTACAGTAGCAGTGCAGTGTTAGTGTTAGGGAAGTCAGGAAAAGAGAAGGATTTAGGTATTTTAGTTAATACCAAACTAGACCCAAGTGACCATATCAATAATATTGTCCGAAAAGCATGTGCTTGGTGGGTAAATATACGGGTAGCATTTAAATACTTAAATGAAGATATGATAAGGGTACAACATTTAATAATTCAATTCATAAGACCAAGCCTGGAATATGCTTCAGTGGTGTGGAGTCCCTATTTGAAAAAAAAGCACCATAACAAGCTTGAAAGAATACAACGAGTTATTACACGGTGGGTGCCGGGACGCATATTTCCGAAGTCGAGACTAGTATATATCATAAGGGAAATTAGGACCAATCAGAGGCAGCAGTGGCAGTGATGTCACCCACAAGGGGAGGAGCCAGTCTGTCTGTCACTCTCTCTCTCTCTCTCTGGGTGAGGAGCCTGCCTGCCTCTCTTTGGTTTCTCTCTCTCTCTGGTAAATAGAAGAAGTAAGTCACCTAGTATAACAAGTTATTTCATATATTAACTACATTAAGGATACATTATGATTGTGCTATGTTATGGTTATGAGTAAATAAGAGTAGCCTACCGTATTACGCGTATTGCACAGCCATGGACAGAAATTCCTTGACAATTTTAGAAGGCACAATATTATTTCACTGGCGAACTATATTGATTCCTGTGACACTTAAGCAGTTAACCTGTGCTGATAATTTCAAGAAGGAACTTAAGTCACTCATATATCTAAAGGGTTATATATACAGTATATACATAGCCTATACATTACTTTATTTTAAATGTCATTAACACATTAACATTATCAGATAGTACAACATATATTAAGCATCAAATGTTATGAAATAGTTAATGGTTTAAGTGCATAAGGTAGAGCCAAAGGCTAATTAGTTGGCTATATAATTATACGATACGTGTTAGTGAGTTGGGCCTAGGCCTATAGGCTACTTAGGCCTTATAATGAGGAAAAACCGTACTAAAAATCCACATGGCGCTGGGGGTCTTATTCAAATGACTATCGTGTGTGATACACCATTGAGGTGTTTTGATGGTTTTCGTGATATAAGAGGTTTAATACAGTTCTCAACTATCTATGACACATAGTTGTGTAGTATATTTTTACTAGATTCATAATATGATGGTTATATACTCGTTAATGCAGTGAATATATAATAATTAACATAATTTGATACATAAATATCAGCTTATTGAACAAGAAATTTAGTTTCATCTAATGTGGTGTGATAGGCTGGGCGAAATTTTAATACTCATTGAAGTATTGTATTTACTTCCTTTTTAGTTACTAACAAATACGTGTTTCAGTAGAAATTGGCTGAACATACGGTATTATATTCTGTAGCTGTAGAATTTGGCAGGTTGAATGTCTGCGCCTGCGCACTATAGTTTCTTTCCTACAAAACTAGCTATCGTGCGCTTTTAAGTTACCAATTTATAATCCACTATCAAATCGGGCAGCTAAATATGTTACCGGCTATATTTCTTATTAGACCAGTGACAGGAAATCAATCAATGTGAATCAGAATGTCATAGAACACAGAGGCAGCAAATTACATACGTGGAGATGCAGGAAATTCGAAAAAGATGATGACAAAAAAAATTACAACACTGCCTTTTCCACGGGCGACTGTTTAGGTCGTCAGCTGACCGCGGCGGGGATATACGTACACAGTGTTGCCAAGGTCTTCTTTTGTTCGCACCATTGGGCTAGTTAGGATTCGTTCAGAAGCGTAGATTTGCGAGTTTCCATTCCAAACGATATTATATTCTTGATTTACAGTGTGATGGGGTGGATAGCCTCTGAAGTATTATCCTAACTAACTAACATTGAGGAAAGCGGAATTGGGCTGGTTCTATATACTAAAAGATTAAAGTTGTAGAGGTATCGAGTGTTGAGTAGCCTATATAGCTAGGCTACATTTCATACAAACGTTCATCATGGCTTTCTGTTGGTTGTACTATACATGTATGGTAGCCTATGTGGTGGTGACTGCATAGCCTAATTAAGTGATTGTTTGTGAGGGGGGATTGGGACATTGATGCAGATTTGATGAGTGCATGATGGTGATAATAATGTATGTGGTATTTCATTAATATTTAAATGATGTGACACGTAGGCCACTACTCATACAGTAGGCTATATGGGACTAGGCCTAGTTATATTTGGGGAACTCATAGTATCATGCATGCATGGCTGTTAAAGATAAACATATCAGAAAATGTGTGTGATAGGATTAAAATAGCTGAAATTGTCTGTTGTGCGGTATTAAGTGATTGGGCTACTTTTGGGCGAGTTTGGAGATGTGATGTGCGCTGGCAACCTTGGAATACACACACACACACACACGCACGCACGACACAATCTATAACTGAACATTTTACCTTTATTAAGACTATAATCCACATTATATTAAGATTTCCATCGTGAGAAACAAATATCTACCACCATTACTGCTAATGTGCACATAGATGCACAACTAATGTCAAATTTAACAAAGTAAGTTAAGTGGGGAAGAGATGTTTACTGTCCGAGAAGTTTCGTATAATGACTATTATGGGTAGCGAACACTGGCATCAATTTATTATGCGCTTGCCAGATCTGAAACTAGTTTATAATTGTATAATCTAATATCCAGTAAAGTGGCTAATGACGATTATTTTATAAGTTCATCTCGAGTTTTTATACATATAATTTTAATTTTAGGACATGGCTACCTATCTATTAAAATATTAACAGGACTATTTTTCGAATGACTGCCATGTTGTTTTTATGGGCCTAATCAAATATGTTTTATTAATCATAAATACTTTGTATATTGGACAATGTACTGAATAGAATGTTAGAGTAATATGTCTGTAACATTCATGACTATAGAAATCCAGTGATATTTTGATGACTGAGATTTTTAAAATTCAATTCACTCGATGGCAACAATTTTAGGTTGGTGTGAACCAAAGGCGGGAAAAATAGCAGACGAATTTTGTATTGTCCCCCATTAGGGTTGGGTGTGAGCCAATCGACTTTCTGTAGACTCCCATTTTCTTTTATTCTTATGTATGACAGCTATTTCTATATTTTGCTAAATATTACTTTTATTGTAGTCGATATGTTATGATGTGACAATGTTAATGAATATTTATATAAGTACAGTAGTGGTTAGGGCTACTTGAACACCTCTTAACCCCATTATATCCAGGGCGGTACAATATTGTACTGCCCTCGGTACTTTAAGCCAATATAATATGTAATTTTTAAATAAAGCACAATGTTACAAATAATCCTGATCAAGACACTGGGAACACAACAAATAATGATTTTAAGCAAAAAAACAATGAGTTCAATCAGCCTGTTCTCTAATATTAACGATTTGTATCGTGAAAGGCGCTGAACATAAAGAAACCATACGATATGAAGTGAGACATTTGGCATAAAGGTTACACTCACCTGTAAGGTTGGACTGTGATTCCAGATGTACGATGAGATATAATTGTGAATTTTGTTATTCCCTTCATATCAATCTATCACTTTCTCTCCTATCATTGATCTTTACTTATTCCCTTAGTCTATGTCTCGATTCAGCCACCCCCAGCTATGGGGTATGTGCCTGAGTGTATACATACATCCATACATACAGACATACATCTGTAGGCCTACATACATAATATTATGGAATGAGATCATTACATATGCAGAGAGAGAGAGAGTGAAAAGTGACCATTTATAGTTTATTTACGTTGTGCATGAATGTAAATTTAAATGATAATGATAAATAAAACAAGAACTATTTGAAACAATTTAACTGTCTAAGGAGAACTGGCAATACCCTCCTCCTCAAATCTTGGGACGAAAGATGCCAGAATCGCAAAATTTTCATTGTTTACTCATTGCTTTTCAAGTAAAACCATAATTAATGGGAATAACATATTGTACTCTGAATGCTTATTTAATCTAGACAGATACTATGCGAATAAATATTGATAACTTGTTATACTAGGTGACTTACTTCTTCTATTTACCAGAGAGAGAGATAAACAAACGAGAGGCAGGCAGGCTCCTCACCCAGAGAGAGAGAGAGAGAGAGAGAGACAGACAGACTGGCTCCTCCCCTTGTGGGTGACGTCACTGCCACTGCGGCCTCTGATTGGTCCTAATTTCCCCTATGATATATACTAGTCTCGACTTCGGAAATATGCTGCCGGGACTGAAGGACTTACAGTACGGACCTTAAAACAGTTGAAGCGAGAAAATAAAGAGGTGACATGATAGTGCTTTACAGATGTGTTCACAGGAAGGAGGTTAGTATCAAAGAAGACTTTGTTATGCCAGCAACCGGAACAACAAGAGGACACGATCTTAAACTTATGAAGAAAAGGTGCAAGAAAGATGTTAGGATATTTGGATCTCCAAATAGAGCCATTCAAAAGTGGAATAACTGACCCAGTGATTTAGTGTGTGCACAAAGTATAGCATAATTTACAAGAAAGTGTGATAACTTAATACCAGACAGGATACTACGAGTATATATCTTAATCCTGTAAAACACAATTAGGTAAATTCAGTTAGGTAAAAACACACATATACGCACACACACCGTAAACAATATAGACAGCACACACAAACTATTGATTATGACTGTGAGCTTGTGTGTGTGTACATATGTGATGTGTGTGTGTGTGTACATACACACACATCGTAAACATTATAGACCACACACACTTTTGATTATGACTATAAGCTTGTGTATGTGTATATATGTGATGCGTGTGTGTGTGTGTGCGTACACACACACACACACACACACACACACACACACACACACAGAAGACCGACCACACTAACGAAGACAAATGAACAACACAAGGTGGTACTGCTGAAGGACGCCCAGGCAGGAAATTACACTCACAAACCACCTTCCTCACCTACGTAAAATCGTCTGGCAGTAGTTATTATAGAGATCCGTTCAGTACCTATAGCAATCGTCTGGCGTTAGCTTTTATAAAGGTTCGTTCAGAACCTCTTCATATAATCGCCTGGCAGTACTTAACATAGAGATCAGCTATGACCTTAAAAACAAAATGATTTATCAGTAGCTGTCTAGAACTAGAACTAATCTCAGTAACGGTTGTAAAGGTCTGTTCAGATGCTGGGTAACTCGTAAAGGTTTCCTAGTCTCATTAATCTAGCTAGGATGTTTTTTTGTTGTAGTCAAATGTTGAATGGCTTCTGGAAATCAAAGGGGCACACACTCTTGACCTTATTAGATCCGAGGGGCGTCTTTCTTAACCTTCCCTGTTTCGCTTCAATAGCTTGGAGATTTTAATACATTTCAACCCATTAGCTTGGCGATAATAAGACACTTCACCTTCTTCACGAGCCTAATATCCCGTCTCTGTAACAGTGTAATATTTGAGGTGCCACGAGTACCATCATTAGTCACCAAATGTTACTTCGGGAGTCACTCAACAATGTAGGTGGTGTGCACGGAAGGTAACTTGAAAACAACATCAACAAATGCATTGGTTTTAATTTTTATTTGGTGCCGAGATGGTGTGCCGACTGATCTCTTTGTAATTAAATTAGTTCTTATTTATTTTAGAGGTAACGTTTACCGTATATACTGTATATATATATTAAGTATATCTCACAAATACACATGATCTACTAAGTCGTTTTTACTCTCAGCAGGGCTCGAACCACCGACACTCAGGACGATTGTCCATGCTTTAACCAACTCTATCACGGCGCGATACAAGATGCTTAACCTTTTTCTATCTATATTAACCCCTTCTGTACCGGCGACGTTTTTTAAGTTTTATTCTAGCTGTATAAAGACGATTTTGTGCAATTTTCAAAAGATGTGTTGTCGTAAAAAGGATTAAGTGAGATAGTTCGAATCCTGTTCATTGCTTGAGGCCTTTTTGAAACTGAATACAATCGTCTCATAGTAGCCAGAATAAAGGTAAAAGAAGTCTATGTACAGAAGGTGTTAAAGTTAAGGGAAATCCTATTTGGATAATATATTTCAATGCATATACAAGTCGTAGGATCCATATTCCAGGATACCATACAATATTTTAAATAGGGAAAGGTTAAGTATCTTATACCACGTCGTGGTTGAGTTGGCTAAAGCATGGACAATCGTCCTGACTGTCGGTGGTTCAAGCCCCGCTGAGAGTATATATATATATATATATATATATATATATATATATATAAAATAGTCTCAGCATAGCTGACATGGACAATTGTCCATGCTTTAGCCAACTCTACCACGGCGTGATAAAGGATACTTAACCTTTTCCTTTTTGTATGCAGGAGAAAGGAAATCTACTCCGAGAATGTATTTCAATTCATACACAGTCGTAGGATCCATATTCCAGGATACCATATACCTTGTGATACCTTGTGATGTGTTCGCCACACTTCTAGCGGCACCGAGGAGCGCGCCGCCCCTCGTTCTGGGTGGTGATTTGGTGCATTATTATTACCCTCTAGCAACTCGGGCTGAAATTGATTTAATTCAATTCTAACCCAACCAAGTACAAGAGTCATTAATTTGTACATTTTTGATAACAAAAATGTCCTGGCCAAGGGCCGGTTACTACTATATTACCGGCTCGCGATCGCTCTCCAGAACAAAAAATCGACAACTAAATTGTACGGAAGGTCTAAATATTGACAAAGGAATGGGGCGAAAGGTCTCAAAATCGCTAAACAGATGGAACGAACGTCTTAAATCTCAAAACTAATGGGGATAGATATGAGGGAGAAGGGGTCCAGAAAAAGCGACTACCTCCCCCTTCAGGGCGTATGTATCTGTGTGTGTGTTGTGCCTGGCTGTGTGAGAGCGTGTGTGCATGTGTATTCATAATTGTATTCATAATTGTAGTTTGACAGGAATTGAGTTTTTGGCTCGTATTGTCCCGCTTCCTAGACATTATCATCAATGACAATTACCCATCTCCTTGTTCAAGGGAGATGGTAAACGCCGGCTATGTATCAGAAAACCTTCATCAACCTGAGCGAGATTTGGTCCCTGGCCTGCTGGGTTGCAGGCAGAGACGGTACCACTGAGACAGTCGTGTGTATATGTGTGTGTGTGTGTGTGTGTGTACTGAGAGGTCTCTGGGTAGTCTGAGACAGTGACCCCAGCTTCTCTTTACGTGAAAAATTGCACAGAAAATCCCCAGAATGACTAAGGTGAAAGAACATTGGGGTAAAAGTAACATGGTCATGGTCAGAAGAAATACGAATCTCGATGAAGAGGGAAAAAACACAAGTGAGTTATCCGTAGAGCACAAATCCCTGACATACCGTTCTCCACATATTAAGTTATAATAGGTATACCTGTTTGTAATATGTATAATAGTTTCTTACGGTAGTATAATCTAGGATGGCTGTAAAATCCTGGAAACTACAGTACCTTCCTCATGATAGGCATTATATCTCAGGTAAGATGTAGTATCAGGCGAGATGCAATAACTCCCAGCAAAGTCTGCAATACTAGTTTAACCCCCCTAATCCCGTAACCCCTTCAGCACGATGACATTATTTCCATCTTGTCTTGGTTACCATTAGACGACTTTCTTCCGCTTATAATCAATCTACCTCTAAGACTCAAAGGGGTAAGTACGATCTCAATACACCCTCTAAATAATATATAGGTGCTTCTTAAAATGCATAGAATCTACTAACTCTAATCAGAATCAAAGGTAAGAAGACGCCATCGTGCTGAAGGGGTTAAGGTTACGCTACTTGAGAGCTGTACTCTGCGGGTACCTTAACTATCATATACAACGTTCAGCCCGGCCTGTAGAAACATTCATTAACCTCTTCAGTACTTGACGACGCAGTTATTCATTTTAATATGGCTATCAATACACTATTTAAATTATTTTAGGAAATACATTTGCAAATCAGAGGGTTAATTGCGATATACATTACCTCTTTGATTCTTAAGAGGGTGTTTTGAAGCTGAATATAATCGTCTTAGAATAGCCTGAATAAAATGTTAAAAAATACGTGCTAATACTGAAAGGGTTAAAATGTTCAGCTTAACATGATCCTTCCAAGGAAAGTACAGCTGTGGACAAGAATATCTGTGTAATATTTGGAGTAACAACTATGTTACACTGACGAAATATATTGAAAAATAGATCAAGCCATAATGTATAGGTAGATAAATTAATTTCACTAGCCAATTCTCGCGTGGCGTTTTTATTGTGAGATGTTCAAGTACTCTTGGGGACAACTGTATCATTTAAACAAACAAAAAATACACAAACAAACACGTACCGGTATGAAAGCAATACAACTAGCAGACATACCGAGGGGAAGATATAACACCCTCGAACTTGATTGGTGGAAATAATACAGGAGGTTGTAATTACTTTATATATATATATATAAATGAAAATGAAAGTCAAGCAAACACGGCCCGATGAAAGGAACTTATCATGTATGTAAACAATCAAAGAAGAATATAAACACAAATAAACACCGAAGTTAGCAGACATGCCGAGTTCAAGATATATCACCCATAATAGAGAATATATCACCCATAATAGAGAATATATATATATAAGTCATTTCAAAATTAGAAGAAAAGGGGAAGCAAAACACCTCGCTGAAAATATAGTACCTTATATTTAAACAATCAAACAAAGACTAAAGTGTATAAATAAACCATAAAACGTACACACTTACCAGTTGAAGATATATCACCCTCCAACTTGACTGGCGGAAATAATAAAGGAGGAAACAATGACATCAAAATAAGAAGAAAAGGGAAGTAAACACGCCCCGGTGAAAAATGGAAGAAGGGGTCGGGAAGCGGCGATCAAGAGTTAGATAAAGTAATAATGATTAATGAAGAGAGTGTAAAGTTAACGATGACGAACGAGGGAGACAAAGTGACGAAGATAAACGAAGGAAGGGAAGAAGGAGCGCTACTGAAGGACACGGAGTTATGATAAGCCAAGTAATAATGGACAAATGATGATAAATGGGTTAGCTCAAACTCCGCACAATATAATTATTATTGAAGATTTGTGTTTATTTTTTTTTCAGTTCCCTAGACCGCCTTCAAGCTAAACAAAATATAAATACTTCCATAGATCCTCATGACGTTAAAAAAAAATCAAAACATATTTGTATATTTTTTCGGTAGAAAAATTTCCAGGCCGAGGGCAGGTTTCTTATTGCTCGCCAAGAACAGTTCCACCCCAGGATGAAAGTCTCAAGATCACCAAACTAAAGGGTTGAAACATAGGGTGTCCCACAATAGACCCCCCTAGGATAGAGATAGATAAAGTGGTGAAGGTAAAGGAAAGTTCCGGACTGAAGGACATTCTTTTCTTTTTTTTTTTTTTTTCTATGTGATTGAGGGAGGCAAAAGGCATAACTGCCTATAGCGAGTGCCTCCCCCATAGTTGAAAGAGTGACAGGGCCAAAATCAAGGGACGTTCGAGCCAAAATGCCTGGACACACGGAGTTTGAAGCAATTTAAGTCATAGGAAGAGGGAAAGACTGATTCTGGGAGAGAGTTCCAGAGCTCAGCTGTTGAGTAGAAGAAAGTTTGAGAGTAACGTTTCACTCTTGGGTTGGAGAGTTGCACAGAGTAGGGGTGGGATTGAGTTGCAAGACGGGTACCACGTGCCCTACGTAAAGGAGGTGGTATGCACTGGGATAGCTCTGAGGAACACTGATTATTATAGTAGCGATAGAATAGCGAGAGAGATGCAACATTGCGGCGGAGAGAGAGAGATTGCAGAGAGTTGGTGAGTGGACGGGAGTTAATGATACGAAAGGCCTTCCTTTCAACTTTGTCTAGGAGAGCGGTGTGAGAGGAACCTCCCCACACATGTGAACAATACTCAATACAAGGGCGCACTATGCCCCTGTACAGAGCAAGAAGCTGTGCAGGGGAAAAGAACCCCCTAAGGCGGTTGAGCACACCCAGCTTCTGGGAGGCTGCCTTAGCAAGACTGGTAATATGGTCCTTCCAAATGAGAGCAGAAGAAAAAGAGACACCAAGAATATTGAGAGAAGATGAAGGGTTGATTTTTGTATTGTTGAAGAATAAGGGATAGTCCGCTGGGAGATCCTGACGGGTAGATAGATGGAGAAATTGGGTTTTGGAAGCATTAAAGTTAACAAGGTTTTCTCTGCCCCAATTGGAAATAGTATTTAGATCAGAATTTAAGAGTTCTATGGCTTCATTACGTTTGTCGTTGAGGGATTGCTGGCTGGGGCGTTCTGAAAAACTAATGGAGTAGTGTAAGGTTGAGTCGTCTGCGTATGAATGGATGGGAATTAAGGTACAGTTAAGGAGATCATTTATAAAAATTAGAAAGAGAATAGGAGATAGGACAGAGCCCTGAGGAACACCGGAGTTTATAGGGTGAGGAAGTGAACAATGGCCGTCCACAACCGCGGCTATGGAACGGCCGGAAAGGAAATTAGAGACAAAGGCACAGATGGAGGGATAGAAACCGAAGGAGGGTAGTTTAGAAATTAAAGATTTATGCCAGACTCTATCGAAGGCTTTCGATATGTCTAGTGCAATAGAAAAAGTCTCACCGAAGTCCCGGAAGGAGGATGACCAAGAGTTAGTAAGATATGAAAGAAGATCACCAGTAGAGCGACCCTTAAGGAAGCCATACTGGCGATCTGAGAGCAGATTATGAGAAGAGAAATGCTTAAGAAATTTGGAAGCAAGAATAGTTTCAAAAACTTTAGAAAGACAAGAGATAAGAGCAATTGGACGATAGTTGGAGGGTTGAGAGCGGTCACCCTTCTTTGGGACAGGTTGAATGTGAGCAAACTTCCAGCATGAAGGGAAGACGTTAGAGGATAGACAGAGACGAAAGAGTTTGCCTAGGCAGGGAGTCAGCACGGAAGCACAGTTTTTGAGAACAACAGGAGGAACACCGTCCGGACCGTACGCCTTATTAGTGTTAAGCCCAGAGAGGGTAGAAAGTACATCTTTAGAAGAGATTAGGATATTAGGCATAAGTAAGAGAGAGGAGGGCGGAGAGGGAGGAATAGCACCGGAATCATCCAAGGTGGAGTTTCTAGCAAAAGTTTGAGCGAAGAGTTTAGCTTTGTCAGAGGAAGAAGTGATGGTTGTGCCATCAGAGTGGGAAAGGGGAGGGAAAGACGAGGAAGAGAAATTGTTGGAGAGGTTTTTGGCTAGATGCCAGAAAGCTTGGGAAGAGCTAGAGTTGGATAGTTCAGTGCATTTATTATTGATGAAAGAGTGTTTGGCAAGTCGAAGAACAGATTTGGCTTGATTCCGGGCAGAAACATATGAAGAATGAGAGTCTTGAGTTTTAAGGCGTCGGTACCGTTTGAATGCTTCCTCCTTATTGCGGACAGCAGTAGAACAGGCGTGAGTAAACCAAGATTTTTTAGCATTAGTCTGAGAGAAAGAGAATGGAATGTATGCTTCCATGCCCGATAGGATTACCTCGGTAATGCGTTCAGCACTCTCCGAGGGTCCTCGGCCATGGAAGCAGAAATCATTCCATGGGAAATCAAAGAAGTACTGCCGAAGAGCCTCCCAGTCGGCAGCGCCAAAGTGCCACAAGCGCCGCCGGCTAGGAGGATCGGGTGGCTGTACTGGAGAGATAGGACAGGTGACAGAGATAAGTTTATGGTCGGAGGAGCCCAGAGGAGAGAAAAGATCGACAGTATAAGAAGAAGGGTTAGAAGTTAGAAACAAGTCAAGAATGTTGGGCCGATCTCCGATGCGATCCGGGATACGGGTGGGTTGCTGAACTAACTGCTCTAGGTCATTTAGGATAGAAAAGACGTAGGCTTGTTCACCAGGTGGATCTTATTCACTATAATAAGTCAAGTGAGCCAAGCGGTATTGGACAGATGATGACCGACGGTTCTTTACAAGTGTCGCCTTTCATCAAACGATGCTCAATTTAATTATTATTATTTTTGAAGGTTTTATTTGTTTTGCCAATTTTCCAGCATATTTTAGTTTTAGAGTGCCCCCTAGGCCCCCTTCAACACAAATTGTGCTTGTCAGAGGTAAGTTTATATAGTTTTCGGTAGAAAAATGTCCTGACCGAATGTCGATTTATCTGACATTGCAAGCTCCCTAACGTTCGCCAGGAAAATTTCGACAACTGAATGAGGAAGAACTTACTGTCACCAAACTAATAGGGTGAAACAAGGTCTGTGTGTGTGTGTGGGAGGAGGGGGGGGGGGGGTCCATAAAGAAGGCCAACCTCGTATATATACACAACTATTGAGGAAGATCAAGCCAGAAGAAGCCCCCACTGACGGCCACCATTATCCCGGTATAGCACCACCACACCTTCCATCAACTGTTATCATCAACTCGGGTCTAGGAGATTATCAATTAAAGTTTCCTAAGAATTTTGTCACACATATATTTTTTCGTCGATCTAGTTTCCGATACTAATGCAAAATTTACCAGAAATGTTGCAGGATAATGTTGGTGATGTTTAATTGCCGATATATTTTCTGGTGTGACACCCTCTTTATGACTAGGGAAGTAATAATGGACAAATGATGATGAATTGTTCTTAAGGAGGGGAGGGGGGGGGGGGGGGGGATAGTCAAGACCCCCTCGTCCCTCACGTTTGGCTGCATTAGTTTTGATATTCTAAGACGTTCGCCCAATTACTTTGGTGGTTTTCAGACGTTTCGTGCCATTTACGTGTCGATTTTTTCCTGACTAGCGATAGCGAGCCTGCTATTTACGAGGAACTGGTCCCTGGCCGGGGCAATCTTTTCTACCGTAAAAATGTACAAGTTTATATCGAAGAGCGTGTTAGGGGTATTTTGTTTAAAGTTGATGGATATACAGTATATGGAAGAAACAAATAAGTAAATAAATTAAGTTATATAAATAAATCTCCCCTAAATGGAATTCGCGTGAGCGTAAAATTCGCATAATTTAATTGCTCTGCTGTAACATAATTTAAAGTAATGCACGCGATCTTGTATAGAATAACCTGGTATACAAGTAGTAGCTGGGTAGAATCTTGTCTAATTTTACCCTAATTATAAGCCACTCTAATACTGGAAGATGTTTATGTACTCCCAATTTAGCATCAATTTAACTTGACGAACAAAATCAAGTTGAACTTAACCTAACATTACCTGAACTAACGTATACTATTATGTAATGTATTCCAACCAAGTTCCGAGATATAATTAAACCCATCCTAACCTAACTTATCGTACCCTGACCAGTTTAAACTAACCTACTCTACTTTACCCCACAAAGGTAGCGACACAGGTAGCGACATGGTCAAACGTAAGGATATTATAGGGTGCTACAAGCCCCAAGCCCCTTATTGCTGTTTTGGCCTACCCCCCCCCCCCCCCCCCCCCCCCCATATATATATATATATATATATATATATATATATATATATACAGTATATATATATATATATATATATATATACTGTATATATATATATATAATAATTAGAGATGGAACGAATATAAATTTTCACTATTTGCGAATACGAATACGAATGCGAATTTTTTGTTGTAAAATTCGCGAATACGAATACGAATAGCGAATATTTCAATCCTTATTTCATCCTTCAAGAACTGGTAATTAGTTTAATGTCACCAACAAACGTTAATTAAATTACTATGAAATTAATTACCAGAAGTTAATGACGATGTGAATGTGTAATTTCTTAAATATCATAAATTAACTGTATGAATTAATGTTTAATATATTGTAAAAGTTCAGCAATTGGAAATTGAATAATTAAATTAAATCCATTCAATGTTCTATGTTTCCAGTCCTCAGTCCCAATATTGCCGCTTTTTTGGTACTAAAGTACCAGATTTGGTACATTTGACTCTCTCAAGTACATTTTATACATGTTCCAATAAAATAGTCCATATATGGTACTAAATACGAAATCAGTGAGGAAATATGATGGAATATATTTTAGTGACATGCTATTACATTGGATATGTCTGAAATGGCAATATTGCGACGGTTCAAATGTCCAGGTCCAGCAAACGTTCGTTTACCGGGCAGTGATTCCACTTTAGAATAATTTGGTAGGCCTACTTTTCACTAGTTTGATCTGGTACTATTAAATACAGTTCAGTAGCAACACTGCTCAGTCCTCCTTCATTCCACTTTAGCGGCCCCAACGCACATCTACACTGTTATTTATTCGTTTGTGTTAACTATAAAATGTAATATTTAACATTTTTGTATATATTCTATTGGTTTCGTGAACATATTCGCATATTTGTAAATAGATATGAATGGAAATGCGAATACGAATACGAATACGAATATTGAAAAACAGCGAATATTCGGTCCATCTCTATAAATTAAATATATATATTGTATATATATATATATATATATATATATATATTGTCTAACCTTATCTTTTCTATCACAACCTAATCAACCATAACATTGTCTAAGCAAACCTAATGCAAGCAAATTAATATATTTTACCTTAACTTTGCGAATTTTCTGTATTATAATCTCATTTAATAAGAAGAAAGGAGACATGGAAGGGTGGGATAAATATAAAAGCAAACAATGAGTAATGAAGATAAGTAGGAATGAAATCATGATGAATACATGAAATAACCAATATTACGAATGATATCATATATGGTAAACTAAGAAGAAAAACAAAACAAAAATATCCCGCAAATATATCGCTGCCGAGAACTGAGGAATACAAAGAAACATGACCAGAGAAATGAGAAATATGGAAAAATCAGGAAAAAATACAAATGGTTAATAATCGATGGGGCAACCGGAAATTTGTTAGACAGGGAGCGATGGAGCGTGGAGGAGCAAGACAAACAGGAGGAAAACCAGGAACAAGAACAGGAGGAACAGTACCAGGAGCAACAGAAACAGGAGTAAGAGCAACAGAAGCAGAAGCAACAGAAACAGGAGGAATAGGAGCAAGAAGAGCAGGATAAACAGGAACAAGCGCAGCAAAAACAGGAGTAAGAGAAACAGGAACAGGAACAACAGAAACAGGAGTAAGATAAACAGGAACATGATCAACAGAAACAGGAGTAAGACAAACAGGAACAGAAGCAACAGAAACAGAAGCAAGAGCAGCAGGAACAGGAGGAATAGGAGCAAGAGGAGAAGGAAAAACAGGAACAGGAGAAACATAAACAGGAGCAGGATAAACAGGAGAAGGAGAAATATAAACATGGCATAAAAGGAGAAACATAAACAGGCGAAACATAAACAGGAGCAGGATAAACATGAACAGGAGAAATATAAACAGGAACATGAGAAACATAAACAGGAGCAGGATAAACATGAACAGGAGAAACATAAACACGAACATGAGAAACATAAACACGAACAGGAGAATCATAAACAGGAGCAGGAGAAACATAAACAAGAACAGGATCAACATAAACAAGATCAGGAGAAACATAAACAGGAACAGAATAAACATAAACAAGAACAGGAGAAACATAAACAGGAACACGAGAAACATAAACAGGAACAGGAGAAACATAAACAGGAACAGGAGAAACATAAACAGGAACAGGAGAAACATAAACAGGAACAGAATAAACATAAACAGGAACAGGAGAAACATAAACAAGAACATGAGAAACGTAAACAGGAACAGGAGAAAAATAAACATGAACAGGAGAAGCATAAACAGGAACAGGAGAAACATAAACGAGAACAGGAGAAACTATATAAACGAGAACAGGAGAAACTATATAAACGAGAACAGGAGAAACTATATAAACGAGAACAGGAGAAACTATATAAACAGGAACAGGAGAAACATAAACAGGAACAGGAGAAACATCAACAGGAACAGGAGAAACATAAACAAGAACAGGAGAAACATAAACAGGAACAGGATAAACATAAACAGGAACAGGAGAAACTATATAAACAAGAACAGGAGAAACTATATAAAACGAGAACAGGAGAAACTATATAAACGAGAACAGGATAAACATAAACAGGAACAGGAGAAACATAAACAGGAACAGGAGAAACATAAACAGGAACAGGAGAAACATAAACAGGAACAGGAGAAACATAAACAAGAAAAGGAGAAACATAAACAGGAACAGGAGAAACATAAACAGGAACAGGAGAAACATAAACAGGAACAGGAGAAACATAAACAAGAAAAGGAGAAACATAAACAGGAACAGGAGAAACATAAACAGGAACAGGAGGAGCAGGATAAACAGGAACAGGAAAAACATAAACAGGAACAGGAGAAACAGGATAAACAGTAACAGGAGAAACATAAACAGGAGCAGGAGAAACATGACCAGGAGTAAGAGAAGCAGGAAGAAGAGTAGGAGAATATATACTGTTTATAATTGTATAAAATATATATATATATATATATATATATATATATATATATATATATATATATATATATATATATACAGTAAATATATAATTATATATATATATATACAGCATGCGGGAAAGGAAGGAAGGATATGAGAAATTTATAAAATGTAAGTGAAGGAAGGAAGTACGATAGACAGACCTCGTTAAGGTAGTGTACACAGCAAAACACAGGTAGGTAGTGAGGGGGGGGGGGGGGGGGGGGGGGGTACAGTCTGCCCAACCCCGCCTCTCAGGTAAATGGACCATGAAGTGTGTGTGTGTGTGTGTGTGTGTGAGTGTGGTATGTGCGTGTGTCGTGTCTGTGTGTGTGGTGTATGAGTGGGTGTGGTGTCTGTGTGTGTGGTGTGTGGTGTCTGTGTGTGTGTATGTGGTGTCTGTGTGTGTGTGTGTGGTGTGTGTATTTGTGTGTTGGAGTCCGTGTGTGTGTTTTTTCAGAGTCCATGAGTGTGTGATTGTGTATACGTGTCGATATGCGTGCGTGTGTGTGTGTCAGTGTATGTTATTGTGTGTGTGTCAGTGTTCGTGAGTGTGTGTATGTGTGTCGATGTACGTGAGTGAGTGTGTGTGTCAGGGTCCATGAGTTTGTGTATGTGTCAGAGTCCGTGAGTGTGTGTGTGTGTGTGTGTGTCAGAGTCCATGAGTGTTTGTGTCTGTGTCAGTGTATGTGAGTGTTTGTGTGTGTGTCAGTGTCTGTGAGTGTGTGTGTGTCAGAGTCAGTGAGTGTGTGTGTGTGTCAGAGTCCGTGAGTGTTTTTGTGTGTGTCAGAGTCCGTGAGTGTTTTTGTGTGTGTCAGAGTCCGTGAGTTTGTGTGTGTGTCAGAGTCCGTGAGTTTGTGTGTGTGTCAGAGTCCGTGAGTGTTTGTGTGTGTGTCAGTGTCTGTGAGTGTGTGTGTTTGTGTCAGTGTCTGTGAGTGTATGTGTGTCAGAGTCCGTGAGTGTTTGTGTGTGTGTCAGAGTCCGTGAGTGTGTGTGTGTCAGAGTCCGTGAGCGTGTGTGTGTCAGAGTCCGTGAGTGTTTGTGTGTGTCAGAGTCCGTGAGTGTTTGTGTGTGTCAGAGTCCGTGAATTTGTGTGTGTCAGAGTCCGTGAGTGTTTGTGTGTGTCAGAGTCCGTGAGTGTTTGTGTGTATGTCAGAGTCCGTGAGTTTGTGTGTATGTCAGAGTCCGTGAGTGTTTGTGTGTGTGTCAGAGTCCGTGAGTGTTTGTGTGTGTCAGAGTCCGTGAGTGTTTGTGTGTGTCAGAGTCCGTGACTTTGTGTGTGTCAGAGTCCGTGAGTGTTTGTGGGTGTCAGAGTCCGTGAGTGTTTGTGTGTATGTCAGAGTCCGTGAGTTTGTGTGTGTGTCAGAGTCCGTGAGTGTTTGTGTGTCAGAGTCCGTGAGTTTGTGTGTATCAGAATCCGTGAGTGTGTGTGTCAGAGTCCGTGAGTGTTTGTACAAAGGAGTACAAAGGAGTACAAAGGAATTCAAGCAACAACAGTTCTAGTGACCCTTCTAGGTTGCTTGTCCTCCAAAACACTGAGGATCAGTCCAAACAGTGGTTTAGAGTGGGTAAAGGAACATTGGAAAGGGAACTACTGCCCTGGAACTAATGTCCGTGGCAGGATTAGGAAGTTAGTAGGGGACAGATGGGTTAGTAACTGAGGGGGGATAACATTAAGTTATTCACTTACAAACGCAGTCAGTCGCGGGTTTGATGCGTTTGATGCGGGTTTGATGTGTGTGTGTGTCAGAGTCTGAAAGTGTGTGAGTCATAGCGTGTTTACAACAGCATACATACATCCACATTATGGCCAATATACTGTACATGCGCATGCACTTAGAATAAGATATCTCATGGGCAGCCACCAATCCACAAACACGTTGGCATACGTGCACTCACTCACTTGTGCACAATTTATATTCATTACTTATATTCATCGATCCTTTGTATTCATATAAACTATGTGTGTGTCTGTACTGTATATGTATGTTTGTTACTTATATGAGTGCATATGTATGTGTGGTTTCTTCAGTGTGTTTATAGGGGTGGAAATATTAAAAAAATAAGGGTCACGCGACATGTTCTAGTACTAAAGTATTTGTTCATGATAATGCATAAGATATAAGTCTTAAAAAATGTATGAAGTAAAATTACATCATTATTTATGTTAACACTGTTCTTTATTGTTAATTTGTCTTCCTCCTTAAGTCCTCATGTCATTTACATTAGTAAGTTCTATAATTTTATTTCAGATTCTTCCCGTAAATAGTTACTGGATGCCAACTGCCGTTATCATATTACGAATTCATTAGCTTTATACTTAATATTTCATACTGAACAATGTGACATATTAAGTATACCCCAGAGGACTGGTAGTGGTAGTGGCAGTGGTAGAGGTAGTGAGGTGGTAGTGGTAATAGTAGCGAGGGTTTATAGTGGTAGTGGTAGTGAGGGTTTATAGTGGTAGTGGTAGTGGTAGTTAGGGTTTATAGTGGTAGTGGTAGTGAGGGTTTGTGGTAGTAGTTGTTGTTGTTGTTGTTGTTCCCCAGGCTGCCTGGCCGAACAGCCCCAAGGCCCCGAGCAAGACCAAGGCCATAACCGAGCGCCCCCACAGAACCCTCCCTACCTACCACAATAAAGCCTGGGTGACCGAAGCCACTCCATGGCGGAGAGCTGAGGAGGGTGCGGAAACGCCCGGGAAACCAAAGCCCCACCCAAGGCCCTGTGCCTCTCAGCAATTATGAAGAGAAAGTTGAGGGGCAAAGGAAAAATGTGACGCTTTGGCTTCCAATCTTGGTAGATTGGGAGGTCAATCCACGGAAGAGACGCCGTCACTTGAGATTTAGAAAATATATAAGTAAAAGGAACAGTCAGATAAAGCTATGGGTATGGCAGAGATCGCTCAGTTCTCACTCTGATAGACCAGCCCATCACCACATGTGGTAGTAGTAGTGAGAGTTTATAGTGGTAGTGAGGGTTTGTGGTAGTGGTAGTGAGGGTTTGTGGTAGTGGTAGTGCTCTGAACTTTCCAACTGTAGCTCTTCACAAGAACTTTGTCATCTAGCCAAAAACCTCTCCAACAATTTCACTTCCTCGACTTTTTCTCTCTTTTTCACTCTGATGGTACCACCGTCACCTCTTTCTCTGACAAAGCTGAACTCTTCACTCAAACTTTTGCTAATAACTCCACCTTACATGATGCCGGCTCTACTCCTCCCTCTCCACCTTCCTCTCACTTCCTTATGCCCAAGATCATAATCTCTTCTAAAGATGTACTTTCTGCCATCTCTGGGCTTAATACTAAGAAGGCGTATGGACCGGATGGTGTTCCCCCTGTTGGATTAAAAAACTATTCCTCCTGCTGACTCCCTACCTAGGCAAACTCTTTCGTCTCTGTCTTTCCTTCAATGTATTTCCTTCTTGCTGGAAGTTTCCTCTTTTTCAACCTGTCCCAAAGAAAGGTGACCACTCCCAACCCTCCAAATATCATCCAATTGTTCTCATTTCTTGCATCTCTAAAGTTTTGGAAACCATTATGAGCTCAAAATTTCTTAAGCATTTATCTTCCCATAATCTACTGTCAGATCGCCAGTAAGGTTTCCTTAAGGGTTGCTCTACTGGTGATCTTCTTGCTTACCTTACTAAAACTTGGTCATCCTCCTTTCGGGACTTCAGTGAGACTTTTTCCATTGCGCTTGACACATCGAAAGCTTTCGATAGAGTCTGGCACAAATCTCTAATTTCCAAACTACCCTCCTTCGGTTTCTATCCCTCTATATGTGCATATGTCTCTCATTTCCGCTCCATAGCTGCAGCTGTGGACGGCCATCGCTCACTTCCTCATCCTATCAATTCCGGTATTCCTCAGGGTTCTGTCCTGTCTCCAATTATCTTTCTAATATTCATTAATGTTCTACTCTAGTCTTATCCACTCATATGCTGGCGACTCTACCATACACTATTCAACTAGTTTTTCACATCAGCACGGCATGCAAGCATTCAAAATTAAATGTTACAAGGCCGTAGAATGCCTATCTTCTGATCTATCAATCATTTATGATTGGGGCAGAGAAAATCTTGTTTCTTTCAATGCCTCCAAGACCCAGTTTCTCCCTCTATCTTTCCATCACAATCTTCCACAAAACTATCAACTATTCTTCAACAATGCACAACTCAACCCTTCATCTTCTCTCAATATTCAAGGTGTATTTTTTTCATCCGACTTTTCTTGGAAAGATCATATTACCACTCTTGCTTCCCAAAAGTTAGGTGTGCTCAACCGTCTCTGTGGGTTTTTCACCCCCGCACATCTTCTTGCTCTGTATCGGGGCACAGTGCACCACTGTATTGATTAATGTTCTCATGTGTGGGGAGCCTCCACCCATACCGCACTTCTCGCACTTCTCGAAAGAGTTGAATCAAAAGCGTTTTGCCTCATCAACTCGGCTCCTCTACTAGTTCTCTACAATCTCATTCTACACGCCGGAACGTTGCATCTGTTTCACTCTTCTATCTCTATTACAACAATCAGTGCTCTTCAGAGCTCTCTCAGTGCCACCTTGTGGCGAGTGCGAGGCACCTGCCTTTCAACACAGTCCCACTTCTAATCTGTCCAGCTCTCCAATCCAAGAATTGACAAATGTTCTCAATCTTTGGTCTACTCAACAAGTGAACTCTGGAACTCTCTCTCTCAATCAATCTTTCCTTCATTCTATGACTTAAACTGCTTTAAACTTCGGTGTCCAGGCATTTTGACTCCAACGTCCCTTGAATGTGGCTTTGTCACGCCTTTGGCTTAGGGGGAGACACTCGTTACAGGCAACCTGCCTTTTGTCTCCTTCATGCACATGGAAAGAAAAGTAGTAGTTGTTGTTGTTGTAGTATTAGTAGCAGTAGTGGTAGCAGTAGTGGTAGTGGTGGTAGGGGTAGAAATGCATAGCTGTAAAAGTAAATAAATTAATGAATATAGACTTACTCTTACATAAATGCACATTATAGCTGTTGCCGTACCTCGTTTTACTAATAGTAACACAGATAAACAGATCCAGAGATGCACCTGTTTATATTATATATTGTATTAGTGATCATAACCATGCATGTATACTAATCAAAAATTTAAAGCACGATAACATAAAATAGATGAATACATAAATGTAATGACAATTACAAACTTTGATTTGCAGTAAAAATCGATAACAAGTATGGAATTCCGAGTTAATTAATCTAGATCACAACCTGGCTCCAGGTAACAGTACGGAAGGTCGTCGAGATTCCTGTCTCTGTACTCAATTAATTCTTGTTATAATTATGTCTAGTTCATATGTGAGGCTGATATACTATACAGATCACGAACTGTAGTGGTAGTGGTGGTAGTATTAGTGGTAGTGGTGATAGTAATAGTGGTACTGGTGATAGTAGTGGTAATGATAGTGGTGGTGGTAGTATTGTTAGTAGTAGTTAATTCAATTCAATTAATATCCTTTATTTCATAATATAGGCTATACATTGTATCGCATATATTACATAGTGGATGAGTAGTAAAGTTTCAATACAATACAATTATATACAATAGATAACAGTGTGAGTGTGTTACTATTATAATATTAATTCTAAAATAGTATCGAACTTGTGTAAGTGCAAGGTCATGGGGAAGCAGTAATAGACAGTAATAGTGGTGGTAGTAGTGCTGGTAGTAGTAGCGGTAGTGCTGGTAGTAGCAGTGGTAGTAATGATGGTAGTAGTAGCGGTAGTGGTGGTAGTAGTAGTGGTAGTGGTGGTAGTAGTAGTGGTAGTAATGATGGTAGTGGTGGTAGTAGTAGCGGTAGTGGTGGTAGTAGCAGTGGTAGTAATGATGGTAGTAGTAGCGGTAGTGCTGGTAGTAGCAGTGGTAGTAATGATGGTAGTAGTAGCGGTAGTGGTGGTAGTAGTAGTGGTAGTGGTGGTAGTAGTAGTGGTAGTAATGATGGTAGTGGAGGCAGTAGTAGTGGTAGTGGTGGTAGTAGTACATAAGAACATAAGAACATAAGAAAATGGGAGTCTGCAGAAAGCCGATTGGCCTAAGCAAGGCAGATCCCTGGCCCACACAACCCCAATTCATTACAAAGCCCAATTATAGTCTTCACACTCTAATACCCTGAGGATCATCTTACCAAAACGGTTAGAGATTAACGCAGGATTATGGAGGTCTGCAGAGCGCTGATTGGCCCAACCCGGCTGATCCCCCTTCACACCCAACCCTTCTCGTCCATATGCTTATCCAATTTTATCTTAAAGCTCCCTACAGTTTTAGATCCCACTATAGCACTTGGTAGTCCATTCCACCCGTCTACAACTCTGTTACCAAACCAATACTTGCCTATATCTTTTCTGAAACGAAATTTATCTAATTTGAAACCATTGGTACGAGTTCTTTCGCTATCACTGAGCTTTAGTACATTTGCCATGTCCCCTTTGTTAATCCCACTAACCCACTTGAACACCTCTATCATATCCCCTCTAACTCTGCGTCTCTCTAACGAATGTAAACCTAATTTCTTCAACCTTTCTTCATACGAAAGATTTCTAATATTATGGATCATTTTTGTCATTCTACGCTGTACTCTCTCCAATGAATCTATGTCCATTCTGTAATAAGGACACCAAAATTGGACAGCATAATCCATATGGGGTCTCACTAATGACAAGTAAAGTTTTAAGATAACATCAGCAGTTCTGTTACTCACACTCCTAGAGATGAACCCGAGAATCCTGTTTGCCTTATTACGAACGCTTATACAATGTTTTCTAGGCTTCAAATCATTGCTAACAAACACACCTAGATCTTTCTCGCAGTCTGAATTTTCTAATTCTAAATTAGCTAGTTTATATTTAACATTTGTTTGCATCTTCCCTATCTTTAATACCTTGCATTTGTCAATGTTAAACTTCATCTGCCAATTTACTGACCATTCATGTAAGGTATCTAGATCCCTTTGGAGGCACTCTATATCGCTATCTGAATCAATTGATCTCCCCATTTTAGTATCGTCTGCGAATTTACTTATCCTACTAGTTATACCTAAATCTAGGTCATTTATGTATATAAGAAACAACAGGGGACCTAATACCGATCCCTGGGGGACACCACTTTTGACTGCTCCCCATTCTGACTTGGTACCATTTATGCTGACTCTCTGCTTCCTACCAATTAGCCATGACCTAATCCATCCTAACAACGCCCCACCTATTCCATGTGCCTCAACCTTTCTCATCAATCTCTCATGAGGGACTCTGTCGAAAGCTTTACTGAAATCTAAATATATAATATCATATGACTTGTCATTATCTACTGCTTCATATACCTCTGAGAAAAAACTAAGCAAATTAGTAAGGCAAGACCGTCCCTGAGTGAATACATGCTGAGAAGAATTGATTAAGTTAAATGTTTCTAAGTGGTTTCTCATTTTCCTAGCAATAATTGACTCTAGTAGTTTTCCTATGATTGAAGTGAGACTAATGGGACGGTAATTGGATGCTATTAATTTATCACCTTTTTTGAAGATCGGAACTACATTTGCAAGCTTCCAAGCTTCTGGAACTATACCTGTTTCTAATGACTTGTTAAATAGAAATGTTAATGGATAACTTAACTCATCTCTGCATTCTTTTAATACTCTAGCATATACCTCATCAGGACCAGGCGATTTATGAGGTTTCAGTCTGTCAATTTCCTTAACCACATCATTTCTACTTATAGTAACCGTACTTAACCTATTTTCTATACTATCGCTGTATACCTTACGGACTTCTGGAAACTGTGCCAAATTTTCATTAGTGAAAACGGAAAGAAATTGACTATTTAATGTACTGCACATTTCTAAATCACTTTCTGTCAATTTTCCTATCGAAGTTTTAAGGGGACCAATTACATCTCTAACCTTGGATTTATATAGTTGGTAAAAAGCTTTAGGATTATTTTTTGAATCATTGGCAACCTTAATTTCATAATTTCTTTTTTCTTTACTAATATCCTTTTTTACCTGTCGTGATAGATTCTGATAGTAAGCAAGTAGGTGAATTTCGCCTTTTTAATTTTTCTATATATTCCTCTCTTTTTTCCTAGAAGATCTAATAGTCTATTATTCATCCATTTGGGTTGGTTCTGTGTTGATCTAAATTTTCTTTTGGGGATATATTTATTTTGCGCATTGAATACTGACTTGATAAAATTATCGTATGTATCTACCAAGTTTGACGTCTCCTCCTGACTTAAGATGACAGGTGCCTGAGAAAGGATACACTCATTTGGACACCTGGATCGACTTAATTTTTTGACCATAGGGTCCGCTAACAGGGCTTCTCTTAACCCACCATAATTGGCTTTTCTGAAGTCAGGTATTAATGTTGTATTCTCTCTGATATTACCTTTCCATTGTATATTAAAATACACAGAATTGTGATCACTATTTCCTAGGTGGTCCCCGATTTCTACACTATTTATCATATGTTCATTGTTACTGAAAACTAAATCGAGAATATTATCACCTCTAGTCGGCGTATCTATGAATTGAGATAAAAAACTATCTTGTACTACCTCAATAAACTCCTTTGAATCAGAGTCGCCTATTTGTTGCTGCCAATCTATATTAGGGAAATTAAAATCCCCCATAATGCACACGTTGCTAAGCCTTGATGCTATTTTAATTTCCTCCCATAATAATGTTCCGTCATTTCTACTCATATTTGGCGGTCTATACATAACTCCAATAACTAAAGTCTCACTACCTTCGTTAACTTCTACCCAAACACTTTCATTTTCATTATTTACTCTAATAACTGATTTAGTACAGCTTTTTAATGAACTCCTGACAAACACTGCTATACCGCCACCCCTCTTACTTGTTCGGTCATATTTAAACAAACTACATCCTGGTATATCAAACTCTGCTAAAAAATGCCTGGTTTCTGTATTAATCCATGTTTCAGTTAGCGCTATTATGTCTATATTTTCTTTGCTAACCAGTGCTCTAAGTTCGTTCATTTTGTTACATAAACTCCTGCAATTTGTATAATAAACACTCAAACTACTACTTGTATTTGCAACTACTTTTCTATTGTTTTTAACTAATTTATTTTTACCTGTTGAACTACTGGACCTAGACGGAAAATCTACGCTATCAGAATGTTCGTCATTACTATCAATTTGATGTGGCTGGGATTCTATTTTACTTACACACCTATGGTTTATTAACCAAACCCCGCAACAAACTTGTCGAGTGAGCTGGCTAAGGTCGAAACTCCTAGTCGAGAGAGATGTACTCCATCCTGGGCATACAGTTCATCCTTACCATAGAAGAGGGTCCAGTTATCCAGGAATGGAATAGTATTTGCCTTGCAATACTTCTCCAGCCGGCTATTTACACCAATAGCCCTGGAGGACCATTCCTTCCTTACCCTTCTTCTTGGTAGGATACTGTGTACCACAGGAACTCCACCCTTCTCCTTGATCCTCTCCAACATTTCCTGGTACGTGGTGAGCAACTCCTCAGTCCTGCATTTCCAAATGTCGTTGCTCCCTGCGTTGAGGAAGATGATGGGGTCCTCTCCACTCGCTTCCATGACACCATCTAGCTTTTCTGCCACCTTCTCGACTCCGGCACCAGGCAGACAGACAACTTTACCAACATGTGTGTTAGTAGCCCTACCAAGGTATTTAATCATTGAATCCCCTACAATTAAAATAGACTTAGCTGTTTTCTGTTGCCGGCCTGTAGCAGGAGTTGTAGCAGCAACAGCAGCAGACTTCCTCCCTCCCCTCTCACTGCCTCGATGATCGCCACTTCCTCGCCATCACTCTCATCAGCCAAGGTGCTGAAGTTGTTGTGGGTCTTGAGTGGCTGCCTTTTCAGCTTGCAGGCCGTTGCACTGGTTGACACCACTTTCCAAGGGGCTTCACGATCCCTGGGAACACTTCCGGTAGCCTCACACTTCTTTTCCGCCATAGCTAGTCTCAAGGCCAAATTTTCATCTTTGAGACACTGAATCTCCTGCTCCACACTCTCCAGTCTTTCTTGCAAAGCAAGACAAAGCTGGAGAGTATGGGAGGAGACAGCAGACTCATCAACAACAGCCATCACTAAGAAAGTTCACTAGGACCTCACTAAGGGTAAACCGGTTCACTAGCGGTCACTGGGGACGTCCGCACAGGTCAGGGGTCAGAGGGCAACTGGTAGTGGTAGTGGTAGTGGTGGTAGTAGTAGTGGTATTGGTGGTGGTAGTAGTGGTAGTGGTGGTAGTAGTAATGGTAGTGGTGGTAGTAGTAGTGGTAGTAATAGTAGTAGTGGTAGTCAATCAATCAATCAATCAATCAAACTTTATTTCGTATTAAATAAATAATACATATGCCTTAAAAATTATATGAAATCAGTGTTCATTGCAAATAATCAATAGAAATATCAAATCAGTAGGCTACCAACAGTCTATAATATTAACCCTAAATTCTACAAACAAATTGATACCTGCACTCCAGTTTTGATTTCATGGTTTTGAACCCAAGAAATTCTTGATTTTATAATAATGTTAATAGTAGTTCAATTCAATTCAATTGTCTTTATTTCATAATATATACAAAATGTGCATTCATGTACATAATATGTTGTTGTTGTTCCCCAAGCTACCTGGCCGAACAGCCCCAAGGCCCCGAGCAAGGCCAAGGCCATAACCGAGCGCCCCCACAGAACCCTCCCTGCCGACCACAATAAAGCCTGGGTGACCGAAGCCACTCCATGGCGGGGAGCTCAGGAGGGTGCGGAAAGGCCCGGGAAACCAAAGCCCCATCCAGGACCCCTGTGCCCCTCAGCAATTATGAAGAAAAACTTGAGGGACAAAGGAAAAATGTGACGCTTTGGCTTCCAATCTTGGTAGATTGGGAGGTCAATCCACGAAAAAGACGCCGTCACTTGAGATCTAGAAAACATATAAGTAAAAGGAACAGTCAGAGTAAGCTATGGGTATGGCAGAGATCGCTCAGTTCTCACTCTGATAGACCAGCCCATCACCACATAATATTATTACATATCCATTACAATAATTTAGAAAAGTAAAATAGCTGAAAAGGTATACACATTTGAATTCCTACAATTCTTGTATATTTACAGTATAGCCTATAATCAAATATATATTTTCTTATATCAACTTTAGCAACCGCATTTTGTTATGAACCAAGTATTTGTTGGAATAATTATATGACATCCTAGATAGACCGAGGAAGCATCACCTTGTATTTGGATCATAAGACACGGGAGCCCGTCGTTTTTCGTGTCGCTGAACCCATAGGATTCTAGAGTAGATTGTGTTAAGATCATATTTCCATACATCAATATTATGTCTTATGAAATAGATTTTCAACATTGTTTATAAAAAGTGCAGACTGCTAGTATTGCCAATTAGTATTATTTATAAGATTATTAGACTTAGCTATTCTGTGAAAATATCTTGCCTGAATAAGAGCAACGTGATGCCACTAGTGGTAGTGGTGGTAGTAGTAGTGGCAGTGGTGGTAATAGTAGTGGTAGTGGTGGTGGTAGTAGTAGTGGTACTGGTGGTGGTAGTATTGGTAGAGGTGGTAGTAGTAGTGGTAGTGATAGTAGTAGTGGCAGTGGTGGTAGTAGTAGTGGTGGTGGTAGTAGTGGTAGTGGTGGTAGTAGTACAAAGGAAATTGAACAACAACAGGTCTAGTTACCCTCCTAGCTGCATGCGCGCGCGCCTGCTGCTTGTCCTCCAAAACACTGAGGATCAAGTGCCCAAACAGTGGTTTAGATTGGGTAAGGGAACATTGGAAAGGGAACTACTGCCCTGGAACTAATGTCCGTGCCAAGACTAGCAACTTAGTAGGGGACAGATGGGTTAGTAACTGAGGGGGGGAAAAAAAAGTTATTCATTTACAAACGCACTCGGTCGCGGGTTTGATGCGAGATATTTGTCTAGGCGAAGTTTAGTGGTGGTGGTGGTAGTAGTAGTGGTAGTGGTAGTGGTAGTGGTAGTAGTGATGGTGGTGGTAGTAGTAGTGGTAGTGGTGGTAGTTGTGGTGGTGGTGGTAGTATAGTGGTGGTGGTGGTAGTAGTAGTGGTAGTGGTGGTGGTGGTAGTAGTGGTGGTGATGGTAGTAGTGGTGGTGGTGGTAGTAGTAGGGGTAGTGGTGGTGGTAGTAGTAGTGCTAGTAGTGGTGGTGGTGGTAGTAGTAGTGGTGGTGGTGGTGGTAGTAGTGGTGGTGATGGTAGTAGTAGTGGTAGTGGTGGTAGTAGTAGTGGTGGTGGTAGTAGTGGTAGTGGTGGTAGTAGTGGTGGTGGTGGTAGTATAGTGGTGGTGGTGGTAGTAGTAGTGGTCGTGGTGGTGGTGGTAGTAGTGGTGGTGGTAGTAGTAGTAGGGGTAGTGGTGGTGGTAGTAGTAGTGCTAGTAGTGGTGGTGGTGGTAGTAGTAGTGGTGGTGGTGTTAGTAGTGGTGGTGGTGGTAATAGTAGTGGTAGTAGTGGTGGTGGTGGTAGTAGTGGTGGTGGTGGTAGTAGTGGTGGTGGTGGTAGTAGTAGTGGTGGTGGTGGTAATAGTAGTGGTAGTAGTGGTGGTGGTGGTAGTAGTAGTGGTGGTGGTAGTATTGGTGGTGGTAGTAGTAATGGTGGTGGTAGTAGTGGTGGTGGTAGTAGTGGTGGTGGTGGTAGTAGTGGTGGTGGTGGTAGTAGTAGTGGTGGTAGTAGTAGTGGTAGTGGTGGTAGTAGTAGTGGTGATGGTGGTAGTAGTAGTGGTGGTGGTGGTAGTTGTAGTGGTGGTGGTAGTAGTAGTGGTGGTGGTGGTAGTAGTAGTCAATCAATCAATCAATCAATCATTTCGTAAATAATTTACATAGATAATACAGTTTATTTACAGTATTACAATACATATTCACATGAAAGTATAATAGTCTATGTATATAAACATTCACTATCGTCCGATGATAGCCAAAATAAACCACCAAGACGTGTCTCCGTCCTCAAGGGGATAAGAAGCACCTGGAGGTAGTTATACACTTAAAACCCTACATTTCAATAGAATAATTATCACCACTGACAAATTGGTCACAAGAAAATAGGGTAGGGATACTCGTGCCGCCATCAGATAAGCCTGTGGCCTCAGCAGAGCTCCCGCCTACAGCAGCTCACATACTTTCCTACGTGAGGATTTACCTAACCCAGGATGCTCCGTGTAACCACGGACACCGTATTTGTGAAGGTTATCCACAGCTACATAGTCACACTATAAAAACATTGATTATTAACGTAAAAACAAATATATATATATGGCTGAAGTTAATGTATCCTATATGGCATCCTACGCTCTTCATGTCTTTGCACCCAGTTAATCCTGGCTTCAATTATATCAAGAGTGAAATTGTTTAAATCCACATTGTACCTATTGCTGAACATGTTATGAACAGAGGAGAGGAACAAACCAGAATTGAGAGATGGCAAACTTAACTTCATGATAGCACTCCTAGTTCTCTGTATTTGTTATAATACCTTGGTTGTGTTAGGGCTACATGGTGTTTTAGTAGGAGTTGGTTACACTCTTCTGCTGTTTTTTGGTTACTGACATAATTTAGTACTTTATTTTTAGTTTGTTAAGGATTTAGCATAGGCTATCTCAAAGGCTCTGAAAACAGTGGAGCTAAATATGTTCTTTCCATTCCATAAGGAGAGCCCATAATCAGGTTTGCAGTAAGCATTAAATAAGTACAAAAATTTGTTTTTATCTACAGCTGAAAAAATTCTATAAATGCTATGAAAGCTACCATAAAAACTATTCAATCTCTTCTCAATATCTAGTTTGTCCTTGAGATTATTGGATGTTATGTGTCCCAGATAGTCATAGGATTGAACAATTTCCAGCCTATGTGGACCAAGTTGAATTAAGTTGGTTTCCCTTTTTTTTTTTTAATCCATATAGCATACATTTTGTTTTATTTGTATTGATGTTTAATTTTAGCTGATTCATACTAACACAACATTTATCGTAAACATGCACGAGATTGAATTTGCAAGTAACACTGTGTCATCCGCATAGGCTAGAATGTTCACCCTAGAGATACCTAATTTACACCCTACATTAGTACTACGTATGGAGATTATTACCGAATTTATATGAAATTTAAACTAAAAGGGAGATAAGATGCCTCCCTGTCTCACTCCATGTTCTATATAATGGTAACTTCCCTGTTCGCCTTGTCATTTCACATTAGCACTCTGATTACGAAGATAATGGATAATTAGAAATATTAAATCAGATGGAATATTTTCTTCAATTAGTTTCTTTCCCAATACAAAATGGTTTACAAGATCAAAAGCCTTGGATAAATCAATAAATGTAAGAATACCCTTATTTACAGTTTTTATGTGGTCACACATAACTTCTTTAACTACAAAAACAGGCATCAGTAGTGGATATCCCTTCACGGAATCCAAACAGTCTATCATCAATATACATTTTATCTTCTAAAATACTCAAAATTTGCATTTCCCATATTTTTAACAAGCAAAAAGACTGCATGACAGGCCGATAGTTACTGGCATCCGTAATATTCCCCTTAGTATTTTTGACAACAGGCGTAATGTTACCTTTCAATAATTCCAGTGGGAGATAACAATGTGAAAGACATACATTATAAAAGAGAGCCAAGTTTCTTAGGAAGTCATCTGAAGCATGCTTTAAAAACAGGGAATGGATTCCATCGTGTCCCACCCCGTTATTAAGCCGATTAGTGATAGTTTTTAAGGTTACCATTGATATATTAGGATACATTTTGTTCCCGTTTTGCCATAATTGTTTAAAACAAGTCATAAAATCATTCCTTCATTGATCAGTGGTAGTGGTGGTAGTAGTAGTGGTGGTGGTGGTGGTAGTAATAGTGGTGGTGGTGGTGGTAGTAGTAGTGGTAGTGGTGGTGGTGGTAGTAGTGGTGGTGGTGGTGGTAGTAGTAGTGGTGGTGGTGGTAGTACTAGTGGTGGTGGTGGTAGTATTAGTGGTGGTGGTGGTGGTAGGATTAGTGGTGGTGGTGGTAGTAATTGTAGTGGTGCTGGTAGTAGTAGTGGTGGTGGTGGTAGTAGTAGTGGTGGTGGTGGTAGTAGTGGGGGTGGTGGTGGTAGAAGTAGTGGTGGTGGTAGTATTAGTGGTGGTGGTGGTAGTGGTAGTAGTAGTGGTGGTGGTGGTGGTAGTAGTAGTAGTGGCGGTAGTAGTAGTGTTGGTGGTGGTAGTAATGGTAGTAGTGGTGGTAGTGGTGGTGGTGGTTGTAGTAGTGGTGGTAGTAGTAGTGTTGGTGGTGGTGGTGGTGGTGGTGGTGGTAGTAGTAGTTCAAGTTCAACTTCAAGTTCAATGTCTTTATTTCATAACATATATATATACAATAAATATATATACATTACATATCTTAAAAATTAATGCATTATAGAAATTTTTAAACAAGTTCTTGCAATGCAATTTAGCGTTAAAAGTGAAATTTATAAAATATGCTGTGGATACATTGCAGACATTCATTATTTAATAAAGCTTAGTACTATGCATACAGTACATATACCTCATATACCAGTGCTCCACACTAGAGTGCGGCCACAGTCCCAGGTTCCAATGGTGGTGGTATGTGTACTGGAGAGGTGGTGGTATGAGCCACCAGCAGGTGGAGTGGCCACCTGTGACCTCAGCTCACAGCCAACCACAGCAGCACTGGCACTTTCCTACGTGAAGTTCAGCCCAACCCAGGATGCCTACGGGTTCCCAGGGTACCACATATGTGAGAGTTACCCAAGGTAACGCGTTGACACCCAAAGTAGCATGGGAGAGGCCTCACAACTCGGTGGGGACGCCGAGCACTGGCTGCATAACTCTCCCACAAACTCACCCTGGCTGTGTTTATCCAGCAGCATCAAGCTTTCCTGGGGCTACAACAACCAGTGGTTAGACCTTATATGCAGTAATGAATGTGAATAACCACTTCACTAACTATAACATAATAATATATAATGAATTTAGATTAAAATATATAATAGCCTACCATACTTAATTAGGGGCTACAGTATACACCATCAAAAATACAAGTCCCCCGCCGGTCCTCATGTTACTGGACCCAGCCTACACGTGCTGTTAATACATCAAGGTCCTCATGACCAATATCTACATTGTACTTGTCCCTGAACAATGCACTCACATTCTTTATAAAGAGTCCTGCACTTAAAAAGGGAAAATTATTTCTTATCAAGGGATTACTCAAGTATCTAATTCTCTTAAAAAACCTAGCTTGAGTAAGGGCAGTTAAGTGTCTTAATCATAATTGATTAAATTTGGAAGCAGTGATATGGCTGCTTGCGAAAGTAGGGACACCCAACATTCGCTTCAGTGTATTACTATATGCCACTTCAAAAGCTTTGAACATACTTGATCTAAGGGTGCCGGCTATCATTCCATAAAGCTAACCCATAATCTGGACAGCAATATGCATTGAAAAGAAATATAAAAGTATTACTATTAACAAGTTTAAAATCTCTAAAAAAAATTTTGAATGATGCATACAACTTATTTAATCTTAATTCAATATCCTTTGAATCTGTAAAGTCACAGATAATTTGATGTCCTAGATATTTAAAATCTATTACCGTTTCTAGCTCATCGGCACCAAAAGTAATTGAATCTATATCGTTTTTTTATTTAGGATTGAAAATCATAACTTTTGTTTTATCTCTATTAATTGTAAGTTTGTGTGAGACTATTTTTGAACTTAAACTACTGCCAGCCGTCCGGCTGGCTCAGTTGATAGCGTGCCTGATTCCCATATTGAAGGTCTCGCATTCAATCCCCGCTCAGATTGAAAAGTTTTTCTGGGATACAGCCGGCGGTTACCATCTCCCCATGAGCAAGGGGATGGGTAATGGTCTATGGTAGACTAAAGAAAGCCAAGCGCTTGTGAATCCTCGAAGGAGGAGATACGGGCGCTATATAAGTAACCGCAGAAGATTATTATTATTATTATTATAAAATATCCATCTCTGATATTGATCCAGCAAGCAATACAATATCATCCGCATAAGCCAGTATGTTCTGCCTATGAAGACCATAGCAGCACCCTTCCTCAATTTTTGTAATGTCATTTATAATTTCATCTATATAAAATTAAAAAGAAAGGGAGAGAGTATTCCTCCCTGCCTTTCTCTATATGATAGAATGAGCTTTGTACATTTTGCCACTTTACACAAGCAGTTTGATTTTTCAAGTAGTGCATTAGGACAAGAACAATGTCGACTGGAATACCCTTTTTCATTAATTTGTCTCTAAGAATAAAATGTTCAAGATTATCGAAAGCCTTGCTTAGATCTATAAAGGTTGCATATCCTGACTGTTTTCTATTAGAGTACTTCCTCATAATTTCCTTCATTAGAAAACATGCATCAGTAGTCGAGGACTTGCTCGTAAAACCAAATTGTCTATAATTTAAAAATACTTTTTCACTTAAAATATCTAAAATGTACATTTCGAAAATCTTTAGGAGACATGAGGACTGCAAAACTTGTCTATAATTGACTGATTCTGTGGCATTTTTACTATCTTTTGGTAATGGGGTAATAACTCCCTTTAGCAGCTCTACAGGAAGATAACAATGGGAAA
>CM064522.1:16408007-16563007 GCA_032716605.1 Paralithodes platypus | reverse complement strand
TCCTCCCCACCACTCCACTCCTCCACCCCACCAACCTGTACAATACGTGACTTCTGGGGTGAGGTGGAGTTTAGGGGAGGGGAAGTGGAGGATGGATAGCTAGGTGGATGGATTGAGAGGAAGAGGCGGAGAGAGAGAGAGAATGAAGAGGAGAATCCCTGGAGAGGACGGAATGAAGTAGAAATGCAATAAAGGAACTACATAAAGCAAAGAAAACTAAAATAAGACAAATAATGAAGCAAGCAGGAAGAAAGAGGTAAAACAGAAATTGAAGAGATCGAGACGTACAATTATTTATCATAGAGTACTGCGGAGTTCAAGGACGCTGTCTTATAACCTTCATGAAGCTGAAATACATCCTTCGCCTTTTTCCGTGTCTTATCCTATGACGTCCTTTCGACCTTGTCAAGGATCCTGAACCTTCCTCCCTTCGCCTTTTCCGGTTACAAGTCAAACCGGCCACACTTCTAAACGGCCGCAACCAAAGTTCCTCCCAATCTATCCTACCCTTACCAAACCTAGCATAACCAGACCTAACATACATCTAACCAAATCTAATCCCTTTGATCTAGTTTGAAGTGTGACCGTCTTAGGAGAGTGATCCTTTCGATCTGTTTCTCCTTCTCCGCTGTGTAATGTCCGTGTCATATCCTATACTGTCCTTTCGACCTTGCCAAGGAGCCTCACCATCTCGTTCTCTTTTTGTGCTACAAAGTAGTTCTAAGTTACACACGGCCTGGATACTCTAAGATGCTATAACCTATGGAGAGGTGACGGGCACAGTATACTAATGAATTGATAAATCATTCCTTGTCCACGACTCATAACTTCCTTTTTCCAAGGAAAAACTAGACTTTCATAATAACATAATGCATAGTTATGACATATGTTTTTAGTATCGATGACGTTAGATTTACCATGCCAGCAATTAGGTTACGACCATAGGAAGATAATGCGTCGTAAACTTTTGTGTGAATTTCCTGGTCCTGGCAGATACATTGGGTGGGAAAGAAACTCATGACAACCCTTGCATTGTATATTTCTCTAACATTTTGGGATACGGAGGACTTATCTTCATTATACACTGGTTCTGCGTAACTCAAAGGGTTACAAGGAGTTAGGAGTTAATTTTGTTTGTTGCGTTTCCCCCGGCACTAAATGTATCCACGTGTCATATTTAATTAGTCTGAAGATCATTTAATTTGGTTGGCACAGGTAAATATATGGTAGTGTCTTCGAAAGAGTGTTGTGTATTGAATTACGAATTTATATAAACAAATGGTGTATTAATTTATTTAAGAATGGGAAGAGGAATGTAATATGATAAATATTCGGTGACCTTGTTTAGCTGTATTCTGCAGTCATTATCAGGTGCAATTATGTGTGTTTTTTTTTTTTTTTTGCTCCCTAGACCACTATCAATGTTGAAACATATCTCCAAGATCTGGCTTTGAAATGACTGTGTACATTTTTCGGTAGAAACATTTATCAGCCTTCCCACTAAATAACAGGCTCGCTATCGCTCGCCAGGAATAAATCGAAACCTAGAGGGCACGCAAAACTCTTAATATTGACAAAGAAATGGTTAGTTAGTTAAAATAGGACTTCAGAGGCTATCAACCCTTCTGAATTATTAAGCCAGCACACTAAGTCAATAAAAGTGTTAGGACTCAAGCCCCTTTTCGAGAACTACAGTCCCTTGAAGAAATGGGGCTAAATGTTTTAAAATCGCCAAACTAATGGGGCGAACGTCTTAGAATCTCATAACTAATGGGACGAACGTCTTAGAATTTCATAAATAATGGGGCTAAACATGAAGGAGAATGGGGTCAAGAAACATTTTACTAGAGAGATGGCCTAAGCTAATATTATAGAGGTATATGGTACAACTTTTAACCGTGATTGTAACTATTGACAATTATTCTAAATAGTATCATTTTCGTCGAACAATACTGATACACTATCGAACTATGGAGAACATTTCACATCACCAAGACGAACGAAAACAAAATCATTACCCTATGCCAACTGTCTTATTCGTATTAGGCGACGTAGGCGTTTCGTCTGCCTTACAAATATTTAGGTTTATTAATGAGAACCAGACTATCTTTTGATTGACAATCATTGAGCTGGAGATATCTGTGAGTATTGGCCCGTATCTCTAAACAAAGTCCATAACTGTCGCTGGTAATTATTAGAGTGTTGCCGTATTTCTAGCCAGTCAATATCCTACGTAAGTTGTTATAATTGCAATGAGAGTTCTATAAAAATGTTCTAATACTTATCACTGCAATTACAAGAACTAGTGTATTATTTTGACTTGCTAGGACTACAGCAAAAATATATTTTATTACCACCACCAATTCTCGGGCTCGGGTTCGCCGCCCTTAGAGTCATGCAATTAGTCGAACATTAGTCAGCAGGCAGTCATTTTTCCCTGAAGGGTGCATATAGTTTATAACCTATATGATGAATCATAGACTACAATAGATCTGGACTGGACACGAAAATGGAACTTTGCAGTAAGGGACCCAAAATCGGAGATCGAACCCCCAAGTTCGAACCTCGAAACCACGAAAATATCAAATTTTCGCGGTTTCGAGGTTCGAACTTGGGGGTTTGTTATCCGATGTTGGGTCCCTTACTGCAAAGTTCCATTTTCGTGTCCAGTCCAGATCTACTGTAGTCTATGGATGAATCAATACAATTCATGATAAACGTTTAACCCATACAATACCGGCGACATCCTTTTTATCGTATTCTGTCAATGATGAGACTATTATATTCAGCTTAAGAAGGACGCCTACCTATGAAAAGGCTACATACTACCTCAATTAATCCTTTTAGCTACCCTATATCTCTCCTAAGCTTAATAAAATCGTCTAAATATAGCTAGAATACAAATCAAATGACGTCGACGGTAGAAAATGGGATATATAGCTGAACATATTTTCTTTTCTTTTCTTACCATAAATAGTTATTGTAATTCAACGTGAAGAAATTGTGTATATGTTATCTACGTGAAAACCAATATTTGTAAATGCTTAATACCTCTACTGTTATGTAAAGATACTATGGTCAAACATTTTTGTTCCACGGCTGATTATCTTTTTCCCCCGTTTCTACAGATGAGTCTTTTTTCCCAGTGAATTGACTCGTTCCTGTAAAACTTTATTTGGGCTGTTTACTTTATGGTTCAGTAGGAGTGGCCGCTCACACCTTCCTTCCTGCTTTCCTTCATATAGGCCTCCTACCCTTTCCTTCCTTCCTATAGGCTCCCGTCCTTCCTATAGGCTTGCATCCCCATCCTTCCTATAGGCCTCCTCCTCCTTCCTACCTGCCATCCTTCTTCTGTGCTGTCCTTTTCTCTACCTCGTAGTCAGTAGATTAGTAGTTTTAGATATCCAAATTGCCCCGTAAGGACCAGTAGGTCTGTTGCAGTTTGTTCTGTGTATTCCTGTGCATCCTATAGGCTTGCTTCTCCTTCTTTTCTTCATAAAGGGCTGCTTTTTCTTTCATATAGGCCTCCTTCTCCTTCCTTCCTATAGGCCTCCTTCTCCTTCCTTCCTCTAGGCCTCCTTTCCCCCCTTCCTTCCTTCATATAGACCTCCTTCTCCTTCCTTCATATAGGCCTCCTTCTCCTTCCTTCATATAGGCCTCCTTCTTCTTCCTTCCTATAGGCCTCCTTTTACTTCCTTCCTTCGGCCTCCTTCTCCCCCTTACTTCATATAGGCTTCTTTCCTTCTTATAGGCTTCTTTCCTTCACGTAGGCCTCTTTATCCTTCCTTCCTTTGTTCCTGTTCCTGTTGGCTTCATTCTCCTTCTTTCCTACTGCTTCTTTATTCTTCCTTCCTTCCTTCGTTCCTTCCTGTGTGCCTCCTTCTCCTTAATTAAATCCTTCCTTCATTCCTATAGGCCTCCTTCTCCTTCCTTCCTTCTTATAGGCCTCCTTCTTGTCTTCCTTCCTTCCTATAAGCCTCATTTTCTTTCCAATTATAGGCATCTTTTGCCTTCTTTCAGACACTTCCTTCTCCTTCAACTCTTACTTTTTTATTGTTCTCCTTTTCCTCCACCTTCCCTTTGTAATCTGTCTTCCCCCTGCCTCTTCCCCTACCGGCATTTCCTTCCTAGTTCTTCTAAGACCCTTCCTTCCCTCTTCTTCAACTCTTCCTCCTCCTACTACTACTCTTTCTTCCATTTGCCGTGTGGATAGGAATCTTCAGCCTTGGTCGGCAACCCATCTAGGGGAAACAACCTTATAGAAACCCGGGTGGATGGGATTCGTCAGCCTTGGTCGGCAACCTGTCTAGGAAAGTAAACCATATACAAACTATCGAAGGGCGGCGCGCTCCTCAGTGCCCCTTGGCGAGTTTTACAATAGATACAATAGATATATACACCTTGTTCTTACTTCTTTCCTTACAGATATGTCCTTCCTATTGTTCTCCGTCCTCTTCCTTTCTACTTCTTCCTAATAGATTCTTCCTTCCTCTCTCTCCTCCTCCTCCTTCCTTTCCAGCTTCTACTCGTATGCTTACTCCTACTTTCTTTCTACTTCTTTCTTCCTTCCCCCCATCCACTTTGTCTCTGTCATTCTCCTTCCCTACAGACACTTATCTTCCTCTTTTCCTTCTTCCTCCTTCCTTGCACATTATTTCTTCCTATTTTTCCTTTCTAATGAATGGATACTTCATTCATCTAGTTCCACCTCTATCCTTCTCCATCATCATAGTATCTGACTCTTCTCTTTATTGTATTTATCTTTCCTTCCACCTTCCTTACAGACAAACCTTGCCTCCTCCTTCTCCCTACATACCTACTTCCTTATAAGTGGACAATTAAGGGGGGTCACTGTTTTTTTTTTTATCTTTCTCTCCTTTTCTCTCTTTCCCTGGCTTGTATCCATTCGGCCCCATTCAGCCAACTGTTTTAAGACGTTTGTCTCCATCCAGGTGTCGATTTCTTCCTGGCGAGCGATAGCGAGTCAGCATTGTATGGAGAAATCCGGCTTCGCCGGAGACAGTTTTCTATCGAGAAATGTACAAATTTAGCTTGCTGTCAAAACAAAAATATACATATGCTGGCTTGCTACCGCTCGCTAGGAAAATATTGACACCTGGATGCGGGTAAACTTCTTAAAACAGTAGGCTGAATGGGGCCGAAAAGATACAAGTCAAAGAGAGAGGGAGAGAAAGAGAAAAATAGCGAGGTGGGCTCCCTTAACGGTGCTGTGGATACAACACTCAAGTAATCATGGGGAGGCTTGGTTTGTCTGAACCCGCTTCTCCCAAATGTTTAGCCCGATTTGTTTGGTGATTTCAAGACCTTTAGTGCCATTTAGGTATCGATATTATCCTGGTGAACGATAGTGAGCCTGTACTTTAGGAGGTACAGGCCTTCGGCGGAGACATTTTCCTACAAAAAAAAAAAAAAAAAAAAAAAATACAAATTTATCTGGAAGTGGGGTCTTGGGGGTATTATTCAAATTTGATGGAGGTCTTGAGAGGAAACTAAATATAATAAATTTATAAATAAATTAATTAACAAATAAATACAAATCAATAACAAAATTCCGTTAAACCCACACAGCCATAACAACAAATATTTAAAGGACACGACAATATTTCCGTTACTGCCAAAGTTGGGAAGTAGAATTCCTATCAACCCTATCTAGTGCAGGGCCAATCCTGTTCTACTCCATTAGTTTGGAGATTTTAAGACATTTCACCTCATTAATTTAGTGCAGGGGTTCTTAATCTGTTTTTAATCACGGACCCCTTTGACAATCTGTTGAAACCTATGGACCCCCTCCCAGGAAAAAACACAGATACGAAATGTTGCATGCAATGAACACACTTATTGTATTGAAAATGGATTGCTTCATACACAGGGTCTCAATACCCCCCTCCCCCCCCCAAAAAAAAAAAAAAAAAAAAATTGTGTTATTATATCTCCCCAATCCGTTATCATTGTAGCGCGACTGAGCGCCGAAGCTGTAATCTCTAGGTGAATCCGGGGGCATGCACCCTCGGAAAAAATAGAAAATTTAGAGTGCCTTAAATAGAGTGCCTTAAAGGTGGGGGCTCATGGGTTGAGATAAACATGGAATGATAATCGCCAAGCTGTACATAATTATCTTGCAAAATGCAATGGCACTGAAATAATTATAAACAATGGTATAAAGGTTTTTGTGAATCGTCTATACCGGGCCTGTGACGTCACAAGAGTGTAAGTCCACCATCCTGTCTAGGCTAAGGATACTGGTGTGACGTCACTATGACGTCACAGGCCCGGTATAGACGATCCGCAAAATCCTTTATACCATTGTTAATAATTATTTCAGTGACATTGCATTTTACAAGATAATTATATGCAGGTTGGCGATTATTTGTCCATGTTTACCTTAACCCATGAGCGCCCACCTTTAAAAATGAAAATATTAGGGACCAAATAATGTGCAAAATTAGTATTTGTATTTGTTTTCCACATATTGTTTTGTTATGTGTATGAAATGAGACAAAGGCAGGTTGCCTGTAACGAGTGTCTCTCCCAAAGCCGAAGGAGTGACAGGGCCGAATTCAAGGGACGTTGGGGTCAAAATACCTGTACACACGAAGTTTAAAGCAGTTTAAGTCATAGGTTGAAGGACATTTTGATTGAGGGAGAGAGTTCCAGAGTTCACTTGTTGAGCAGAAGACTGAGCAAATTTGCCAATTCTTGGGTTGAAGAGCTGGACAGAATAGGAGTGGGACTGTGTTGAAAGGCGGGTGCCTAATTATACTCTCCGCAAGGAAGGGGTATGCACTGATACAGCTCTGAAGAACATTGATTGTTGTAATAGCGACAGTAGAGTGAAAGAGATGCAACATTGCGGCGTGTAGAAAGAGATTGTGATAAACAGCTATAGCTGGGTAGGCATTTCGGCGACATTGGCGTGAAACGGTTAGCGGTAAGTATAAAATAAAACAATATATGTGATGCATAAATCCAATAGATATGCACGTGTATACCGCTTATATATTCTATTATCATATTTAAGAGGGACTCTTATAGACCCACAACGGCGTGCTCTCCCTATCACCGCCCGAGCAAGACTGAAGTAAATTCTATTATCACTAAATTATGACTCTTGCCATATGACGGTTGTGTAATTTATTTGCTGGTGGATTCTATGTTGAAAAAGCAAGCAAACAATTCTATGAGTCACTTTAAGTAGTTTACACAAACACACCTTCACTAGTTGTGAGCTTCAGTAGGACTGAGTCTGTTTGAGTAACTCACTCACAGTTACCGTCTCAAGTCGGTATTAACACCTGATCGTTTCACGCCCAATACAGATTTTTAGCGGCCCTTCACGGACCCCCTGAAGCCGGTCCATGGACCCCAGGTTAAGAACCCCTGCAGTTTAGTGATTATATGACATTTCACCCCATTCAGGTATCTATTGTTACGGGCGAGCGATAGCGAGCCTGCAATTTAGGATGAAGGGAGTATGTGTGTGTGGGCGCATTACAAAAGCGCAGATTCCAAAAAGTGACCGCGTTCGAATTTCCGGCTGAAACAACCATCAAAAGCGCGGCAAGATTATTCCAGTATACTCACTATGTCATTAAATAGCGTTCGGTGTCTCATATTGCTTCACACGATGATCGCACAGATAGTTGTTGGAGTAAGTCAGTCAGCCCATGGTGCCACGGAGGAAAGAATATATGGTAGACTTAAAACAGACAGCACAATGACTTCCATTGTTCTGGTGCAATTGGAAAATAACCATGACAAAGATGAAACAATACTTGAAAGACAGCAACTGCGTGCACAAGTTAAACGGAAGGAGAGTGATGACATGACGGCAAGTCCTTCTAAGCTCTTTAGAACGGTACTGCATCATAATCTGGTGATATAAGATCTATAGCACAGTCATATTTTATCCCTGAAAATAGTCCAGAAACTGGAATTGTTATCCTTTCATGTACAGTCACGAGCATAAATGCCTCGACATCAACCAGATAACGTCAACTCCTTCATCAACAGAGGTTATACAAAGCTGAATAAAATCGTCTGACGGTAGCTAGAATGAAATGAAGAAATCCTTGTGAGTTTCAATATAAAGTTTAGTAATACCTTTGGAGACGAAGGGGCGAACATTATATGATTGGTATCGCAGTATTTATGCTCATGACTGTACAGTACAGCTAATCTTGCATTTCTGGTGAACTCTGCTAATGAGATCTTCGTTGATGGGACTTTCATGAGTTGTTCAAATTTCTTCTATCAACTATACACCATACATGGCTTATGTAATGGACATTATATTCCATTGGTGTATGTTAAGATAAGGAGTATCGGTCAACCAGCAATTGCACGCAAAGTTGACCGAGACAGGACTGAGTATGCCATCTCACAGTACAAAAAAAAAAAAAATTCAGGGGAAATAAGCAAACAAAATGATATGAAATGTTTTGGATTCCGATTCACAGCAAAAACAAACATGTAACTTTGAAGAAATATATTCTGCTTCAAAATCCTACTTCCACCTCCCCGTGGTGAGCATGGGGCAACAGACGATAACAATCTGGCTAACAAAAGGAGTGAACGATCAATAAAGAACTGCTACACAATCTGACTTCCAGATGAGTGAAAAACGCGCAAATGATACAAAATTCAGCCGCGCTTTTGATATAAAAAAATCCGCGCTTTCGTAGATAAACCGCCGCGCTTTTAATATGCCCATCCGCGCTTTCGTAAAACGCCGGGGTGTGTATGTGTGGGGTAGTTTGAAGGGGTCTTGAGGGAGGGGGGGAGGGTCTAGCGTTGCACATAATGTGTATCATATATTATTACAGGAGTTAATTTGGTTATAGAAGATCTCTCTAAGGACACCGTTCGCCTTGAAGGCACAGATTATCTCCTCTATCCGAGGTTTAGATTTGCTTCTTGTCTGCCCCTTATTTTGCATCCGGCCTTACAGAAAAAATATAAATAAAACAATCCCCCTCTTTTTTGTTGGTATTATTTTACTCAACTTCATACATGGTCCCACATATCAAATTCATTAAGTTATTCCCCGTTTTTATATTCTAGTTATTTGCTTTACGTGTTCCTTTTTTTCAAGTTATATCTATTGTCTTAACTTGTTTTCTTTCATTTTTAATTCATAGCTATTTTTGTTATTGTTTCTAATCTTGTTAATTGATAAATATTGTTTTTCAATGTTTCTTATCTTTTTCATTCATAGGTATTGTTTTTATTTGTTTCCTCTCTTTTTTATTCATTACGAAATTCATTAACTATTTCCTCTCTTTATAATTCATAGGTATTGTCTTTACTTGTTTTCTCTTTTTTTTTAATAACTACTGTATTCATCGCTCCTCCACACAAATGCATTTGTATTTCGTATTTGTCTTATTTCCTCATTCACCTAAATCCTCATGGCAGGGTTTGTCTCATATTTCTATTTCTATCCTCTTCATTCTGTTATAGTTCACTGTTTCCTGTTTCCCTCCTTAAGTTTGACTACCTAGTTATTTTAATTTTTGATATTCATATTTTTCTTGTGTTTTCCATTTATCATGATATATTTTTCATATTTCTCTCATATTCTGAATGTTCATATTTTGATTAGCAAGACTATGATATATTTTGTTCAATGAAAGCCGAAGACTATATGTATTCCTAGTTATCCCCCCAAAAATGAATCTTAATATGGTTACGTTGTGTTAGACTCACTGACCTATTAAGCAATGAATAACTTCATTGTGCATCTAAAATGTCATAAACAACTATGCTTGTAATTCCATATACAATAATCATTCATCATGTTTGTACTTAATACACAGTAAACATTTGGTGAATATGCTAGCCCACGTCTGTGCTACCTGATGATGACACTAACTTGTGAACGTTATAATACCTTGACTGTCCTGTATAATACAGCTTCCCACAGTCATTTGTATACAATCCTTGATTTTATATATGGAAGTAATAATAGTGTGATTGACTTACAATAACAATTTGTTAAATAACTCACAGTATTAATGAACTATTCTCAAGATATTACACTCCTAATTTAATCTACTGGTTTTCCTTCCATACATAAAATAACGGATAGATACAAATTCATGTGGGCAACTGCATATATTGCATTCTTCTCCAAGCAATGTCCCACCCAATGCTAACGCGAACAACCCGACAATTGTCGGTGTGTACGTAATCATATCCCAAAATCAATCCAGATAAATAGTTTCCAAAAATCAATAGCAAAAGAGTTCATGAACTCATCTATGTGAAATGATAGTACCTCTCCGTCTTCCAATTCACACTTTATTCCTCCATTCATATTAGCTAAGTCATCATCCCCTTAACTGTTTACCAGTCCTCTCCTCCCCCCCCCCCCCTTCCCCTCTCCTCCCCTCCCGGCAGCAGGTCTCCCCTTTAGCTATCCATGTTGTCAGCCAGCTGGGAGACCATAATGATCGCCCCTACACCTCACAGGCCTCAATTAAGACACGATGAGAGCGGAACACCTCCCTACCCCGGCTACCCACACCCCTTATTACACACACGATAAACACGGTCCCAGGTAGTCCATGTTCTGGTGGTAGTGGTGTGTCAGTATACAGTGTGTGTGTGTGTGTGTGTGCATGTGCGTGCGCGTGTGTGTGCGTGTGTCTGTGTGCGTGTGTTTGTGTATGTGTGCGTGTGTTTCTGTGTGCGTGTGTATATGTGTGTGTGTGTGTGTGTGTGTTTTGGTGGTGTGGGGGTGAGGCACATACACAAAGAGACAAGTGTATCCATGGAGTTAATTCTGTCTTGAATTGTTGTGGAGAGAAAAGTACGCCATTCCCTCGTAAATAATTGAGCTACAAATTAAGCTACAGACTTGGAATACTTGCAAGATTATATATAATGAGGACTATATCCTGCTCCAGAAAAGAGAAGGACAAGACACATAAATTGACAGTAATACAAATATCTCTCTCTCTCTCTCTCTCTCTCTCTCTCTCTCTCTCTCTCATGCAATAGATAATTATTGATAGAACGATCTGGCAGTAATGAACACTATTTCTAGGTGAAGAGAGCATAGGAAAATAATGTGTTTACATGAAATTCCCTTTCCATTTCTAACTATTCTATAAATTCCTTCAGGTGATTTCCAATATCTGCAAGTTTATTCTTTTCCAACTGTCTCCATGTACGGCAATTACCGGAGGGTGGGTAAAGATCCTTTTCTTTGCTATGCTCTCCTTCCACTTTCCTTTACTTTCGGATTAGTTATCTCTACTATAATTTAATCCTCACCACCTCGCTGGGATTGTAACGTCGGTGTGGCCCATATATATATATATATATATATATATATACGTAAATTTCACACACACACACACACACACACACAGGCACACACACATGTATTGCATAGACCATTCATTCCTAAAGAGGCAACACTAAGTAGAAGGCCAGGGCAATAAAACAGAAGGCTCTCTCCCCACTTACCATTCCTCCGACCACAAAGTCAACAGGAACAAAGAAGCGTAAGCAACGCTCCCACAAAATTGATGACACAACCACACATACACACACAAGCTGACAACTTTACAAGCCTATTATATATAAAACAGTGACTGAACTTGGAAACTTATAGTAAAACTATAAATAATTATAGGATAACAAGTTAGACATTGTTGTTGCCCATGAACAAAAAAATCATGCGTTTAAAACAACTTCTTTATGATTGGAACTCATTGCTGTTTTTGTTGTTGTTTTTCTGGTGGTTATTCTTGGAGGGGAGATGACACCGAAGTGTGGCTGAGAAAGAGACAAAGAGAGGGGTAGGAAGAAAGAGTGAGTGTGAGTTATAAGGAGTTACAAAAATAGTTAGTACTTTTATGATTTTGCAGTCAAGTTCATGGAGACTTGATTAAACAGACAGATTGCCCAGTTCAAAATACCATGAGAGAGAGAGAGAGAGAGAGAGAGAGAGAGAGAGAGAGAGAGAGAGAGAGAGAGAGAGAGAGACTAGCATACAAAGATAGATAGATAGATAAATAGAAGAGTAAGAGTAAGAGCTAGCGGAACAAAACAACCCCCCCCCCCCGCTCTCCGACGGTAATCTATGCGAGGGCTGAGAGCAGTAATGTGGCCAGGTAAGCGTGAGTGAGACACCTGTAATTAACTGCTTTACCCGTGTTACGGTGGCCAGAGAGAGAGAGAGAGAGAGAGAAGAGGGGGAGGGGGTAGACTGGTAAGCAGAAAGGTTTAGACTGGCAGACTAGACTGAAAGACAGACAGGCAGGCAGATACATAGAAATAGAGAGATGGGAGGGGGAGGGGGGGGAGACTGACAGACAGACATATAGGTAAATGACTCCACGTCAAAGTTATTAAGCGTCAAAGTTTACCGCGATCTCCTTGCTTCAATTACACTGGAGGAGGTTCAGTTCAGTTCAGCCATGTTTTGCAAATCAGATGATTGAGGATCAGCTTTTCAAGTCCTCGGGCAGGATCTTTAAGAGGCGATTACCACGTTGAGGCGGCGTTACAGAGGGTAAGTATCCTACAATACAGTAGGCTCCCTGCAGTCACTTTACCATACTATACAAAATGCTTATTCGACCATTGTTACTTCCATTTGTTTATGAAATATTTAAACTTGTAGCTTAAAATCATGAACACACGCAAATACATTACCCAAATAATAAATAAATAAATACTAAATTATTGCGGATACAAGACTCGGATACATGCTATCGGATACAACTGTTTGTGTGACGCTGGCTGACGTCAGTTCGGCTTACTAAGTTTCAATGCCACACAGTTCAGTTTGAACGTTGTATGAAGGCTGTATGATGGTTTGTGCAGGTTTAACATATCTGTTTAAACCGTCAAAGTATCCCCCTCCTCCCTACCCTCGCTCAATTTAGCTTAACCCTTTAAAGATTATAGCGTATTTCGACAGTTTATTCTGGCCATCATTAGACGATTATATACAGTTTAGGAAGGATCTTTCTGAATTATAAAGGTAAAGACTATATCAGTTAACCCTATGACTTCCATATACCCTTCCTAATCTGAATATAATAGTCTAATAATAGCCAGAAAACAGCAATGCGTAATCGTATCTTGAAAGAGTGCTTTGTATAAATGTACATCTTTTAAAAAAGGTCCTAAAAACTATTTAATATAGTCTGTTGTACCCTCACTTGCAATACTGCAATGTTGCATGGTGTTCTGCCGCAAATATCATAGTTCGTTCTTTGATTTGTTTTTGTTTTTTTAAAGTATAAGAATAATCACAGGGGCTGCCTACTATGACCACACAAATATACTCTTTAAAAAATTATGTCTATTAAAAGTTGACAATATTCATAAACTAGAATGTCTAAAATTTGGCCATAGTCAAGTCTATTATAGCCAGATTTTTAATTTCGATAGTGCCTCTAACAACTTTTAAGATAAATACACAAAAATAATATTCTAAGCAATTATTGAAAATTAATGCAATGATATAATCATCCCAAATATATAATATATCCCCGAACGTTAAAGTACTAGCAAACATGTTTTAGTTTTTTTTTTTTTAAAAGACCTCCGTCTACGTATTGTGAAAAACCTGTTATCCTCCGGCATATTGTGGGGTTGAGTGAGTGAAAGGGGGGGACAGTGAATGAAGGAGGATGCATGTTTTTCATAATACGTGTTTTAGGTTGAATAACTTTAGCATCATAGATACTGTATTAGTAATAAAGTAAATATATAAATAAATTTGTCTTTTGATGTGTAGAGTTTGCACTTTTAACTTTAAGTAGCTTAAAGTTATTTATTGTGTTATATATTGCAGTAGCCAATATATCACAATGTAAGGTATCTTAATATTCTCAGTGTCATGTACTCATCAAGGTTTTGTTCAAAGAATTACCAGGCAAAGGTAGGTTTGTGTGTTCTGTATTAGTACAATGTAAACATATTGATATGAAAATATACTTTTTTGGCGGAGTCTGATTAGTTACGCTTTTATAAAACATGTGATAATGTATTTTAGGAACCTTTAATAAATATTACTATTTAAAAGGCTCAGCCTTAGTTATAATATAATAAGATTATTATGTAAATCGCCCATAGTGAAATTTTACAAAAGGCTAATAAACTATTTTGTTTGTTTGTTTGAAATTAGAGGCCAGTGCAATGTTAGCCCTGTCAGGTTGAGCTGAGCGTGTGTGGCGTCCGTAATAATAAACTATTGTTATTAAGCTCATGAAAGGGAATTTACAGTCAAAAGTATTAACATCATTGTATAACCAATTTCACAATAACCAATCTCAAGGTGAACGAACCAGCTAACAACTTCACAAACCTATTTATGACTCAGGTGCTGTGACTCCAAAGAAAGTTCTCCGCTAAGGACGCCCCCTGTGACACCCCCATAAGATTGATAAATGTCTCTGTGTCCAAGTATGCAGGCTACTGAGCGATTACGGGATGAAGTGGCCGATTACCCTGACTAAGTGTACGTAATTTACATAATCACACCAATTACGGAACAAAGTGGAATGAGAAATGGCATCTTTTTCTTGACGATAATACAAGGCTTGCGCTGGAGACAAACGAACGCTTCTACTGGTAATTTTTGATCGGTAATTTTATTTTGTCAACATTCTGGAGGTCTTTTGTATTAATATCGGTAGCTAAACTGAAAATAAATTATATTACCAAATTATTATATAACTTAAAATCAGAAGCTACCACACTATAATTACCGAATAATATTGTCGGGAGCAGTGATCGTCTAATTATGCAATTTTTGAGCGTGGATAATTAAGCTGACTCCGTGGCTTATGCGTAATTTATGGAAACGTAAATATGAATATGTTGAAAATGAACAGGTGTAGAGAGCGGCGGTAATAGTTTTAGATGATTTAGTGATGGAATGATTACAGTATGTGCAGGGGGGGGTTGAGTAAGTGGTGCTGTAAGCTTAGTTGAATGTTTTAATGTGTGTGTGTGTGTGTGTGGAATACATACATACATACATACATACATACACACATATATGCATACGTACATACACACATACTGTACGTACATACATACTGTACATACAAACATACATACATACATACGAATCAATAATGAAAGATAAATACATTCAGAGAGAGAGAGAGAGAGAGACCCCCTCTCTCTCCTGTGTTAGAACAAAGTAATGAAAGTGATATTAGAGTATATAGTATATTAGAGTATATAGTATATTAGAGTATATAGTATATTAGAGTATATAGTATATTAGAGTATATAGTATATTAGAGTATATAGTATATTAGAGTATATAGTATATTAGAGTATATAGTATATTAGAGTATATAGTATATTAGAGTATATAGTATATTAGAGTATATAGTATATTAGAGTATATAGTATATTAGAGTATATAGTATATTAGAGTATATAGTATATTAGAGTATATAGTATATTAGAGTATATAGTATATTAGAGTATATAGAATATTAAAGAATATAGTATATTAGGGTATATAGTATATTAGAGTATATAGTATATTAGAGTATATAGTATATTAGAGTATATAGTATATTAGAGTATATAGTATATTAGAGTATATAGTATATTAGAGTATATAGTATATTAGAGTATATAGTATATTAGAGTATATAGTATATTAGAGTATATAGTATATTAGAGTATATAGTATATTAGAGTATATAGTATATTAGAGTATATAGTATATTAGAGTATATAGTATATTAGAGTATATAGTATATTAGAGTATATAGTATATTAGAGTTATAGTATATTAGAGTATATAGTATATTAGAGTATATAGTATATTAGAGTATATAGTATATTAGAGTATATAGTATATTAGAGTATATAGTATATTAGAGTATATAGTATATTAGAGTATATAGTATATTAGAGTATATAATATATTAGAGTATATAGTATATAGTATATTGAGTAATTTATATTATGCCCGGAAGCCTTGGAGATAATTGTCGTGTATGCTTAGTTGACGGTGTTGATGAATCCAGTGGTCATGTGGAATACATTAACCCCTTAACAATGATGACGTCATGTTATCTTTATGATGGCTTACACCTGACTGTATTCAGCTTAGGAAGGTTCTCTTGGAATTAAAAGGGTAAGGAACTATATCAGCAAACCCTCTTACAAGTTCTCCCTAAGGTGTATACAATTGACTACTAATAGCCAGAATAATATTGATAATGGCGTCATTGTACCGAGTATAGCTATTAAATTCAGTATGGTAATTATATAACACCTTCAATATTAAAGACATTACGTAAAATTACTGAACTATTCTTACCAGCTATAACATGACGTGAATATGTTTTGTAGTGCACTGGTATTTCTATCAAAGAGAAGAGCAAAGCGTAAATTATCTTGGTTGAAAAATATACAGACGAACAATAGTATATGAGAAAAAAAAAATTATAGAATGTTGGTGGTCTCCTAGAGTGTTGGATAATGCGCTTTCACTTATTAAACACAATCATCTGGGTTCATGAATGTTCAATTATTAAACACAATCATCTGGGTACATGAATGTTCAATTGTCGAAAACATTGCGATATATATGTTAATATACAACGTATAATGTTGTACTTCTATAATTATATTCTGCCATCGCTAGTGAACAAGTTTTGCAAGAATTGGCACCTTTTAGAAACAAATAACCTAGCTATTATTTTATTTGTGAGGAAATGGAATCTGGGGTGAAGGAGTTGCTATATGACTAACTCCTTCAGTATGCCATGACGCTTGCTTTCATTACATTTTGGCTCTTTATAGACGATTTAATTAAGATGTGAAGGGGTCTGTGGGAGTCTAAGGGATGACTATATGCTAGAGATTTTTCATAAGCTGTATAAAATGGTTCAGTGTTAGTAAGGATAAAAGTGAAAAATGAAGCCAGGTTACTGTAAGAGTTAAAAGGCTGGAATAAGAGGGGAAGGAAGGGAGGGACAGGGAGATGGAAGTGAAGACAGGGGAGCAGGGAGCGAGGGGAAGAGGGAGAACAAAATAAAGTGGAAGAGAGGGTAAGGGAGAAGGAATAAAGGAACGGGAGAGGGATGGGAAGGAGGAGGGCAGAGGAGAGAGGAATGAATGGGGGAGGGGAGGGGGAGCGGTGTAGGGAAAGGAAATATAGTGGGGAAGGGAGAATAGGAATAGGTGAATGGGAAGGGGAGAGAGAAGAATGAATAAGAGTGGGGTGAAACAGATAAAGGAAGAAGGGCAGGATAAGAACGTGGAGATAAGGAGATCATAAAGGGATGGTGTAGAGCAAAGGGTGAAAGGGAAAGATGAAGGAAAGAGAGAAGGGGAAAGGGGAGAAGAAGAAGAAAGACAAAATGGAGGTAAGGAGATAGAAGTTGAGGGAGAATAAACAGATACGGCAAGGACAAAAATAAATTAGAGAAAGGAGGGAATGGAAGGAAAAGGAGAAAGGAAGTGGGAGATAAAAGATAAAGGGAATATGTGAAGGACAAGAAGAAAGGGAGGAAGAAGGGTAAGAGAGTGGGGTCTTAGCTATATGATAATGAGGTGCCTCTACCTTGCCACAATTACCGCTGTTCCTTCCGGCCTACTTCCGCTCCTCCACGATACTTCCCCCTATGAAAAAATAACTGCTGTAGGATACACGTAACTGACTGATAATACCGCTCGGTTGACCTAGGGTAATACTGTTTGGCTGCTCTAAAATGTGCTAGATTGACTGGGGATACTAGTACCTGACTGCTCAAGATGTGCTGAAATGCTTGAAAATACTGCTGGACTGACAGGATAATCTTAACTGGCTGAACATACACTAGCTTGACTGAGTAATATAATTAACTAGTTGCCGGAAAATTGCTGGGTCGTCTGAACATAAAGTTAGCTGAATGATAGTAATGTTAAATTAATTGAAGCTTCCTATATGCTCTTATACAGTACCGCTGTCAGATAATAACGTTGTCTACAGAATAAAGGGGGTATTACACACGAACTATTATTTTCAATTTACGATCGTATTTTATATCGGCAATATTTCAGAGATTTTTAACACTGGTATCGGAAGCTAAGCGAAATACAGATTAACTTAGGTGACAACAATCTCATAAAAGTTTACAGCATAAACTGCCAGACCAGAGTTGCCGATAAAAGACAACGGAAAAGACACTGGCTTAAGCCAAGGGGTGACATTGGAGTTTGATATGCTAAAATAATTGAGTACGATGGCGTCAATTCTGTTAAATTATGGCTTTAATTTGGTATTTTATAGAACATAAGGTGGATGCCTAATAATCATAATGGTAAAAGCTCTCAATTAAACCTCTGAAGAACATTGTAATCTCACTGAAAAGGTAAACAATTGTCATCACATGTTACTTTCTTTCTTGTTCATATATATATATCTCTGATAATTATTATAATGCCTTGTATCTCACCTCAGCTTTCATTTCGAAATATGTTGTGATCCACATGAAATTGCATATAAAAGATAGTGTATACAACTGATTTACTTAGCACGTATGATGCAAAGTGTACTGTACATGACTAAGCAAAACATATATTCTGCATCGTGTTCAGTCGGAGTGAGGAAGTCCTGGGGATAATGTTCGCCTATAACCTTGATTAGACAGTCGGTATATACAACCGTGGACAGGAATTTGTTTGCGAACGTACAATTATGATACATTATTGAACCAATTTGAGAAACTTGTTGAGCTACAGCGATCAAAATACTGTGATTCACTAGGTAACTCTCACCCTCATATATGTATCATTATGGAGTGTTCAAATATTCCGGACCGCGACTGGACACACAAGGGCATACATTACGTTTTCAACTCTTACAAGCTATATCGGATTGAATCGAATCTTCCTGCTAATTTTGATACCAAGTATATACATTTTGTAGGATCATGTAAGCAATTCGAGGTATCACAAAAGTTCCGTTTTGTTCCAGGCAAAAAACACTTCTGACTTCGTGATGCCTAATTGTTCAGCTTAAAAATGGCTTAGTATTAGCCAATATATATAGTAAACTATTATATATATAATTGTACTGAACTAAACAAGTTGTTGTTGTTGTTGTTGTTGTTCCCCAAGCTGCCTGGCCGAACAGCCCCAAGGCCCCGAGCAAGGCCAAGGCCATAACTGAGCGCCCCCCACACAACCCTCCCTGCCAACCACAATAAACCTGGGTGACCGAAGCCACTCCATGGCGGAGAGCTGAGGAGGGTGAGGAAACACCCGGAAAGCCAAAGCCCCACCCAAGGCCCTGTGCCCCTCAGCAATTATGAAGAGAAAGTTGAGGGGCAAAGGAAAAATGTGACGCTTTGGCTTCCAATCTTGGTAGATTGGGAGGTCAATCCACGGAAGAGACGCCGTCACTTGAGATCTAGAAAATATACAAGTAAAAGGCACAGTCAGAGTAAGCTATGGGTATGGCAGAGATCGCTCAGTTCTCACTCTGATAGACCAGCCCATCACCACATGACTAGAACCCAATCCTCTCAGCAACAGCAAGGAAAGGCCCTAGAAAGCCGCCTTTGGCGGGGGGGGATAGCTCCCCTATTTCAACCCCTTTCGGGGTTGGGCACCCGCCCTTTCGGGGTTGGGCACCCGCCCTAAACAAGTTAAACAAAACTAAGTTGTTCATGGTAGTTTCATGACATTTTTCTATGGATATCTGCTTTCTAAATTAATAGTAGCCATAATGAAATAGACTGCGTTATCAGACTGCAAGAATAAATATTGATGAACGCAAAAGTATAGTAAATAGTTTTTGTGTCGTAAAAATATGATAAAGCATATAGAATGTTCATCAGTTATGTTGCTGGCTTGTCGTTAAATATGATAAAGCATATAGAATGTTCATCAGTTATGTTGCTGGCTTGTCGTTAAATATGATAAAGCATATAGAATGTTCATCAGTTATGTTGCTGGCTTGTCGTTAAATATGATAAAGCATATAGAATGTTCATCAGTTATGTTGCTGGCTTGTCGTTAAATATGATAAAGCATATAGAATGTTCATCAGTTATGTTGCTGGCTTGTCGTTAAATATGATAAAGCATATAGAATGTTCATCAGTTATGTTGCTGGCTTGTCGTTAAATATGATAAAGCATATAGAATGTTCATCAGTTATGTTGCTGGCTTGTCGTTAAATATGATAAAGCATATAGAATGTTCATCAGTTATGTTGCTGGCTTGTCGTTAAATATGATAAAGCATATAGAATGTTCATCAGTTATGTTGCTGGCTTGTCGTTAAATTTGTGTGACATGCGTATTCACATGCATTACGAGGGAAGGGCGATATTATAATGTGTAATAATATTCTTAGCACATGAACGCAACAGAAAAGGTAGAATATTGTGTAACCAATGACGTATTAGAAACAGTTATGTAAACTAGTTGTACAATCATGGTGAGGGGCTCAAACAGGTTATCAAAAAGTTCACTAATGGATCATAACTGTACAGTCGCGGTCAATATTTTATAAAGATTTTGAAGCTTCGAACGGATTAAACGAACCTTCGACATGCAGGTACTGTGCCACGTGCAGAACTAATAAGGAGATTACATTCACCTCGAGACCGCTTCACAAATTACAGACAGCATTATTGACCACGACTGGACCTCCAAATGTTTTCCATAAATTTGTGACCACGACTGTACAGTGATCTAGGGGTTTCTAGTGTGCCAACTGAACGTCCGTAGTGTCCGTGCCACGTACTGGGTCAGTTCGTGAGCCCAATGAGCTACTGAGTGACAGAGTACTTGGTGTGTGCTAGCTCTAGCTCTCTCTTTCTCTCTCTCTCTTATTAAAGTGGGTATCACACGAGCACTAATCCGACCAACCAATTGACCAACCAACGTGCATCGGGATGATCGACATTGGTAATAATTAGCACACGGCATCATAGTATCACCAACTACAGACGACACAGCCTTCTCCTAGCTTCAAACCTGCTTAAAATACGCAATAATTGTATATGTAATTGTAATAACTATACATAATCATATTTAATAAATTGAATTATAGAGGAAATGTAAAATTTAAATGCTAGATATCGCTTACGGGAGGTTAGTATTCAGAGTTTGACAAATTGAAGGATTGCGCATCTACGGTTCCATATGTACTGCATTTTAAAAGGTGTGTACATAATTCAATAGCCAAGGCCGCAGATGAGTAAACTAGTTTATTAGAATGACCACCTAACACTATTTATCAATCTGAATATATTGATAACTAGGGCATTACAAAACACAGTTCTCGGCGACGTAGACATGATTCTTTGTTTTTCTTTTTTGTGAGAGGCTCGCATAGACTAATCATGGAGTTTAACTGATCGCGCAAAAACCCTGCCTAACTATAATATTTTATAATAATCCTTTTACTACTGGTCGAACAAGAGCGTATTATGGTTAATAGGTCTACCAGAGGGACTACATGAAAACACACATGCTGATAACTTAAACGCAGGGAAGAATAACAATGTGATATTAGTCACTCCTTACATAGGGAATGCAAGCATATACAATATCAATGCCTTATAATATTATGTAATATACAGTATATTGTAAATATATATATGAATAGCCTAACAATTACTCGGTTTTGACTACATAACAAGTGCATATATGAACTATATAAGTTGATGGTTACAGTGTGCATTCGGCGATGAAATGCTTGGTAGACTACTAATTGCACATTTTAATAGAATAACGCTATGCATATTCATCTTATCTAGAATAATTTGTACTCAATACTATAATTATATAATATCTATGTGGGTTTTAGTTTCTTAATTTCTATTATATTAAATACAAACTAACCTAGAGAAATCTATCCCAGTTTATAGTAATCTATCCTGTAACGTACAATATATAATTACTATTACAAACGTACATTATTTAAGAAATGCAGCGAGTGAAGCCTAGAGAGGCTGCATGTAGTAGGCTATAGCCTAATGACAAGCAGTGCATTCTATATGAAAATACTGTATAGGAAGTCATTTAACGACATCTGCTGCAGATGTGATATCACTATATAGCACCATAACATGTCTCCAAGGTCACAAATAAAAAATAAAGCATTTATAATTTTAAATAAGACAATATATATACCCCGACATTTCTGGCAATGTTTGCCGTCTTTCGTGACGTGACGAGTTTAATCATCTTTTCCCGAACGTTCGTACTAGATATATTTATTTACGCTGTGTACTTCGACAGACTAGGCATTATTTCGTTAAAGTGAAGACTCACTTGCTTAGCATAGCATAATATATCGGTAAATACCAATGCTAACCTATTTATTTGACTACAGGTTGGCGACTTGGCCAATGGTTTTCGCTAACGATCGAATACAGTTGGTTGCTCCGATTGACGTCGGAGCAACACAATCTCGGCAACAGATTGTCCAGATTGCAGTTGGTTGGCCAGATTAGTGCTCGTGTGATACCCGCTTTACACACACACTAGAAGAACCAGAAATATGACAACTAAAGACAGAAACAGCGCACATAAAAATATCGTGTGGATCACTACCTGCGACCGCATTACAATCCCCTTGCAACCCTGCTATACTGCTATTACACATGCAACCATAACAGAGAGGTTAGAACACTGGCTTACCCCCTCCCCCAAGATAACAGTGTAAGCATGTCAAAAAAAAAAAAAAAAAACGATTTTTTGGTTGTTTTATATATATAACCAAACTAAAGTAGCCGTCATCAATGTTACTATCACCTTCATAACTGTTACTATCACCATCATCACTACTATCACCATAATCACAACAACTATCAATATCATCACTACTACTATCACCATCATCACTACTACTAACACTATCATCACTTCTATCACCATAATCACAATAACTATCACCATCACACTACTACTATCACCATTATCACTTCTACTGTCACCATCATCGCTACTACTATCACTATCATTAGTATTAGTCACCATCACTACCATCATCAAACAGTAACCCCTTATTTTTGTCCCCTTTATCAGATACAGTAGTCAACATTTTTAATATATAAGGTCTTCAGTGAATATATATTACTTTTTTCGAGTACATATGACATGTTTTCCCAAAGAGACAATCCTATGAATCCAAGTTTCCAACAAATGCGTAAAGTTGTGGAAACAATGGTATGGTACACGTGTATATCTTGAGCAATGAATCCTCTCAGTACACTGACCCCATGTTCGTTATATTCTGAGTACACACACACACACACGAGCGCGCGCGCGCATTAACATTGGCCTCGATAGGGCATTGGCCACATGATCTTGCCAAGGTTGAATTGCATAAGAGAACATTTATAAACAAATATATAAAAATATATAAATAAATTAGAAAAATACGATCCAATGAACCAAAAGAATAGGGACGAAAAGAATGCACACACATAAACAAACACAAGCAGGTCCACACACACACACACACACACAAGCAGGTCCACACACATAAACAAACACAAGTAGGTTCACACACACAAACAAACACAAGTAGGTCCAAAAATACAAACACAAGCAGGTCCACACACATAAACAAACACAAGTAAGTCCAAAAATACACACAAACAAGCAGGTTCACACACATAAACAAACACAAGTAAGTCCACACACATAAACAAACACAAGTAGGTCCACACACATAAACAAACACAAGTAGGTCCACACACATAAACAAACACAAGTAAGTCCACACACATAAACAAACACAAGTAGGTCCACACACATAAACAAACACAAGTAGGTCCACATACACACAAACAAACACAAGTAGGTCCACACACACACAAACAAACACAAGTAGGTCCACACACATAAACAAACACAAGTAAGTCCAAACATACAAACTAACACAATTAACTCATTCTGGCCGCAAGTTCACTATTTTCCAGGTAAGCTCGTAAAGTTACAGCCTCGCACTCAATAATGGGGCCCGTGCACGCAAACACGTCACACTTCCATAAATAAAACATGAATAACAGGGAGGATATATGAGAACAAAATATATAAATAAGTGTGGACAATATAATATAATGCAATGAGAAAAATATAAGCAATTGGACAGATATGCGAAAGAGATGGTATTGAGTTAGGTGAGATCAATATTCCAAAAAATTGCCTTTTGAAAGATATGTGAACAGGACAATCCCGAGAAAATTAAGAAAAGAAAACAGGAATTTACTATGTACGTGATATCTGCGTCACCGTTTGTGTAGGCAGGTTTATTACACAACCATGTGACTCGTGAGCTTCTACGTCATAAATATTTTCTATCATTTTCAGCTCATGACCTCAACAAACACGTCGATAAACATAGCGTACACACATAAGTAAATATACACGTAACGTACATATATATATATATATATATATATATATATATATATATATATGTAGCAAAGGCCTTTTGATACCACTTTTATGATGTAGTTGACACCATGGGGAGGTGTGGCAGAGTGGTCTTGCCACTGGACTGGTAATCCATTGGACCCGGGTTCGAATCCCAATATGTCAATGGGAAGGTATTATTGGGATGGAATTTGTGCTGTACCTAGTTTCAGTGCATTACCACAGCACACTGAAATGCCAAAAAATACCCTCATTGTTCCCTGATTAAATAGCATTGTATGAATATTCCCATATTCAAAATATGCTACAGGGGGCAATGCCTAGTGAGTTAATTGCTCAATAGGTGGTGTTCTGAGAGTGAGGGTCCGAGTCTGGAGGATGAGACGTTGAAGAACAGAGGCGAAGCGGCTTCAGAGATGGAGTTGCTTCGAGCCGTGAGTGGGTGCTTCGCATTACTCACTCCCTAGACTGGAACAAGACCTCACGGACCTCATCGTGTTTAGCGGTAGAGTGTGCAGGCTCTCGGCCTATGCCCGAGAGGGAGTAGTTGGAATATAGAAGAAAAACAAAATTTAACCATGACGTTTAGTGCCAATGTTAGGAAGGGGTTAACTCCAAGTTAGGAAGACGTTAGTGAGTTTCCTATATGGATTTATAGATTTGGTTTAATGTAGTTTAGGTTGATTGAAGTATACTGTAGATTCTCTGTTCTGCGTCCTGCTCTCTCGTAGATAGGTATATAAATAATAAATGTGATAGATACGCCACCATCATCCTCTACAGTTAGGTAAAGGAAATTTTGAATCCAGCCAAGGTGTTTATTCAAACAAATGTAGATTTAAATATTAAAAAGAGAATGTCCCTATGTTGAAAGGAAATATCCTGGGCTGTGAACGTGAACATGAGTATCCCTCGCATGCACAGAGCACAATTGTCTAATTTACCACATAAAATAAGGATCTCACCCGCCATAATGTTGTCAGTGCACGCAAGCCATGTCGCAATTGTGACGCTTCTGCATAGTAGCCACGTGCGGGCATGCGCGCGCGTCGGCTGCCTAGCCGTTTAGAAACCGGCTGGTGGTAGCCGGCCGGTAGGCTTTCCCTTAGTATATATCCTACGACAATGTAACTAATGTCTGGGATATTCTTATGTTGTTTCACAGCATGAAGCTGCCCTTATTCTTAACCAACGCATCTTAGTATATTTTATTCTCGATAGTTGATTGTTTCATTATAATATATAAGATGTAAGTCTAGTGAGACCGGGAGGAGACGAGCGGGAGAGAGAGACCGGCTTAGGACGTTGCTTCGCGCGGAGAGTCCAGCTTGGGACGAGCCTGAAGCGTTGCCACATGCATTTGATTGCAACGTTAGGCTTAGTTTCGACTCACGCACAGGGTAGAGGAGTTTGACCAGGCAACAGTGTTGAGTGTTGCCAAGCCTGGGATGTATTCTGCATGCCTAGGGTGGGGTCCAGACAGATTCAAGACTCAGAGCTCACCTCATTGTCGTACCCTTCGGACCCCCTTGATATCTATCCCTCTCAACCCCACTTAGAAACGTTCTCTCTTAATTTGTATACCTTCTTTCCACTACTTCACCAATCTATTTAATTATCCCATCCCCTTGATAGACCTTATATCTATTATTGTATTAACGACGAGCTATCAGATAATTAGATAGGATTTTGGGCCTTATGCAGAGACGTAATTGTTAATGAGACCTAGGAAGCTTTTTTGTTGTCTCATATTTGGTGGTTTCATGCTTGCTAGTGTGTTCTTGTGTCAGGTTAGCAGGGGCTAGACCGGAGGGGAGGCTTTTTGCGATCCTTTAAGTAAAGTCTGCTGGTGCGAGTCCCGTGGACCCGCACGACTTTACTAGGATACCCGTGGTAGTCTGGGGGCATTTTCTTGTCTGTGTCCCTGTGTGTCTAGTGTTGTGTTGTGTGAGGGCCCTTGCCTAGTCCATTTAGCACTGCGCTAGCACGTCTTGCTTTTGTTTTAGGGTCGCCAGGAGAGAGTCAGATACTTGGGATCTGAGTCTCTCAAGAGAGCACCCTTTCAATTAGAGTAATTTGGCACACAGACTTGGGAACGTCCCTAGGCTAGAGCAGGTGGCTCAGCCCGGGTATCCGAAGCCTATATCCTTCCGGCTAGACCTCTGCCACCTGGCAGATTAACAGCTAGGGGTTTATTATCTCTGTATGCTTGTTATTGTGCCACAGTTTACCGTTTTTGTGAGCATTGTGAGTCAGGGTTTGGCTTAGAGACTCTGTCCGAGCAGGCTTGCCTGACTAAGAGTGAGAAGCACACCTGTATGTGGTTATGTTGCGAGTTGCTGCCTTTATTTAATCATACCTATGCCATTATACACTGTATGTCCTATCACTAGTATTTATTCCTGCTTATGAGTTAAGAGTTCTCTAAATCCGTAACGTACTTTCTTTGCTAAGCATCAGATCCTACAGTAGCCGCATGCAGTTTAGAAACCCGCATCTTGTCTACCTGTACGATGTTTTGAGGACTGTTTGCTTTCACCTTCTTTCACGCAGGGGTGATTAGTTGTATTAATTAACGTAACGTTAAATGTACTTTCTTCTAGTTTGTTATTAAATTGTTTCTGCAATTTAATTCCGTTATCTATCTTTTCCTTGAAGCTTTAAGTCAACTTAATTGTGTGATCTTTATTATAGCCTGCTTGACTATCAGCAGTCTATAGTGCGTGCACCCTGTAACCGAGTCATAGGATACCTCGTTGTCCAGGCAGGACTCTTGACGGTTTAGGGTGGTTTGTTGCCTGGGTTTATAGATAAGGGTTGGATCTAGCGTTTTCCGTTGTTGCTTGTTGCCGCATACCTAGTCCAATAGAAAGAGCCCAGTGTTTATATATCCCAGGACGTAACAAATGGCGACCTTGCATAGGATTTACTGAACAGAGGAATCTAGTGGTCATTTGTTTTGAGATTCCTTGTGATTAGAGGAATACAGTGGACATAGAGTTTTTTTTTTTGGAGCAACCAATATAACACATTAAAGACTTTAAATAACATTAGTATATACATACTTGCATAGGAGATAAGGCACATTCTATAACCGTGATAATTACTGCAGTACACAAACATGTCTAATACATCAGAACACAGTGATGGGTCAGGTCACGATACGGGCTCGGAGGGAGAAAGGCCTGTGGAGTGGCTAGTCGATAGCGAGGAGGGTGCTAGAAGATTTTTAGAGGTGCCCCTTACCGCTGCCAGGGTGTTGAAGCTGAATAAGTATGGCTTAAAGTGTGTGGCAGGTCTTCAGGGTCACCAGGGTTTAAGTGGCATGAGGAAAGATCAGCTGAGGACTTTGATATTGGGTTTAGAAGGGAGAGACCTGGATGGAGAGGCGACTGGGGGCCCCGGTCCCCAGCCCCCCCTCCACTCTACCCCCATATCAAATGTCAGGAGGCTTGAATTTAGTACATACCCCCAAGTTGATGGTCAATGGCAGCGTGGAATTCAATCACAGGGACCCTCTCCATTAAATGCACCTTCCCCTCCTCAAGGGTTGACTCCAGATTTGTTGTTTCGGCTTGATATGGCCAAGGTTGAGGTTGCTAGAGCTCAGGTTGAGGCTGCTAGAGCTCAGGCTGAGGCTGCAGAGAGAACAGCTATACGAGAGGCTGAACTGCAGGCAGAGTCTACTAGGTATCGGGCTGACAGGGAGCTGGAGAGATCTCGAGTGGAGGTAACAGGGCGAAATATTGGGGGAGGTAACAGACATCGGGACCAATCATTGTCACACCTGCTTAAACTAGTTCCTGTGTTCGATGAATTAGGTGTGGCTGAGTTTTTTATGCGATTTGAGAAGAAGTGTCAGGAACACCAGTGGCCTCAGGAAAAGTGGGCAGCATTAGTTTCATCAAGACTCCTAGGAAAGGAGCTAAAAGCGTATGATGCACTACCTTTAGAGTCCTGTGTAGTTTATGATGAGCTAAAGAAGGCTGTGCTACAGGCCTATGAGTTACAACCAGAAACTTACCGCTTGAAGTTTCAGGGTGTTACTAAGGGCAAGGATAGTACCCTCCTAGAACACGCCCGGGACTTGTCTGATGCACTACGACATTGGCTGCGTTCTGAGAGGGCAGCTACTTTTGAGGAGTTGAGTGAGCTGGTTCTCTTGGAGCAGTTCTTTAAGTGCACAGGCGGGGACTTAACATTAAATATAAAGGAAAAAAATCCTAGAACTCTCCAGGAGGCAGCAGAAAGGGCTAACCTCCGACTGTCATTAATTCGAAGGTGCGGAGCAGCAGCTAGGAGTGAGTCGGGTGCAAAGGATCGTACCCCTCCCCCTCCCAAGAATTTTGATACACATAAATACACAAAACCATCTAGCACTGACAATAAAACTGAACATAAACCAAATACTGTCCCGTATAAGAAGTCTAATGGTACCTCCCACTCCCAAGGGAAACCAAAGAGTAAAGAGTACTTTGCATGTCACAAGGAGGGTCACTTTGCAAATGCTTGTCCGAACAAGCCACCAAACAAGGTTGTGTCATTGGCCCGCAGCATAGGGGTGTCGCCTATATCTTCTGAGTTTGCCAAGGGTAGTTCGTCAGAGGGTGGGACACAGCCTGTGTTCAAGAGTCCGGAAGGCTCGAACCCTGTCCGCGACGTCTTTGGGGGTCATAGAGGGCATGGTTTTGTGAGGTGGGCTGGCGAAAGGTGAGGAGTTAAGCTATTGCATGATACGGGGGCTTCTCAGACCTTGTTAAAGAACTTTACTGGTAGACCGATTAACGCTGCTCGGGTGGTGGTAGTTCAGGGGATCAATGCTACGAACTCCTACCCGCTGGTGCGGATGGAGCTGGAGGTGGGTGGTGTGGCGAACGAGCTGGATGTAGGAATTGTAGAGAACTTGCCTGTTGGGGGCGTCGACCTCCTCCTCGGCAACGACTTTGCGGTGCCTGCTTCTAAGGTTTCACCCTTGGTCGTTGCCGAGAAGGCGGCCGACGTTAGTAGGGAGGAACAGGAGTGGGTTGAGAAGTGTAGCGTACAAACCATGGCGAGTGTTGTGACGCATTCTCAGACATCCGGAGCCTTGCAGCCACCACCTCAGTCTATCAAACCGCGGAGGAAAGGTCACAAGAAAACGGGAAGTGTTGGTCAATTGGAGAGTTTTGAGCCGGCAGTGTTTCTTGGTGACTCATTATTGGCACCTATGTTAGAGTCTGGAGAGGCCCCGGGGCCTGTCACCGCTAGTGCAGGTGCAGGGCAGGAAGAGACTCTGCGACAGCATCGTTATGCGCAGCGTGAGGAAAGGATGGCTCAGTGGGACATTGGAGGTGGAAATAAATTATTTAAGATGAACTTGGATAATCTCGCACCTGCTGATATATATTCCTTGCAGCTGGAAGATCCTGAAGTTAGGGCGTGTGGTAATGGTGCTGTCGAACAGGAGAGCGATGGGGATGCGCAGCCTGGTGATTTTTTCTTGTCCGAGGGGATCTTGTATCGGAGACATCAGGATCCCAAGAAAAAGTGGGATGGCGGGTCAGGATTAGTGGACCAGTTAGTAGTACCGAGGGTGTGCCGTGAGAGCTTATTGAGATTAGCTCATGATGTGCCTTTGGCAGGGCACCTGGGGGCACGTAAGACGGAGGCAGCTCTGAGCAAGCTTTTCTGGTGGCCTGGGTTAAAGGCGAGTGTCGTGTCATGGGTGTCACAGTGTCACACTTGTCAAGTTGTTGGGAAACCCAATCAGGTCATCCCGAGAGCCCCGTTACAACCCATCCCTGTCATTGGGCCGCCCTTCAGCAAAGTAGTTATCGATATGGTTGGCCCATTGCCCCCCACTAGTGCCGGCAATACATTTTTACTAACTGTAATGGATGTAGCAACACGGTATCCAGATGCTTACCCTATGCGCAACGGGATGGCTAAGACTGTTGTCAAAAACCTACTTGTCTATTTCTCTCGTTATGGCTACCCTCAGGAGATCCAGTCTGATCAGGGATCCAATTTTACTTCTGCTCTGTTTAAGCAGACCATGCAGCAACATGGGATAGTGTCTGTGGTGTCATCTGCCTACCATCCCGAGAGTCAGGGAGTTTTGGAAAGGTGGCACTCGACTCTCAAGAGTATGTTGCGGTGTTATTGCATGGAAAATGGGAAGGACTGGGATCTAGGAGACCCATACGTTTTATTTGCTGCGAGAGAAGTACCTGGGGAGAGCTTGGGATTTAGCCCGAACGAGTTGGTTTTTGGACACAGGGTCAGGGGGCCCCTCCACATAGTCAAGGAGATCTGGGAGGGAGTCACAAAGCCATGCTTGCTTCTAAAGTATGTTGTTGAAAGCCGTGAGAGATTGCTAAAGAGCCTGGAGGTAGCAGGTCGGAACCTTAAGAGTTCACAAGCTCAGATGAAGGACAGATACGACCAGAAGGTGAAGCTGAGGGAGTTTGAAGTAGATCAGGAGGTACTGATACTACTGCCTCTGGTGGGACACCCCTTGTCTGCCAAGTATTCTGGTCCGTATCGGGTTGTAAGGAAGGTTTCTGATCTAGACTATTTAGTAGTTACTCCTGATCGTAAGAAAAAGAACCAACTTTGCCATGTAAATCTGATGAAAGAGTATGTGAGGCGCCCCTCCGAGCCTCTCACTGTCCCGGTGTTGATCTGCAGCGATCGAGGTGGAGAAGGAGGAAGGGACAATCAAGCTGCGGGGAAGGATAATTGGGATTGTCATGTTTCCGTTGATCAGTGGGCGGGGAATTCTAGACAAGTGGCTCACGAGTTGATATTGCACCTGCCTGAGCAACAGCGTGTAGCTGTGCAGCACTTGTTTGATTCAAACCCAGCTGTTTTCGCGGAGCATCCTGGCCTCACTACTCAAGCGGTGCACGATGTCGATGTTGGGGACCACCCGCCCTTTAAATCAGTGCCATACCGTGTTCCCCCTATTAAATTACCAGCACTTAGGGAAGAGCTGGATTATATGCTGAAACGTGGGCTGATTTCTGAGGGTGCAGTAAGGTGGACTTCCCCAGTCACACTGCAGCCCAAACCAGATGGCAAGGTGCGGTTTTGTATAGATTTCCGCAGGTTGAATGGTTTAACCCCCACAAATGCCTACCCTCTCCCTCGCGTGGACGACAGTGTGGATAAGATAGGAAAAGCCAAGTTCCTCACTAAGATAGACCTTGTTAAGGGATATTGGCAAGTGCCCTTGTCTGAGCGAGCGCGAGAGGTGTGTGGGTTTGTGGTGGACGGTGCCACATATCGTTGCCATGTTATGCCATACGGGCTGAAAAATGCCCCTGCAACGTTTCAGAAATTAATGAACGACATTGTAGCCAACATTCCCAACTGTACGGTGTACCTAGATGATGTCATAATATACGACGAGGATTTTAACAGTCACTGTGCTCACATCGGACAACTTTTTAATAAACTGAATGAAGCAGGTTTGGTGGTAAACCTGGGTAAGTGCGATTTTGTCAAAGTCACAGTTTTGTACCTGGGGTTCGAGGTGGGGATGGGTCAAGTGTGCCCTCCACAGACAAAGATCAAAGCCATCGATCAATTTCCTCAGCCTACGACTAAGAAACAAATCATGCGGTTTCTAGGTATGATAGGCTATTATCGTCGATTCATCAAAGGCTATTCGACTGTACTTGCACCTTTAACTGACTTATTATCTAAGGACAAGAAGTTTCGGTGGGTTCCTGAGTGTGCAGAGGCGTTTTCCTTGGTGAAACACCTGTTATGTACCCACCCCATACTCAGGGTCCCAGGACTTCAGCAGACCTTTTCAGCTGGCGACTGATGCCAGTGGCGTAGGGGCTGGGGCTGTCTTTATCAGACAGATGATGAAGGTATCGAACATCCAGTGAGTTTTTACAGTAAAAAATTCAATAGTGCACAAAGGAATTACTCTGTAATTGAAAAAGAACTCCTGGCGATAGTGCTGGCGCTCAGGCACTTCGATGTATATGTTCCTGCTTTCGGACCAGTCGTAGTGGTTTATACCGATCATCACCCTCTGAAATTCTTGAATCAGTTTCATAACCGGAATATGAGGCTGAACAGGTGGTCACTCATGCTTCAGGATTATAATCTGGACATACGCCATATTGTCGGTTCTGATTACGTGATAGCGGATTGTCTATCAAGGGTGGATGATGTTGGTTAGACTGCCACAGGATTGAGGGTTGAGTGTGGAGGAAAATAGGCTGTCACTGTAGTTCAGCCGAAAAAAACAAATAAAAAAAGCAAAAACCTTATAAAAACTCTTTATTTTTTATAACGTGTAGAATTTTGTATAAGATGTTGTAGCAGTATCTAAGTTGAATGTTTTCGCTTATTGTCGCTGAGTTAGTTGAACTTGCTCGGTGGAGCGCAACAGTCTTTATTTATTTTTTATATATGGTGCCTTGTGTCGCAACAGTGTGTGGTACTATGAGAAGCTTTCTGTTAGATATGAAGAACTTAGTCAAGGGTCTTATATCTTAGGGGAGGTGTGACGCTTCTGCATAGTAGCCGCGTCGGCTGCCCAGCCGTTTAGAAACCGGCTGGTGGTAGCCGGCCGGTAGGCTTTCCCTTAGTATATATCCTACGACAATGTAACTAATGTCTGGGATATTCTTATGTTGTTTCACAGCTTGAAGCTGCCCTTATTCTTAACCAACGCATCTTAGTGTATTTTATTCTCGATAGTTGATTGTTTCATTATAATATATAAGATGTAAGTCTAGTGAGAGCGGGAGGAGACGAGCGGGAGAGAGAGACCGGCTTAGGACGTTGCTTCGCGCGGAGAGTCCAGCTTGGGACGAGCCTGAAGCGTTGCCACATGCATTTGATTGCAACGTTAGGCTTAGTTTCGACTCACGCACGGGGTAGAGGATTTTGACCAGGCAACAGTGTTGAGTGTTGCCAAGCCTGTGATGTATTCTGCATGCCTAGAGTGGGGTCCAGACAGATTCAAGACTCAGAGCTCACCTCATTGTCGTACCCTTCGGACCCCCTTGATATCTATCCCTCTCAACCCCACTTAGAAACGTTCTCTCTTACTTTGTATACCTTCTTTCCACTACTTCACCAATCTATTTAATTATCCCATCCCCTTGATAGACCTTATATCTATTATTGTATTAACGACGAGCTCTCAGATAATTAGATAGGATTTTGGGCCTTATGCAGAGACGTAATTGTTAATGAGACCTAGGAAGCTTTTTTGTTGTCTCATATTTGGTGGTTTCATGCTTGCTAGTGTGTTCTTGTGTCAGGTTAGCAGGGGCTAGACCGGAGGGGAGGCTTTTTGCGATCCTTTAAGTAAAGTCTGCTGGTGCGAGTCCCGTAGACCCGCACGACTTTACTAGGATACCCGTGGGAGTCTGGGGGCATTTTCTTGTCTGTGTCCCTGTGTGTCTAGTGTTGTGTTGTGTGAGGGCCCTTGCCTAGTCCACTCAGCACTGCACTAGCACGTCTTGCTTTTGTTTTAGGGTCGCCAGGAGAGAGTCAGATACTTGGGATCTGAGTCTCTCAAGAGAGCACCCTTTCAATTAGAGTAATTTGGCGCACAGACTTGGGAACGTCCCTAGGCTAGAGCAGGTGGCTCAGCCCGGGTATCCGAAGCCTATATCCTTCCGGCTAGACCTCTGCCACCTGGCAGATTAACAGCTAGGGGTTTATTATCTCTGTATTTTTTTTTATATATTTTTTTTTCTATATTCCAACTTACTTCCTCTCGGGCATAGGCTGAGAGCCTTAACATTCACCGCTTTACAAATGAACAGTGAAGCCCGTGAGGTCTTGTTCCAGTCTAGGGAGTGAGACATGTGAAGCACGTCGAGTACAACGAGCACCTGCCATCTTGCCTTCACATGAGGCACGGTGCTCACTCATGGCCCGAAACGACCCCATCTCTGAAGCCACCTCGTTCCCATGCTTCACTGTCTCACTCCCTACACTCGGACTCCCACACTTACACACACACAACGCCACCTGTTGAGCAGATAACTCACCAGGCTTGGTGAGTTATTGCTTGTTATTGTGCCACAGTTTACCGTTTTTGTGAGCATTGTGAGTCAGGGTGTGTCTTAGAGACTCTGTCCGAGCAGGCTTGCCTGACTAAGAGTGAGAAGCACACCTATATGTGGTTATGTTGCGAGTTGCTGCCTTTATTTAATCATACCTATGCCATTATACACTGTATGTCCTATCACTAGTATTTATTCCTGCTTATGAGTTTAGAGTTCTCTAAATCCGTAACGTACTTTCTTTGCTAAGCATCAGATCCTACAGTAGCCGCATGCAGTTTAGAAACCCGCATCTTGTCTACCTGTACGATGTTTTGAGGACTGTTTGCTTTCACCTTCTTTCACGCAGGGGTGATTAGTTGTATTAATTAACGTAACGTTAAATGTACTTTCTTCTAGTTTGTTATTAAATTGTTTCTGCAATTTAATTCCGTTATCTATCTTTTCCTTGAAGCTTTAAGTCAACTTAATTGTGTGATCTTTTATATAGCCTGCTTGACTATCAGCAGTCTATAGTGCGTGCACCCTGTAACCGAGTCATAGGATACCTCGTTGTCCAGGCAGGACTCTTGACGGTTTAGGGTGGTTTGTTGCCTGGGTTAATAGATAAGGGTTGGATCTAGCGTTTTCCGTTGTTGCTTGTTGCCGCATACCTAGTCCAATAGAAAGAGCCCAGTGTTTATATATCCCAGGACGTAACACAATATATTATATCAGAGGCCAGGGAGGAGGACAAACAGACGAAAAACAAAATAATACAAAATAATAATAATAATAATGATAATAATAATTGCTGTTATTTATTATAGTATCAACTCTGCCTAAGCAGAGTGGTAGTAGTATACTGCTACACTGCCGGCCGAAATGTCTGTCGTCCGTCTGTCTGTGAATATGCAGAAGAAAAAATAGATGATGACGATGATATAGAGAAGAGAACATTAAGAAGAAAAACAACAATGAAACCCTGATGAAAAAGAAAACTACAAGAATAACAACACCATAATCATAAACGACGACCTTTTACGGATAACTACTAATTAGAACTGCATTGAGGTTCTCGTTTACTCTGGTTACACTACTTTACACAAACGTCATTTAAACTCAACCCTGTCAGTATGATGACAGTTGTAAATATCATACTCTGGCTAATAGTAGACGCTTTTACTCAGCTCAGGAAGGACCTCTATTAATCAAATGTAATCAAACCTCCGGCCCCAGAAGTAGATTGATGCCTGGTTAACAGTAGTCTTGTTTCCAGATTTTGCTAGGTAGTATACCATTACAAGTATCTCCATTGTTACCAACAAGCGTAATCAAACAGATTATCCAAGCCTTCTTCTAGTGTATCCTTGTTTTTCACTTGCTTTTATTTGGAGTTCTGCGACCCCTATTAGTATTAAGTCCTGACCGCTTCGTTTGGATCGTAATGCCAGTGTGGTCAGTGTTCATATGTAAATCTATGTATATACCAGGACACAATACTGAAAACTATTGGTGGATGTCACTTTATGCTGAGTTGCACCGGTTTACAGGGAAGCATTGCATACAAGTAAATGGAGTAGCCTTAAGGGGAGATGGGTCGGATTTTCTGGCTCCTCTTCTCCCTCATGTTTTTAGATTGTAAGACGTTTCCCCCATTAGTTTGTCGATTTTAAGACCTTTTGCCCCATTTCGTTGTCAATATTAAGACCTTACGTGCCCTTCAGGTGTTGATTTTTTCTGGCGAGCGATAGCGAGCCTGTAATTGTGGAAAAACCAGCCACCGGCCGTGACATGTTTCTACCAAAAAATTTACAAATTAATCTCGAAGGGGGATCTAATGAATGTTTTTTATAAAGTTTGATGGAGTAGACCTCCATCAAAGGGAACTAAAAATATATATGAATATATAAGTAAACAGACCCAAAAAATAACCACTGTCCCATTAATGACCGAGGTTGTACAAGCAACTGCAGTTACGAACATAACCAGCGACAGTAAAACCCACAGAGCACACCATTTTCTACCTGAGCTCATAAAATTAAAATCTGGCACGCAACTGTCTGGTGGTGTTGCCGGCTCACGCAAACCACCTCACACCCAATTATGTAACAAGGTAAGGAAGGCAGAGTGGAAGAAGAACAATAATGAAGAAGAGGAGGAAGAGGGGAGAAAGTAGCGGAAGAAAATGAGGAAATGAAGAAGAAAACAAGAACAATAACTTATTTAACAACTATTTTCTAACTCGTCTTAAAACTTAGATCTCTGACAAGCAAGAAGAGGGAGAAGTGAAAGATTAGAAGGAGTGGCCAGAAATAAAGGTAGAGGAAAAGGATGAGAAGTAGGAAGAAGAGTGAGGCAGGAAAATATAAGATGTATTGAGAATGACTGATTTTATGAAAGTAGTTAAAACAATAAATGATGCATGGCATTAAACAAACACCATACTGGCAAAGTATACAGTTTATATTATTGAGTTATAGAAACAAAAATATTATGACAGAACACCTCCTATCGTTATTCAACTATATTAAAACTATTATTATCAATAATAATAATAATAACAATAATAGTAACAAAAGTTATGATAATTCAAGTTTGGCACGTTAACAAACAATCACAAACAAAAATACCTCCAATACACTCCCCAAAACGAAGCGATAACGACCGGTGAAGTTAATGGGTCTGGAAAATCCGTCCTAGGGTGAGTGATTAGCCTGGGAGAGTGAGAATGCAGATGAAGGAAGGGGTCATTAGGTTGTGGGAGAAATATATAGGCTCAAGTAGGTCACGGGGGAGGGAGAGTAGGCCTAAGGGGAGTGAAGGAGGGAGAAGGGAGTCATTTATATTGATTGTGTTTGTTCTTGTTTTATTCGTGTTTCTCACAATGCAGATGCAGAAAAGGTCATTAGGCTGTGGGAGAAATGAAGGCTTCAAGTAGGTCATGAGAAGCAGAGTAGGCCTCCATATGGCTCAAATTAACTTGGCACTGAAGTTTTTTTTCTCAAACTATGTCTGTGAATGGAATTGATAACGAATATGCGAAAGAGTGTCGAATTGGTGAGCGAGAAAAAAGCTTGCTCATCGAAAGCTACCACAATAACATTCGTGTGACATCGCTTCTAGTTCCCAGTTCCAGATCCGAAGAGTTGATGGAGAAATATCGCAAGATGATCCAGCACTACAAAAACAAGTTAAGGAATATCATCATCTCAGGCATTCTCCCCAAGATCGACGCACCTGACAAATTCTACGACAAGGCCTTCAGCACAAATAGCCGACTAAAATATTTGTGTCTGAGGGAAGAAGTTGAATTCATCAACCTCTGGGACAACTTCTACAACCAGCCTACTCTGTTCCGCAAGGATGGCACTCATCTAAACCCTGTGGGTTCAGCACGCATGGGTCGTCTCCTACACGAAGCAGTCCGCAGCCATGGATAAAAAACGCCATCCGAGAAGAAGCAGCAGTGACATAAATCATCCAACGCCAAGAAAAAAACAGAGGCAACCGAGGACCACCAGCGATAAGGACCGAAGACAGCGAGGACCGAGGACAGCCATGAACATAAATGTAGATCCGACAAGAACCAAAAATATTATTAAAGAGCGTTCCGTTCCGTGAGTTCTAAAATAACAAATTTAAAGGTTTTCTATGCAAACGCTCGTAGCATACGCAATAAATTTTCAGATTTAGAGGAGCTAGTGTTTACAGAAAATTATGATGTGATTGGCATAACAGAATCTTGGCTCAATACAGAAGATAGAGACTTTTTAGCAGAGTATTCACTTCCCGGTTATGTAATGTTTGAGAAAAGCCGAATAAATCGAAATGGAGGTGGCGTTTTACTTTATATCAAAGAAAGTCTTAACCCTACCCTCTTGTCAAAACCTCAAATTGTGAACGTCGATGCATCTTTTGTGCTAATAAAGAATAATAAAGGTCAAAAATAATACTTGCATTAATATACAGACCTCCAGCTCAATCAGTCCAAACTGACCGAGAAATTTACGAACAAATTGCAGATGTAAGTAACTCTCAAGATACCGTAATTTTTGGCGACTATAATTTACCTGTGACCAAGTGGGGCGATACTCTTACTTCACACTCCGGACATGACTTGTATACGAACTTGCAAGAGAGTTCGCTTTATCAATTTGTTCGAACGCCAACCCGTGGTAATAACGTTCTTGACATTGTACTTGCAACAAAAGAAGAATTAATAGAGAATTTGAATGTTGGTGATGAATTCAGTAACAGCGACCATCGTACGATAACTTTCACTTTAAAGTTTACTAGTAACGGACCAAATAGTAGCATCGAAAAAGTCCCTAATTTCAAGAAAGCAAACTTCCATAAACTTAGAGCTATGTTTAAAGAAACTGACTGGAGCTTTTTAATTCACAATAACGACATAAATACATCTTGGAAGTTATTCGAAGCCACTTACCTAAAAGCAGTGCAAGACTGCATACCATCGAAAATACGGCGTCCAGGCCATAATAATAAGCCCAAATGGTGGAAAAAAGATATTTCAAACTGCCTGCTTGCTAAAAAATTTGCTAATGATAGATTAAAATCCTCACAAAATGACGAAGAACGGCTGAAATTTGTAGAGCTACGACGCAAAGCCAAAAAGTTAATTAAGCAAAGTAAAAAGACCATAGAGTTACATATTGCGAATCAAAGTAAAACAAACCCGAAAGAATTCTATAGTTATATCAGAAAGAAGTAGTAGTTACTTCAACTGTTGGACCGTTAGTCGATGAAAATGGAGAATACACCAAAGACGAAGTACAAATGAGTAATGCCCTCAATACCTTCTTTGCATCAGTTTTTACAACAGAAGACCTCAGTGATATCCCTACACCATCGCCGATTCAGATTGATAATTCAGATGTTCTAAGCAATATCACTGTTACAGAGAGAGAAGTATTGAATTGTTTAGATAAACTCAAGGTAAATAAAACGCCTGGACCTGATACAATCTCGCCTAGAGTTCTAAAGGAAGCTAAGGATGAGGTCTCCAAACCACTGACATTACTATTCAATAAATCCTTGCAGTCTGGAACTATGCCCGATCAGTGGAAGCTAGCCAACGTAACACCGATATTAAAAAAAGGCAGCAAATCCCTACCCAGTAACTATCGTCCAATTAGCTTAACCTCAGTTGTATGTAAAATGCTAGAAACGGTCATACGAGACAGGCTCGTAAATCACTTAGAGGAAAATAACATACTTAAAGATACTCAACACGGCTTTCGTAAAAAACGTTCCTGTTTAACAAACCACTTAGACTTCTTCCACGATATCCTCAACCTCTACGATGAGAGTAAAGCTGTAGATATTATATACCTTGATTTTCAAAAGGCCTTTGACAAAGTTCCCCACTAACGTTTACTGCTAAAACTAAAAGCGCATGGAATACAAGACGGTGTGTTGAAATGGATAGAAAATTGGCTCAGCGACAGAAAGCAAAGAGTAGTCATAAACGGTAAGGCATCTAAATGGACCAATGTAAGTAGCGGGGTACCCCAGGGATCGGTACTAGGACCAATTCTCTTTCTAATTTACATCAACGACATAGATGAGGGTCTCACCTGTACAATCTCAAAATTTGCTGACGATACAACAATTGCAAATAGCTTACTCTCAAAAGAACAAGTTGACGATATGCAACACAATCTAGATAAATTGCCAAATTTGGCAAATGAGTTTCAATGCGGATAAATGTAAAGTACTACATATCGGATACCTAAATGAGAAAGCAAACTATTCGATGAATGGCACTCAGCTTAAGAATGTAAACAGAGAAACCGATCTGGGAGTAACAATAGCGAGTAACCTAAAACCGAGTCAACAATGTTCAGAAGTTGTTAAGAAGGCAAACAAAATAATTGGCTTTATAGGCAGGTCATTTGAGCATAAATCCAAAGAAGTTATCCTAACCCTTTACAATTCCTTAGTCCGCCCTCTTCTGGAATACTGCGTTCAATCCTGGTGCCCTTATTACCAAAAAGATATAAACAAGCTAGAACGAGTTCAACGTAGAGTTACCAAAATGATACCTAGCCTAAAGAACAAACCATACGAAGAGCGTCTTAGAGAATTAAATCTATTTCCTTTAACCCAGCGCAGATTAAGAGGTGACTTAATTCAAGTGTTCAAAATCATCAAAGGCATCTACAATATGAACTGTAGTAAGTAATTCACTATCGACCAATCTAATTACACGCGGGGAAACGGTTGCAAAATTATTGGTAAATCTTTTAACTCACACGAATCTAAGAATTTCTTCTTCAATCGAGTTGTCAACTTGTGGAATGGGCTTCCCCGAAACGTTATAGACTGCATCACCGTTGATTCATTTAAACTCCGCCTAGACAAATATCTCGCATCAAACCCGCGACTGACTGCGTTTGTAAATGAATAACTTTATTTTATCCCCCCCTCAGTTACTAACCCATCTGTCCCCTACTAACTTCCTAATCCTGCCACGGACATTAGTTCCAGGGCAGTAATTCCCTTTCCAATGTTCCCTTACCCACTCTAAACCACTGTTTGGACACTTGATCCTCAGTGTTTTGGAGGACAAGCAACCTAGAAGGGTCACTAGATCTGTTGTTGCTTGATTTCCTTTGTACTCCTTTGTACTTTGTACTCCCAGTGCAGGTTTGTTAGTAGAGTCAAAGATCAGGCTGAAGTGACCGATTTTTGCCTAAAAACGATAGACTGCATAAACCAGTAAATAAGCTGAAAAATGACAGGCATTCACATTTAATTGTGATAAAAAAAAAGGCGATAATTGGCGCAAACTATATAAACCCTCTTCCTCGGTCGCTTTGTGACGATGGTGATAGTAGTAGTGATGATGGTAAGCCATCGCAGAGTTGGGTATGCCTTTTTTTATTTTGGGCAAAGCAGCACTTCTATTGTATTGTGTTTTTATGTATTTAATTATCTTTACAGTTTACTGTAGAATAGACATTCGTGTCCAATTGTGTGCAAACGCAATACAATGACTTATATACTGTATTTAGCATATCAGCCTGGAAAGTGGAAATATATAGGCCTAGTGTGGGGAAAAAAGGAGGGAGTGAATAATTGGGGGAGGCATGGGGCGTAAGGAGTAAATAAGACAGAGGAAATATATATCACTTTACCTGTGCTGTCACTCCGATGGTCCCTCCCTACCTCCTCCTACCTTCCGCCTCCCTCCCTTCCTTCCTCTACACCCTCCCCTCCCCCCTAGAGCGACCTTCCTCTATAAGTGAGTCATTACTTGTGTCCACACGGTCACACGCATACGCCATCAAGCATACTGATACCCACATAGTCACACGCATACTAATGCACACACCGTCACACCCATATTAATACACACACATACCAATAAACACACAGTCACACGCATACTAAAACACACACAGTCACATACATACTGTAACACGTATACACACACACACATACTAATACTTTCACACACCATCATACGCATACGTATACAAATACCTATTTAGACAAACTTTCACACACAAACCTTTGTTGTGCACACCGGCAGATGAATGCGCACACACGCACACTAATCCTGTGCTGACATACACCGTCACCCATATAAACACACAGACTCACGCATACTAATGCATATATACTTTATAGGCAAGTATCCGGACGAATCCTTCAGAACGCAAATTTACCCATACATTCGGGCAGATTGTATCACACAAACATGCCTTTCTATCCTTGATTGCACTCAGCCATATACAGTGAGGGAATTTAAAGAGTGATATCAATAGTTAACGAATGTATCAATCATTTACACGTATATGTATTGGAACGAAATAATAAATGACGTAACAGTAACAACAACAGTTAATATAAAGTCATTAATATCCTACGCAACTCAGCTTTGTCATTGAAAAGGAATCTTTCAAATAATGTCCTGCTTGTACGTACAGTACGCGTCAAACTGGAATGATCACAGTGCAGAACAAGCCAAGCTCACGTTTACATACATACATACATACAAACATACCTGCTTAACTATACATACGGTGTGATGGGATCTATCAGAGTAAGAACTGAGCGATCTCTGCCATACCCATAGCTTACTCTGACTGTTCCTTTTACTTATATATTTTCTAGATCTCGAGTGACGGCGTATCTTCCGTGGATTGACCTCCCAATCTACCAAGATTGGAAGCCAAAGCGTCACATTTTCCCCTTACTTACTTGAGTTTACTGGAGTTGTTTCGGCCTCCTCAGCGGCCTCGGCGAGAGTTGCTCCCCACGAGTATGTTTGCTGCCAGTGTTTGATGCAGCAGGCTATTCGAGAGGGCAGCTCTCCCCCCCGCGAAGTATGGCTGATCAAGCACCGACTTGAGATGGTTGTCCAAGTCTTTTTTTAATACTTCCGTTGGCACGTCCATCAGGTTTCTCATGTTCTCTGGCATTTTGTTGAAGAGGCTCGGTCCCATGTTTGTCAACCAGGAGTCCCTCAGTGTGCCCAGAGCTCCCCTACACTTTTGGGGTGGGATGTTACAATACTTACCCCCTCTGTCACTCCAGTACCATGATATTGTGGTGTGAAGGTTTGGCACTAGACCCTCGATAACTTTCCATGTGTAAATTATCAAGTATCTCTCTCTTCTTCGCTCCAGTGAATATAAGTTAAGAGCCTTCAGCCTATCCCAGTAATGAAGATGTTTTACCGAGCTGATGTGGGACGTGAAACTTCTTTGAACACTCTCTATTTCGTATATTTCCCCGGCTTTGTGTGGAGATGTTAGCACACTGCAATACTCCAGTCGTGGGATCACCAACGATTTGAAAAGTGTTATCATTGGCCGTTCTTCTCGTGTCTTGAAAGTGCGCAGTATCCACCCTACAAGTTTCCTCGCCGCTACTGACTTGGCCTGATTATGTTCTTTGAAAGACATGTTTTCTGACATTATTACCCCCTTGCCCCCTTGCCCCTCAGCTTTCTCTTCATAATTGCTGACGGGCACAGGGCCCTGGGTGGGGCTTTTGTTTCCCAGGCGTTTCCGCACCCTCCTCAGCTCCCCGCCATGGAGTGGCTTCGGTCACCCAGGCTTTATTGTGGTCGGCAGGGAGGGTTCTGTGGGGGCGCTCGGTTATGGCCTTGGCCGTGCTCGGGGCCTTGGGGCTGTTCGGCCAGGCAGCTTGGGGAACAACAACAACAACAACAACAACTATACATACGGTACAGTTGCCAACACATGAAACTGGGATACTTTCTATGGCTTCTTGGCTGTATTCAACCACCGTAGCAGGTTAGTACATACAGTAGTATTAATCAGAATAAAAGCTCTTACCCTCTTTAGCGTCATTATTTACAAATGGGGATTACCGCACCTTCAAATTATATATAAACCTGTGAAAGTATTAAATCCAATTACACATTGACAGGTCTTGTCCCTGGTTCAAGCTTTGACAACTGTACATGGTCAAACACATTGTTGAGTAGGCAAATGTGCAGGTCAATTTTCGTCCATGTCATTATGAGAAACTGGGTAATCTTTAGATAAAGATTATTCAAACATACCTCAGTTATATTTCTTCCTGCTTAAGTAAATATAACTACCTCCCCCCTTCTCTCTCTCTCTCTCTCTTTCTCTTTCTCTTCCTCTCTCTCTCTCTCTCTCTCAAGGATTGCCAATTAGGCAAAGTTCTACAACCTCGAAAGTACAGACGTGATCTTATGAAGGTCGTAAGTGAATTGTTGGAACCAACTGTATCAAAACCACCTGTATTGAACCCAACTGTATCGAAACCAACTGTATTGAAAACCTACAGCATAGAACAAAAATGTATCGAAACTAACTGTGCTGAAACCAAATGTATCGAAATCATGTGATAGGAAATGGTAAGCAATGGGCGGAGAGAAGGCAAATCAGAGAAAAGGTAAATTTGGTTAGGTCAGTCACGCGAACTTAAGACGGATGATGGATGATGATGGATAATGGGGTGAAAACTGGCAGCCTACTGTTCATCCATCCTTGCAACTATCCGTCTTTTCCTGGCGAGCAAGAGCGAGTCGGCGAATTAGGAGGAACTGGCCTTCGACCAGGATATTTTTTCTTCCGAAAAATGCACAAATTCATCTTGTGTGTGTGTGTGTGTTTTAAAGCTTGATGGAGTTCTGGGAAGCAATCTTATCCCCACCCCTCACAGAAACACCTGTAAATCGAACCCAATAGTCTTTAACCCTTTTAGTTTTCCAGGGAGCACTGTATATATATATATATATATATATATATATATATATAAAAAATATACTTTATTATCAATATTATTATTATATTTATTATTAGTATTACTTTATTTAATACTCTTCAACATAAGTAGCCTAGTATGTATAAGGTAACTTCTGCTCAACCATCAGAGGTGTGTGTGTGTGTGTGTGTGTGTGCACTTTATGGGTAATTATTATATGTGAACTACTGTATATGTGTGCGTGTGTGTATGTGCGGGTGGATGTCTATGTGTGTATGTTTGTGTGTGTGTGGTGTGCGTGTGTGATGGCAGTAGGAATCACTCGAGGCACAAATTACAGTGTATATTACTAGGGCGGCAACCTATATGTACACCATCACCCTCCCTATCTCCTTCTCCACCTCCCTCCCTATGTCCTCCTTCTCCTCCCTCCCTCCTTCTGCACCTCCTTCCCTATCTCTTCCGTCTCCTCCCTCCCTATGTCCTCCTTCTCCTCCCTCCCTATCTCTTCCGTCTCCACCCTCCCTATTTCCTCCTTCTTCACCTCCCTCCCTATCTCTTTCTCCACCTCCTTCTCCTCCCTTCCTCCCTATCACCTCTTTCTCCTTCCTCCCTATCTCTTCCTTCTCCGCCCTCCCTATATCCTCCTTCTTCACCTCCCTCCCTGTATCCTCATTCTTCTCCCTCCCTATCTCCTTCCTCCTTCCTTCTCCACCTCCCTCTCTATCTCCTCCTCTTCCTCCTCCTTTCCATTTTGCTCCTCCTCCCTCCCTCTTGCTCCACCTCCCTCCCAATATCCTCCTTCACCTCCCTCCCTATCTTACCTCCCTCCCTGTTCACCTCCCTCCCTTTACCCTCATTCTCCTCCCTCCCTCCTTCTCCACTTCTCTCTCTATCTCCTTCTCTTGCTCCTTACCAATTTGCTCCTTCTCCTCCCTCCCTCTTTCTCCACCTCTCCCTATTTTCTCCTCCTACTACTCCCTTCCTCTCATTTTCCACCACACCCTCCTCTTATTATGTCTTACACTCCTCTTCCACCCCCTCCTTCTCCTCCTTCTTACCTCCCTCCTCCTCCTCCTGCTAAAAGCCCAGTTTCGTTTATAGCTCAACTGATGCCGGATTTAAGCTAAACTGGGCTTTTAAATTCGGCATGAGTTGAGTTAGGGACAGCTGCTGTGCTAGAAGGAAAAACAAATATGTAGAGAAAAACTTACTAAATATTGTTTTCATATTTGTGTTTATATTGTATATGTAAAGTATGAATAAGATAAAAGACTGTATAACCATCTTTGCCCTTTTGAGACAAAGTATAATTACCGTATATTCTCAATAAAGAATCAAATCAAATCAATCCTCCTCCTCCTTTTCCAGCTCCTTCACCGTCTTTTCCTCCTTCCTTCTACAACCCCTTTCCTTTCTTTTACCTACTTCTTTGTCTAATGTTATTTTTCTTTTCTCCCCTCTTCTTCCTCTCTCTCCTCCTCTTCCTCACTCCTTTTCCTTCTCCTCTCAGTTCCTCTTCTCCCTTCCTCGTCAATTCCTTCGTCCATCTACCTTTTCCTCCTCTTTTTTTTTTTTTTTTTTTTTTTTTTAATAATAATAAAGTTTATTTCCGCCGGCAGTGGTTATTCTTCTTACATAGTATTTACAAATATAATTATATACAGTTGGGGTTTAGTATTTTCAAAGTAGATACAATATAGGAACTAATACATAATTTAGTGTTTCATACAGTAGACAATTTTAGAATTAATTAATACATGACTTGTGTTGTTAGTTGTGTATTCAGACCAGGTGTGACGGACCATAATGCCTAAGTTGTTTAATTACAAATACACCGTACCAAGTAGGTCAGCTCAGATCTGTGTAGATTAAGAGGGCAGATAAGCCTATGGTAAATAGGTTAGCCCTTGCACCTGGCTCAGGGTAGGGCATCTTCATATAGCCTATCTAAATACAGTTACTATTTAGAATACCTACTGCTAAGAATATATGACTTACTGTATATTAGTGAAACAATTATAATAATTATTAGGGCAAAAGAGTGTTCATACATTGTGTTGACATATCATATAGGTTGCATATCCTTAATCTAACGCATTGCATTTTCGGAGCAGAACAATGGAAAGTTCTCTTTGGTACAGTATTATAGTTTTACATAAGAACATAAGAACATAACAGTGTATACAATTAAAATTAAAATTAAAGACCTGCTGTTTAACTAAGACATACCCGGTACTGGAGAGAGAGAGAGAGAGAGAGAGAGAGAGAGAGAGAGAGAGATGACAGCTTTGTTTATCTAATATATGTTCCTCTTCATACTTTTTCTGCTTCCTTTTTAACTTCACATTTCTTCTTCTTTCTTCCACTTCTCTTTCTAAGTCTCGTATTTTCTCTTCTCTTTCTTAACTTTTCAATCCTTCTCTTCCTCCTTTGTGCCCTGCCATTTGCTCCGCTTCTCTTTTCTTCTTCCTCTGTGTACCCTTCACAATCTCTCCTTTCCCTCCTTTTTTATCCTTCCTAATCTTCCTTGTAAGCGTAATTTTCTTGTCCTTCCTCCTTCTCACTTGTCTCCTCCTTATCGATCGTATACCCCTCCTCCCTCCCTCCTCCCCTTTCTTCTCCATAGCTTTATTGTCCTCCTGTTCTTCCTAACCACTGTCTTTGCTCTCCCTCCTATTGTTTCCTCCACTTCTTCCTCCGTTTTCCTGTTTATCCTGGCTTTCTTCTCTTCTCCTCGTCAAATGTTCTTGTTATTATTATTTTGATTTGCAAATTATGATTATTTATGTGTTGATATTAATAATAATAATATTATTATTATTATTATTATTATTATTATTATTATTACAGTATTATCTTCATCGTAAAATTCTCTTTTTGACTACTCCCTTTGTTCAGTTTTCTTTTTTTTTGGAAATTTTCTCTCCGATCGATATATTAAAAGGAATGGGTGAGGGCTGGTCCTATTCAGAGTGAGGTTTGGCATCGTCTACCCAACCTTAGTCGTTTCTGCCTGTCTCTTTTCCTGTACTACTTTTCCTTCTAGGTGTTGGCGAGATCGCCCGATTATGTGACACTGCAAGGGGGGCTGTGGACAGTGGGTGCATAGGTCCGGTGTGCAAGATCGTGGGCTGATGATCCCCTTCCCCGCTGCCCTCTCAGAGACAACTCTCATCTCACTCTGGCCCCTCCTAGACCCCGAGCATCTGGAGCGGCTTCGGGACTGTTCGGCCAGACAGTCTTGGGAACTACATCAACTACACCAACACCAACATCACCATCACCACCACCTACACCAACACCAACATCATCATCCCCACCACCACCATCAACATCATCACGACCACCATCATCACCAGCACCAACATCATCACCACCATTACCACCACCACCAACAGTAGCAACAACAACAACATCATCAGCAGCACCACCACCACCCACACATTAACACCACCGCCAACATCAACTCCAACATCATCGCCACCACCATCAGTACCACCGCCACCACCAACACTATCACCACCAACAACAACACCACCCCCACCATCAACTTTAACACCACCACCACCACCATCACCTCAACAATCACAACCAGAACCACCAATACAAACATTTCCATCACCACCACCAACACCAACTTTAACACCACCATAAACACCACCACCAACACCACCACCATCAATACCAACATCACCATCACCAACACCACCAACAACATCACCACCACCAACAAGATCACCACCACCTCCATCAACACTCTTTCTCCACCACCACCTACTGTTTCTCATTCACCATATACTCTTTCTCCACCACCACATGCTCTATCTCCACCACCACCTCCTCTTTCTCCACCACCACCTCCTCTGTCTCCACCACCACCACCTCCTATTTCTCCACCACCACTTCCTATTTCTCCACCACCACCTCCTCTTTCTCCACCACCACCTCCTTTTTCTTCACCACCACCTCCTCTTTTTCCACCCCCACCTCCTCTTTCTCCACCACCACCTACTTTTTCTCCACCACCACCTACTTCTTTCTCCACCACCACCTACTTCTTTCTCCACCACCACCTCCTCTTTCTCCACCTCTACCTCCTCCACGTCGTCCCAGCCAAATTAACCAATCACAAAGTAGCCAAAAAGTGGGGTTCCTCCATATAATTACCCCCCGGCCAACAGATGGCGTCGGGGTAATACGGTAATGGGGGCGATAATGATGGTAATGATGATAGGGCCCAGATCTGATATCATTTTACAGGGGCTTTGAACACCAATTTACCTCACTTCCTCCATAATATAATGCCCCTTTTCCTTTAACCTTCCTTGTTTTTGTTGGTTTTCTACACACACACACACACACACACACATACACACGCACACATACACACACACATTCTCATATACTGTTTGCTCTCTCTCTCTCTCTGTCTCTCTCTCTCTCTTGTGATCAGCGGCTATCATCCCATTGTTTACTGATCATACTAATTTCCTTTCTATTATTGCCTTTTTCCCTTCCCCTTTTAATTTCCTCTACTACTCCAAACCAACTTCCTCTTTTTTTCCCCCATACATTCCTTTTCCTCCTTTACCCCTTTTATAATACTTCCCCTTCATTTTCTATTAATTTGTCCTTTTGCTTCGTGTTTTTTTATTTGCCCTATGTGTTTAGTTTTTCGTTCATTACTTGTCTTAGTCTTCTATTTCCATCGTTCTTTACATAACTTTCATAGTTTTGTCTAGTTATGTATTTTCGTTTCTATATTGTATCTATCTATCTCTGTATGTGTGTGTGTTAGCAGATTTCTATGTGTGTATGTATACTGTATATGTTTATATAATTGCATGTGTCTTGTGGATGAGAGTGTGTACGAGTGTGTATGTGTGCTTGTGAGTCTGTGCTTGTGTGTATACATTGTGTAGGTATGTATTGCGTGTATTTGTTTATTTTCTTGAATACCCTATATGTTTTTTCACTTGATTTCATTTTCTGCCTTATGTTTTATGTTTAATATGTTGTCTTCTATACATAATTTATTTAAACCTGTTGTATTATTATCTCTTATTCTTATTTCCTTATTATTCTTATTACTATTATCTCTATTAATTAATTTGCCTTCCATCTGAAAATTTATTGATAATTGTCTTGCTACATTTCTCTCTTCCCATCACTGCCTATTCCTATGGTACTTTTACCATAAGGTGCCAGACCGCTGTTGCCGATAAACGTTGGGGGGAGGATATGTCGTGTGATACGGTTGAGGTATAGAAGAAGAAAAGAAATTAGGAAGGGAAGGAGGAACAGAGGGATTGTAAGGATGAAATGGGAAGTAGCAGGAGGAGGAGTGTAAGAAGGAGTGCAAGGAGGATCAGGAGGAGTGTAAGGATGAGAGGGGGAAGGGAAAGTAGTAGGAGGAGGAAAGGGATGGAGAAGGAGGAGTGTAAGCATGAAAGAGGGAATGGAAGTAGTAGGAGGAGGAGGAAGGGGATGGAGAAGGAGGAGTGTAAGCATGAGAGGGGGAAGGGAAAGTAGTAGGAGGAGGAGGAAGGGGATGGAGAAGGAGGAGTGTAAGCATGAGAGGGGGAAGGGAAAGTAGTAGGAGGAGGAGGAAGGGGATGGAGAAGGAGGAGTGTAAGCATGAAAGAGGGAAGGGAAGTAGTAGGAAAAGGAACGTAAGGAGAAGTGGAAGGAGGGGGTGGAGGAGGAAGAGTGGCTGAGAGCCAAGTACCTACATCATGGAGTAAGAAGGACGTTCAGTAGGAGAGAGGGTGGGTAGGAGAAGAGTGAAGAGAGTAAATTAAGAAGGGGAATGAGGAGGTTGAGAAAAGAAAATATCCAGACTGAGAGCCATGCTTATTAAGGAGCAAGGAAGAAATGGATAAAGAAGGGTTCCGTAAGAGAGCGCCGGGAGGGTAGGGGTAGAGTAAATGTAGAAGAATGAGAAGAGGGAGGAGAATGCGAAAAGAGAAGAGTCAGACTGAGCGTCAAGTTTATTGTGGAGTAAATTATACATGGATTACAAAACAAAGTTTAGTAAGAGATGATGTGGGTAAGGGAAGAGTGGAGAGAGTAGGGGACAGAAGGAGTGGAGACAAATATAGTGATGTAAAGCCACTTTCACACATTCACGATGTTGGTCCCGATGTACCCCGAGGTACACAAATTGGTACATCGGCAGAGACAGTGACAGGATGTACGCCTTTGACGACGACGCCTCGACGGTGACACGTCGTAGCCACGCCGGGCCAGATGGTACCACGGTTGCAACACGACGGCGCCACGTCAATGCTGTAACGGTCAAAATTCCGGTCAAAACCGTACCCCGACGTGGCACGTGGGGAACATGACGAGGGGCGATGGACTTATGATGGTGACACGTGGCCGACCCGACGAGGACGACGCCACAACGTCAGGCAGCCTGACAGATATCATCAATACATATGGTGTTAAAGGTAGACACGTTGTACCCGACGTTACCCGATGGTACCACGCCAAAAGTACATCGTGCAAAATTTTTGAACAAACCCAAACCTTTGGTGGCCAAGCCCGATTTGCCACGTCCCGCACCGCGGGTAACACGACGCTCCCCGACGACCCCGACACACGTTGGGGATTGCACCACGTTGTGTCCCGATATTCAAATCGGGGCACATCGGGACCAACATAGTGAATGTGTGAAAGTGGCTTAAGGCTAAGAGAGTGTGTGAGGTGTGGGAAGACTTTGATTGCTGTTTTTATTGATTGTAGGTTATTGGCTCAAGATTGGACCCCTCCCCTTCCATCACACCCCAAAACGTACACACGTGCAGAAGCCAAAATAAATAAATAAATATATAAACAGTATTTGTTGTAAAAAATCCTATATGTTACTTCGTATCTTTTCAAGAAGAAGGCTACAATTACTTAGAGTATTCATTAACTTGTGTAGATTTCATCAATTATTTAATCCCTTGTATATTTGTATTATTCGTTGGGTGGTGTTTGGTGTTGGGAGTGAAATAAATCAATTGGATTATTATACTTCACTAACTACCTGGAAAAATAATAATCTAGCTAAACAAAATAATAATTGATTTGACAAGGTGAAATATAATTGAACTTTAGTAGGCCTTTAATCTTGTGACAACACATTAGCTATATAACTAAGATAATACCTATAACAATAATACAGTTGTCTGTTATTAATTCTATTCAGATATGACAGACGTAGCTCGTAATTAATGTGAGTATTAACCCTTCCATAATACATAAATTATTCGTTAAGGGGAGACATACCGTTTATCTGGATCCCCTTCTCCCTAATGTTTAGCCCCACTAGTTTTGAGATTTTAAGGCATTGGTTCCATTAGTTTGTGGATTTTATAACCTTTCACCCCATTTCTTTGTCAATATTAGAACCCTTCGTGCCATTTAGGTGTCGATGTTTTTCCTGGCGAGCGATAGCGAGCCTGTAATTTTAGGATGAATCGGCCTTTGGCAGGGAAATTTTTCTACCGAAAAATGTACAAATCTATCTAGAAGGAGGGTTTAGGGGGGGGTTTTCTAAGCTTGATGGAGGTCTAGGGAGGAAACTAAAACAATATATGAATAAATGAATTAATAGACCAAACAAACAGCCACTGTCCCCTTAATTGTATAATGGCTATATTTACACTATTTAATTAAGGTTACAATACAATGTGAACAGCAACAGACAAACCATTCCTAACGAGGCTGTTTGATTTTAAGGAAGCCCACCTCGCTTTTGTTCTCTTTCTCTCCCTCTCTCTTTGGCGTGTATCCATTCGGCCCCATTCATCCTACTGTTTTAAGACGTTTACCCCCATCCAGGTGTCAATATTTTCCTGGCGAGCGGAAGCGAGCCAGCATATATATTTTTTGCTTTGGCAGCAAGCTAAATTTGTAAATTTTTCGATAGAAAAATGTCTCCAGCGAAGCCGGATTTCTCCATACAATGTTGGCTCGCTATTGCTCGCCAGGAAGAAATCGACACCTGGATGGGGATAACAATCTTAAAACAGTTGGCTAAATGGGGCCGAATGGATACAAGCCAGGGAAAGAGAGAAAAGGAGAGACAGATAAAAAACAAGACGGTGACCCCCCATCAAATAATGGAAAACAAGCTCATGCACCGGTAGAAGCGGAAATGTTTATTAATTTATATTTATGCATTTTTTGTTTTGTTTTTAGGTTCCCCCCTTAGATCTCTGGCAATCTATCGCTCGCCAAGAAAAACATCAACAACTAACTAGCACGAGTGCCACGAGGGAGAAGGGGTCCAGAAAACACCCTCATAAGGGGGAGGTAGTCACATGTTCTGGACTCCTCCCTTTCTCCCTCATGTTTAGCATCATTAGTCTTGAGATTTTAAGACGTTCGTTTCATTAGTTTGGCGATTTTGACACGTTTCGCCCCAATTTTTTGTCAATATTAAGACCTTTCGTGCCATTTAGGTGTCAATTTTTTCCTGGCGAGCGATAGCGAGCCTGTAATTTTAGGACATTTTCTACCGAAAAATTTACAAATTTATCTGGAAAGGGGGTCTAGAGGTGTTTTTTATTATGCTTGATGGAAGTCTAAGAGGAAACTCAAAATATATATATAAATATTTGTATTTGTTTCTCTATTTTCCATTTACAGGCATAGGCTGTACATTCAACGGTGAAGCCTACGAGTTCTCGTTCTAGTCTAGGGAGTGAGACATGTGAAGCACTTTGGGATGCAACCCGCCCCCACTATCTTGCCTTCGCAAGATGCACGGGGCCCGGTTGCCCATCATCGGCTCGAAGCAGCCCCAACTCTGAAGCTGCCTCGCCCCAGTGCTTCACTATCTCATCCCCTAGACTCGGACCCTCAGTCTCAGAACGCCACCTATTGAGCAATGAACTCACTAGGCATTGTTCCCCTGTAGCATATTATGAATATGGGAATATTCATACAGTGCTATTTAATCAGGGAACAATGAGGGTATTTTTGTTGGCGTTTCAGTGGGCTTTGAGGTAATGCACTGATACTATAGTAAAGCACAAAATTCCATCCCAATAATATCTTCCCATTGATACATCGGGATTCGAACCCGGGACCATTGGATTACCAGTCTAGTGGCATGACCACTCCACTACACCTCCCCATACATAAATAGACCAATAAACAAGCACTAACCCCTTAACTTGGGCTTACTCAGCTATAACAATGAGTTAGGTGAGGGTTAGGATGGGTTTGTGGGATTCACAGTGTTAATAATTATCGATATTTATCCTCTTCATGTATAGGATTACTTCCTATAATTAATGAAATAATTTAACGAGAACCATATTGAGATAGCAAATTCGTAATCATACTGAAAGGGTTAATGAAGAACACATAGGTAAATGTGTTAATGGAAATAATACAATAGTGGACGATTAGTATACGAGAGTAAATTTAGTGGGACTATTTAAATCTACAGTTGCCCACATAAATTCTGTTCCGCGTTGTGATGTTATGTATGGAAGTAAAATAGTATGAATAAATTACAAGTGTGGAATCAGATGACTAATCAGATGAGCTAACCGCTGTTAAAGATACTACACTCGTAAATCAATTATGTGTATTAAATTTATATGTATAAGATCACGGAAAGGAACAAAACTTATGTGGGCAACTGTACACTAGATAGAGATAGAGAGACAATAACAAAAACCTCCAACCATTTCCTATAATAACCCTTTTCTTATGTCACGACTTTATTCCTACCTTGCCTATTATCAACAACACCTAATAACCAGCATAAAGTTAAATAATGCATCAAAGCTCACTGAAAGGCTTAACCCATTCAATACCGATGAAATCCTTTTCATAATATTCTGGCAACTATTAGACCATTTTATTCAGCTTAGGAATGACGTCAACAGGTGTCACTATCTATCACTATCTCTATTAATGGACAAAAAACACCATCTGAGGAGGAGCACTTTATTGACAACGTTTCGTAAATAGCTTGTGACCAGAAGAAGCTATCTGCGAAACGTCAATAAAGTGCTCCTCCTCAGATGGTGTTTTTTATCCATTCTGTCTACTGTTCAAGTACTGCTCAACATCTTTATTAATCCTTTTAACCATCAAATATCCTGACTAAGCTTCATAGAATCGTCGAAATGCAGCAGAAATCAAATAATGAAGGCGTCACCGGTACTGAAAGAGTTAACTAATTCAGCCAACATTGTTGCACTCTCTCTCTCTCTCTCTCTCTCTCTCTCTCTCTCTCTCTCTCTCTCTCACGTCCCAGTAATAAGTTGTGTATTCTATTTAGTATGGGAACCCAAGAGCAACCACGGACTTCGATCACGGGAATCTCGCCAGTATTTCTCTCTTACCATTTTAACCAATTGTGTGGGTTTGTACAGTCACGCACAAATGTCTTATCCCTCTCAGTGAATTTATGTATGGAACTAAAAATAGTCTGCTTGATTAAACCCCTTGAGGATTATAACGCGTTATATAATATTTATGGTTATCATTAGACGATCTTACTCAGGTTTGGAAGGTCCTCTACGAACCCCAGGAATCACAATGAATTATCTGACTCCCACAGTTCCTTCTAATGCTGAATACAATCGTCTACTAAAAGCTAGAATAAAAGGAAGAAAGGCATCCTCGTATTGATAAGGGTATAAGATATTGGTTTGCTAAAACACAGTACTACACAATGTACTTCCAGACAATTGTATGACTGATTTGAACTTTACTTGTCATTAGTGAGACCCCATATGGATTATGCTGTTCAGTTTTGGTGTCCTTATTACAGAATGGACATAGATTCATTGGAGAGAGTACAACGTAGAATGACAAAAATGATCCATAATATTAGAAATCTTCCGTATAAAGAAAGGTTGAAGAAATTAGGCTTACATTCGTTAGAGAGACGCAGAGTTAGAGGGGATATGATAGAGGTGTTCAAGTGGGTTAGTGGGATTAACAAAGGGGACATGACAAATGTACTAAAGCTCAGTGATAGCGAAAGAACTCGTACCAATGGTTTCAAATTAGATAAATTTCGTTTCAGAAAAGATATAGGCAAATATTGGTTTGGTAACAGAGTTGTAGATGGGTGGAATGGACTACCAAGTGCTATAGTGGGATTAAAAACGATAGGGAGCTTTAAGATAAAATTGGATAAGCATATGGACGAGAAGGGTTGGGTGAGAAGGAGGACCAGCAGGGTTGGGCCAATCAGCGCTCTGCAGACCCCGTAATCCTGCGTTAATCTCTAACCGTTTTGGTAAGATGATCCTCAGGGTATTAGAGTGTTCAGCCTATAATTGGGCTTTGTAATTGGGGTTGTGTGGGACAGGGATCTGCCTTGCTTAGGCCAATCGGCTTTCTGCAGACTCCCATTTTCTTATGTTCTTATGTTCTTATTTAAGATAATAAATGTTGATATCACAGTTAAGTGATCATATGAATTAACTACCACATAACATACTACACTCATAATCCAATCCCACATATTTTACTTCCTAAAGATAGTATGATAATACTTTGTGATATATTATAGCAGTTAATTGATCATGTGAAATTACCACTGGCGTGTTTCGGTGTATACGGAAGTTGAACTATAAGTGTCGATAATTAACCAAATTACCAGCAACAATACAGTTGCAGTGTATATATATATATATATATATATATATATAATTAACACACTTTTTATCCATCAAAAAATCACATAAGTTTTGTACTTTCTGCTAAATATCGATGTCTACAACTCTAACTTCTTATAGCCTAAAACTCGCATGTGGCCAATTGACTACTATATACAAATTTGTAAAGAATTACTCCCACACATAATATGATGGAGGAGGCAAGAACTTATTAAGGCGACTGTATGTGAGAAACTAAAGTGTCTGGTAGGCGTGGTAGGATGGAGATGGTATATGGGCGGATGTATAAAGTCCGTGCTCACCTGCCAATCATCACAATCACTAGAAGTCTGCTTCAAAAAAAAAATCCAGTTGATGGTGAATTGTTATCTCGCTATCCTGATTACTTGTCTATTGTCAAGAATTTGTAGCGAAATGTGTTGCTAAATATGAAAAATGTGGCAATAATATGCCGCAGAGACATCAGTATCAAATGTTTCAATTAAGAATCCAGAAATCAGAAGCTAAAGGATTCAATTTAGTTGTTTACATCTTCAGTATATTGGTTCTTCAATATATTTGTATTCTGGTTAATAATAGACGAGTTTATGCTTATTTGGAAGGACCTCTAGCCATCAGTATCACATTATATATTTCTCTCGATTCCAATAGGTTCCCTCTAGACTAAATGAAATCGTCTAATAATAGCCAGAATACAGCAGAGGATGTATAAAGTCTGTGTTCACCTGTCAATCATCACAATCACTAATATCACGAGTATAACCATTATTTAGCCATTTCTTGTTTTTGATTTGGTGCCTCTTTACTTTTTTCTCGCTTTAAACATCACTATACGATCTCTACCTTGCTTTTATTGACTATGGCTATCACTCGACAATTTTATATAAAATAGGAATGATCATTGATCTCTACCAATCATAGCATAAAATATCTCAATATATACCTCTTGACTCACACATATCCCTTTTTAGCTTAATGCAATCGTTTAGTAACAACCAAATTACAATGAAAGATGTGTACAATCTTTTATCACCTGGCAATCACCCATATCACTAATATCACGATTATAGTCATTACCTAACCTTTCCCTGTCTTCCATTTAATATATGTGTAGTTTTGTCTTGTATTTAACATCATGGTCAGTTTTGCTTCACTTCGGATGGTGGGGGTATTAGCGCTGAGTGATAAGTTTTAGCGATGAGTCTAAACTATTGGTGAATACAAGAGTATACCACACTACATCACACCATACTACACAATACCATACAACACCAATCCATACTCTCCACACCATACAATACTAAACCATACCATACTCTCCACACTCACCACACCATACTAAGCCACACCATGCAACACCACACCAAACACTACTAAAGCACACCTTACTCTCCACACCATACTATATGATACACTATACTAAGCCATGCCATACTACACCACACCATGCAATACTAAACCACACCATACTCTCCACACTCACCATACTAAACTAAACCACACCATACTACACCATGCCACATATTACTAAACTACACCATACTCTCCACACTCATCACACCATACTAAACTACACTATGCACGCCACACTCATCACACCATACTACACCACACTCACTACACTTCACCACAACACCACTAAGCACCATTACCTCCCATTGCTCAAGAAGGGAAAGTGGACATACATGTAATAATTTGTCCACTAAGGTAACGTAAATGTATGTAAATGGTAATGGTGATATTTGTAATAGTTTGTCTTCTCTACCTCCAGTTTTCTGTTGTTTTGTTTTAAGCATTATTTAACCCCTTCAGTATTTGAGAACATATTTCTCCCTTATATTCTACCCACCAATAGACGCTTTTATTTAGCCTCGGAAGAAATTTGGTAAGTCAGAGGGATAATTGAAATATGCTTTTCCTCTTTGATTCTCAAAGCTGAATATAATCGTCTAATGATAGCGTTAGCCCTTTTAGTATAGGTGCCGTGATTTTAACTTTGTTCTGGCTACTATTAGACGATTATATTCATTTTAAAAAGCGCCTCCAGCAATTAACAGTTTTCGAACTATCTCACTTCCCCAAGACATTATAGACTGCAGCACCGTTGATTCATTTAAACTTCGCCTAGACAAATATCTTGCATCAAATCCGCGACTGACTGCGTTTGTAAATGAATAACTTTACTTTATCCCCCCCTCATGTTACTAACCCATCTGTCCCCTACTAATTTCCTAATCCTGCCACGGAAATTAGTTCTAGGGCAGTAGTTCCCTTTCCAATGTTCCCTTACCCACTCTAAACCACTGTTTGTACAATTGATCCTCAGTGTTTTGGAGAACAAGCAGCCTAGAAGGGTCACCAGACCTGTTGTTGCTTGATTTCCTTTGTACTCCTTTTTACGTAACCTTTTTTACTAACACGGATCACATTCAAACCGTATAAAATCGTCTAAATATAGCTAGAGTAAAATGAAAAAGACGTCACCGGAACAGAAGGGGTTGACAGGGAATACACGCGTCTTTAAATACTGAAGGGGTTAAATAATGTTAAAATAAAAATATTTAAATAAATAATTAATCCGGCGCTAGAGAAGACAAACAACTATTACATCACCATTACGTTTTACATAGTCAACATTACCATACTTAACACTTTTACCTATCTCTCTCTCTCTCTCTCTCTCTCTCTCTCTCTCTCTCTCTCTCTCTCTCTCTCTCTCTCTCTAATGCCCACAGCTTCCCACATCTCCCTCCCATACTTCCCTCCTTTTCCACCCCCCACCACATCCTTCCTCCCCTCTTCCTCCCCTTTCTTCCTCCTTCCTCCCCTTTATATCAATACTCTGTCCACTCTCAGATATAATTACTTTCCAATCAGGCAAGTGAACCAGTGTGTGTGTGTGTGTGTGTGTGTGTGTGTGTGTGTGTGATACGGAAGGGGGTACATATGGTGTGTGTGGTGCTTGAGTGTTTTAGCGTTGGTGTACTGTATGTGCATGTGACAGACAAATTTAGTTACATATAGTTACATCGAGTTATACAGATACATAGACCACAAAACATTTGCAGTCCTTACTAAACAATCCGATCTTGTATTTATAAAGTACAGTATGTGCTACTGAGAGAGAGAGGGATAGAGAGAGAGAGAGAGAGAAGGGAGGGAAGTGAGAGAGTGTGAGAGTGAGAGTGAGTGTGGTGATCCTATAATTTAGTCTGTCCTCTCTTTGCTTCCTCTTCCTCTCCTTTCTTCCTCTTCTTCCTCCTCTTTCAGTACCCCCGATTGATTGGCTCCGTAAATGTAGAGCATGTCACTCATCTAATTGGGGGCCTGCTGAGAGAGAGAGAGAGAGAGAGAGAGAGAGAGAGAGAGAGAGAGAGAGAGAGAGAGAGACCGGGGGGGGGGGGGGGGGGGAAGTAAGAGTTTCGCACAACAAAATGACTGACACACGCACACACATACAGACACACACACACACATACATACAGACACTCGTACAGACACACACACACACGCACATACATACAGACACACACACACATACAGACACACACACACACACCCATACAAACAGACAGACACACACACACACATACAGAGACACACACACACACACTTTACATACTACCGACCTTATCACTAGCGCATGATATCCATTACGTAGAGCATATAATATAGAGTAACACAAAACAGAGCAGGCGATAGGGAGGGTTAACTCTTTATGGCTCTCTTCCCCAGCTCTATAAACTCTCATCAGTATTCATTACACCATTTTTGATTGGCAAAGTCTCTCTTGCTACCTAATGGGGCTCTTCCACGTTAACATATCGACAACTAGACTGAAGGCAGAACGGAGTAAATGGCCGAATCCATAATTATGCAACGTCAACATAGAAGTAAATCCATATGCACGGTCCAAAAATTCCAGGTCGAAGACCGGTTTTTCCCTAATTGTAAGCTCCCTATCACTCCCCAGGGGGAAAAAAAACGACGCCTGAAGGAGACGATATGTCCTATAATCGTCAAACCATTGGAGATAGTCATGAAATCGCCAAGCTCATGGGGAGGAGGAATGAACACCCACGGATTAGGTACAATAAACTAAAGTGAATTGCCGTGAAGATGTTTCCATGTGACTCTCTTACTGCTGACGTTCACTCGGGAGGAAGGAATGAGCTGTTGTAGGGCAAGGTCCATAGATACAGTTGTATCTATAAACCTTGCTGTAGAGGAGCGACCAATAGGTTTACGAGAACACCGTATACAGATGAGTAGGTTTATATTTTATATATGTAATTTTCAATCGCCAGGAGGATGGTGGGCCTCTGCTCTATTCTGGAGCAGTGAGAAAATAAAACATATATGTTGGCCATGGAAGGAATCCGGCCGTGAAAAATTCCACAATTCTGCGTCAACGTTTCATGCAGTACATTGCCTCTGTTCTTCAGAGCAGTGACTGTGCTCCCTGAAGGACTGTAATGGGACACACGCAGGCTGTATGATGCAATATTGGATATAAAATGGTCCCTAGAATGGCAAACCTTTGAACCGCAAGAAAAAAAAAACATCTAAGTACAAAGCATCGAAATAATGTACAGTTTTGTGTGTGTGTGTGTGTGTGTGTGTGTGTGTGTGTGTGTGTGTGTGTGTGTGTGTGTGTGTGTGTGTGTGTGTGTGTGTGTGTGTGTGTGTGTGTGTGTGTGTGTGTGTGTGTGTGTGTGTGTGTGTGTGTGTGTTCATTTATACACGGACATATAAATAAAGACTCGCATAGAAGTACAAATATTACATTGAAAAGATAGGACGGGTGAGTGATAAACTGACTATCAGTATGCTGTACAATGAATGTTATCGGACATGTGACTCCAGTGATATGTACAGGCCAGTATAGGGATGCTGTGTGTGTGTGTGTGTGTGTGTGTGTGTGTGTGTCTGTGTGTGTGCTTGTGCTTGCGATCGTATCAGAAAACAATATGAAGGTACTCCTAAACTGCAAGCACCACAAACAAACACATATATATATATATATATTATATACTTTGTCTTACCTTAACACCTTCACCAACTTAGAGATTCCATCAAACTCACCTGTAAAAGGGTAAAACAAAAGTTAATATACAGGTATAATATATTTAATTATAATCAAGAATTACTGATGATAACATTGTTAATACAAAACACCTGTGTACATACATGCACATATATCATATGAAGGGATGCATGAATGTGTTTATACCCCGGAATATGAATGTATCATTATTGCTTTTGTTTACTATCACTGGAATTGGTCCCAACTATGCCATCACATGTTATAATGTTGTGTGTATGATCTTACATTGCATATAATGAAAGGGAATGAAAAAACTATACCAACTCATTGTAATTATTGTAAGTGATATCACCTGTCTATCCTTACATTAGATGGGTTAATTATTGCCAATACACCTTTAACTTAAATAGGTATATTATTATGAACATATTATAACCATTTTCATACCTCTTTAAATACATATATATTGAAAATGTATCCTATTCCTTTCGCCAAGCCTCAGCACACCTTGTTACCCGAAAGCAGCATCTGCAGTTCCCACAATTAACTGAACAGAATTTAATTATTTGCTATATAGCGCCAATTGTACGGTACGGTTTGCTCTCATTCAACCTGTCCCAAAGAAGGGTGACCTCTCTCAACCCTCCAACTATCGTCCAATTGGTCTCATCTCTTGTATCTCTAAGGTTTTTGAAACTATTCTTGCTTCCAAATGTCTTAAGCATTTTCCTTCTCATAATCTGCTCTCAGATCGCCAGTATGGCTTCCTTAAGGGTCGCTCTACTGGTGATCTTCTTTCATATCTTACTAACTCTTGGTCATCCAGCTTTCGGGACTTCGGTGAGACTTTTTCTGTTGTACTAGACATATCGAAGGCCTTCGATAGAGTCTGGCACAAATCTTTAATTTCCAAACTGCCCTCCTTCGGTTTCTGTCCCTCCATCTGTGCCTTTGTCTCTAATTTCCTTTCCGGCCGTTCTATAGCTGCGGTTGTGGACGGCCATCGCTCATTTCCTCATCCTATCAACTCCGGTGTTCCTCAGGGTTCTGTCCTATCTCCTATTATCTTTCTAGTTTTCATAAATGATCTTCTCAACTGTACATCCAGTCCCATCCATTCATATGCAGACGACTCTACCTTACACTACTCAATTAGTTTTCCAGAACGCCCCAGCCAGCAGTCCCTCAAAAGTAAACGTAATGAAGCCATAAAATACTTGTCTTCTGATCTAGCTACTATTTCCAATTGGGGTAGAGAAAACCTTGTTGCATTTAATGCTTCCAAAACTCAAGTTATCCATCTTACTACCCGTCAGGAACCTCCAGAGGACTATCCCTTATTCTTCAACAATACAAAAATCAACCCTTCATCTTCTCTCAACGTTCTCGGTGTATCTTTTTCTTCTGCCCTCACTTGGAAAGACCATATTACCAGTCTCGCTAAGGCAGCCTCCCAGAAGCTGGGTGTGCTCAACCGCCTCAAGGGGTTCTTTACCCCTGTGCAGCTTCTTGCTCTGTACAGGGGCACAGTGCGTCCTTGTATTGAATATTGTTCACATGTGTGGGGAGGATCCTCTCACACCGCACTCCTAGATAAAGTAGAAAGGAAAGCCTTTCGTATCATTAACTCCCGTCCACTCACCAGCTCTTTGCAATCTCCCTCTCTTCGCCGCAATGTTGCATCTCTCTCGCTATTCTATCGCTACTACAATAATCAGTGTTCCTCGGAGCTTTCCCAGTGTATACCACCTCCTCTACGTAGGGTACGTAGTACCCGCCTTGCAACACAATCCCACCCCTACTCTGTGCATCTCTCCGACCCAAGAGTGAAACGCTATTCTCAGACTTTCTTTTATTCAACGGTGAGCTCTGGAACTCTCTCCCAGAATCAGTCTTTCCCTCTTCCTATGACTTAAATTGCTTCAAACTCCGTGTGTCCAGGCATTTTAGCTCGAACGTCCCTTGATTTCGGCCCTGTCACTCTTTGAAATATGGGGGAGGCACTCGCTGCAGGCAGTTATGCCTTTTGTCTCCCTCATTCACATAGAAAAAAAAATATATATAGGATCAATTCATATATAACATCAATATCAATAACAAATATTTTGTTTAGCTGGGATCGGTTAATACAAAAGTAGAATCATAATTTCATAGAAACAGAATAAGTGATGTAAAGAAAAAAATAACTTACAATAGACTTAAGAAAACTAGATTGGTTCGGTCGATTTATTGTTGTAAAATACTTCTAAACGTATAAATAAATAGTCTGAATGTCGCAAAAGAAGTCATATATTTCACTAATAACCGAAAATAGCGCGATAATAATGCTTAAAGTAGCCGAAAATTCATGTGAGCGATGAAAACTACGTGACATCACAGAATTTACCGACTCTTTCAGCAACTTATCTTAAAGAAGACACTCAATGTTGAAGTCTATGCTTCTTAGTTGTAGGGGTCTTGCAGAATGATGAGTTAATACGTTGGTTGTACCTATTTTGTAACTAGTTTGGTCGAGAAATTGTTGTTAAAAACGCGTTCTTTACTTTGGTTAGTGATTCAATAATTTGTAGGAATTATATTGGATGTTGCTTTACATATCGGCGTTATACTGTATATGTATTTAGTATTTGTATATACTGAACCAATGAACATACAGTAAATATTTGTTTAAATAGCTTATTAATCTAAAAAATATATCCCTTTTTCCTCCCACATCCCTCCCCTCTCTTCCCCTCCTACTTTAATATATATTTCCCACCTCCCTCACCCTCTCCGTCTCACCTTTTCCTTTTTCTTGTACTATCTCCTTCCCTTTTCTTCTCATATTTTGTTCTTTCATTATCCTTCCCCTCCCTTTTCTTCTCCATTTTCCCATTCTCTCATTTCCTGTATCCCTCTTCCCTCCCAATTCATCAAACCATCTGCCTCTCCCCTCCCTATCTCTAACATCCCCTCCTCTCCCCTCCCAATCCATTCCCTTCCCTCGTTCTTCAATCTTACCTACCCCAACCTATTCTTCCCCTTCCCTCTCCTCCCCTCATCTTCCAAGGCCACCCCAGCCTATCCATCCCCTCACCCTTATTCCCCTTCCTTCCTCGCCCCTTTCCTTACTATCTTCCCTATCCACTTCTACCCTCCACTCCCTAACTTCTCCTTCCCCTCCCTCCCTTCTACCGCTCCCCACCTCTCTAGCCTACCCCTTCCCTTGTCTCCTTTTCCCCCTCTCCCTTCCCCTCCCCCTCCCACCCACCTGGTCAGCTGTCTAACTCTCCCTAAATTGCTCACGCGAGAGTTCTGTCAATGAGTGTGTGTGTGTGTGTATGTATATGTGTGTGTGTGTGTGTGTTTATGCGTGTGCGTGTGTCAAGGAGTGTGTGTGTATGTTTGTGTGTGTTTGTGTGTGTTTGAGAGAGAGAGAGAGAGAGAGAGAGAGAGAGAGAGAGAGAGAGAGGGGGGGGGGAAGGATAATAAAAGTAAAGAGTGTGGGGATGAGATCCGTTTAAGCTTCTACATCCGATAACAAATTAATATATCAGTATTATATTCTATTTATTCCCAATCTATTTTTGACTTACGATGTCTATAATTATTATAAAGGATTAAAGCGCAATACATTTCAGTTCCTTTAAACCGATTACCAGTTTCAGCCAGCACTAAGGTTATTCAACTATGATAATAAGAGGGTTACTTAAGTATAATAGCCCAGGGAGGAGAGGAGGAGAAATGATAAAGCATAAATAAATATAAATAAATCATTTAATGAATATATATATATATATATATATATATATACATATATATATATATATATATATATATATATATATATATATATATATATATATATTATATATATATATATATATATATATATATATATATATATATATATATATTGTGAGAGCCAGGAGGCAGACGGCAGTAAGGAAGTAGCAGAAAGAGAGGCGATCCGAGTTTAATCTACCCCGATAGCAGCGGTGTCGAGTAACGCAAAACAACGAGCCTGGGAACCGGGAACCTCCACCCACGTACACACGTGGACCATAGGCCTGGAAAAATCTATGCTTCCCACGACAGGAGACCTCTATCAGACATTTTGTGTGACTCTGTTATAAGTCTAGTGTGACACCACATTTCTTGCCGAAAGTAGGGCTTGGGGAGGAGATGTGTGTAGGGAGGGAAGAGTTAAGAGTTAGTACCTGTTGGAGCGCCCGAAGAGACCGAGGTGTGGAGGAAGTGCTCCCCTTCACGCTGGTCTGGGCGTACCCCTGGACATGCACGACATTTTGTCTGCTGGTTTGTGTGTTAAGACAAGTAGGTAGTGTACTGTTTTGTCCTTTGAAGGGGAGATGAGACAGCATAGGTGCATTATTGTGTGTGTGTAACGAGCCCTAGTGTATGTGAGGAGCTCTGGGTTTTGTGGTATTGTGTGTGGTGTAACGAACAATGATTGGTGTTCTTAAGTATACACGTTGTCCGAGCGAGCGTGTTATCTGGTGATATTATATGGTATCATATATCGGTCTGTAATTGAGTGTGATTCAGTTTACTATCCAGTGTGCTAAGTGTTGATTAACCGTTGTCTTAAAATGTTCTTTTTGTGTAGTGTTCAGTCCTTGTAACGAGTGCATTTACTCGAAGCCTTCACTCGGCGCTTAGTCAACTATTATTCATTGCCTTGATTAACTGAATTATTGTGCTTATCAACCTGTTCGTTTTCCCTAGTTAATGGTAATATAATTAATACGAAAATTAGAAGTGTTTAATATCATCCTTCTCCATCATTTGTGATTATATTTGACATTAACCCTTTTGGCCTTCTGATCGCAACAGCATGCTATCGTTGCCCTTGCTTGAATTTTAACACCTAACGAGCGGCCTAGGCGGTAAATAATATGTAGCCACCATGTGGGGTGTTTTTACCCAAAATAGGGCTGTTTACGTGATCATTTTCATGCCTAAATAAGACACAGAGCGTAAAACAAGTATCTATCCCTGAAAGGGCATAAACAGAGCTTTCCAATGACACCACAACGATCCTTGTATGACCGCTAGTTTTCTTGCAACAACCGCGCAACACGAGTTCAAAAACCATGTAATTCGGTACTTTCCCCACACAATTCACTATGTAGCGAGTGTGAGAGGGTGGAGGAGGGTGGGATTCATGTCAGTTGGTCCACCGCGGTGGTCTGGAGCAGTCATACGCTCGCTACTCTCCTGCCACCACTTGTCTCTCTCTCTCAGCAACATTACGTGCTGAAAATGCCTCACGACTTATGTTGTGAGCCGCCACATAGTCCAAATTTCTTTCACTCGACATATGATGCGCGCTGCCAGTTAAGGGTTAATCTCTTGGGTTCAGCATTGTAGGGCCGTAACAAGAATTTGGCGACCTTGCTTAGGATTTAGCGAACTTGTACCAACACTAGGGACCTGTCTTTTTGTTCACGACTGTTCACCGGGAATCAAACTTATAGCATTTTTTTAAATCTTTGTATTTTTTGTTTTGTTCACTGGAATCACACTCAGACGATTTGTTGGTGTACTGTATTGCTACTCATCTCTCGTTTCTGGTACATGACTTCGATTTTGCTTTTGCTTTAATCGGATCAATTAAACCAGGCCAAGATGTTTCTTATGAGCGATGAGGACGTAGAAGGGTTTCTTCGCTCAGATCCCACTTATGAAAATGTCTCTAGTCTGTCTAAGCAGGAGCTTAAATTGGTGGCAGACAAGTTGTAGATTGATAACGCAGTCTCTGACACTAAGGCGGAGTTATTGGAGTGGGTGTTAGAGAGATTGGGGCTAGTTTCCGCCACCAGGGATTGGGTTAGAAGCCACCAGGGATGGGTTAATTGCAGATGGGGTGCAGACTGTGACAGACACACAACAATCACAATTGGTACAGAACACAGACAACCCGGTAGAGTTGCTCAGAATGCAACTGGAGTTAGCCAAACAAAAGACAGAATGGGCGAGACTTCAAGTAGAACAAGCAAAACAACAAACAGAACAGGTGAGGCTGAAACTGGAGGAGAGGAAACTCGAGTGTGATAACGGGGCGGGTAACGGGACTGGCGAGACACGGCACGTGCCAGGGGGCGGCAAGGTGTTTGATGTCACTAAACACGTTCGCATGGTGCCGACGTTTAACGAGGCAGATCCAACTGGGTATTTTTTGGCTTTTGAGAAAGTCGCGAGTAACATGGACTGGCCTGGGGATAAATGGGCTCTCTTGTTGCAAAGTGGGTTAAACGGAAAGGCTCTTGCCGCCTACACTGCTCTTACCGTGTCTCAAAGTGGTGATTATGAGACTGTAAAAGGGACCATTCTACGTGCCTACGAATTAGTGCCTGAAGCTTACCATTTGCTGTTTAGGAATCACTATAAACCTGGTCATTTGACACATGTGGAGTTCATGTATGAGAAGAAAAAGGAACTAAACAGGTGGCTGCGTTCTCGGGATATTCAAGGTAACTATGAGAAAAATTTTGAGCTCTTTCTTTTGGAGGATTTCTGTAGAACAATACACAGAGACGTAGCTTCACATATCCTAGAGAAAGGTACCCTGAATCCCGAGAAGGCTGCCACACTCGCTGATGAATATGTCCTAACACGCAAGGTAGGTCCAGACAGTAAGGCGGGCGGCGATAGAGGAAGCAATTACTACCACCACCCTGAGTCACCAAGGTCACCGACCACTGATATTGTTACCACCCAGGCGCCAAAAATTCCACCTCAAAAGTGGAATGAAAACCCATGGCAGCCCCCTGCTTCTCCTACCACTGGCGGAAGTAAGAGGGAGGTAGTGTGTTCCTACTGTGATAAAGCTGGTCACGTGGAACGTGACTGTTTCCTTAAATAGAGGCGTAAGGGTGCGTGGGAGAGGCCTATGGCAGATAACAGTAAAGCTGAGTACATGAGAGACTTCAAATCCGTATCTCTGATGTCCATCCTGGGAAAAGTCAGTGTGAATGAGGAAGAGGAGGAGAAAGAGAGAGGATGCATTTGCGGCCTTTGTGTCGTGTGGATCTGTTCGTAAGAATGATGAAGTTAAGCCTGTGAATATCTTGAGAGATACAGGTGCTGCACAAACACTCATGAGGACGAAGGTGCTGGAGAAGTTTGTGCACGAAGGAAAAAGCATCCTCATTCGTGGTGTGGGGGGCAATATCTCTGTGCCTCTCATGACTGTTGAGCTGAGAAGTGAGCTCGTGAATGGTATGGTGACGGTGGGACTGACGAATGAATTGCCAGTGCCTGGAATTGACCTTGTGTTAGGAAATGATTTGGCGGGGAGGAAGATGAATAATTCTCCCATAATTGTTTCCAGGCCTACTGATTGTGCTGCAACGCGAGAGCTGGAGAAGGAGATGCCAGATTTATTCCCTGCTGGTGCTGTAACCCGGCCCATGTCTCATCAAAATAATGGGATGAATGTGGCAATGGCGAAAGAGAGTGGTGTTGCAAGTGTGCGCGGTGTGCTGGATGGCCCTAATGAGGTGGGATTAGAGAAATTGTTCTCGCCAGCAAAGTGTGATGTACCAGGTGTGCTAGATGGCCCTAATGAATGGGGGCTAGGGAAATTGTTCTCGCTAGCAAAGAGTGATGTTGCAAGGGTGCAAAGTGTGTTTGAGGGCCCTGATGAGGTGGGGCTAGATAAATTATTCTCGCTAAATGATGGTGTCAGAGAGAATGATGGTGTCTCAGGTGAAAAGTATCTGCCCGATGTGGGCCCATTTACCAATCACGAGGAGATAGAGCAGCCGAGAGTGAAGGAGGCTGCAGGAAATGATTCGATGTATGGTGTAATCAATTAATTGCCTATGCACAAAAATGATCCCGTTAATGGTATAGCAGAGGAAATGTTGGAGAATGTGCCCCGGAATGCTTCAAGCCGGACAATGGAGATGGAATGTGATGTGGGCGTGGCGGATGTGGAGCCTGTCAAGCTGCGGCCGTGCTGAGTCAACCCCGAGAGAGCCAAGGTGACGCGCCAGGAGGTCGACGACGAGTTGCAACGAGACATCAGAGAGCCACGCCAGAGTGAATGCTCCTCCACCGTCACTCTCATAGATAAGCCAGGTGGGTCAGCAGGGTTTTGCATTGATGTTAAGAAAGTCAATCATATCACCAAGAGTGACACTTACCATTTGCCTAGACTTAACCCGGGAACTGCTGGGAGACTCTTAAGAGTTCCCCCGGCGGACTGCTGGGAGAAAAAAATATTTTGTTTTTAAGGAATGTATTGGGCATGTGGGGTGTGCCAAGTTCAAACTGGGTGTGGATGTAAGTGATTTGGGAACGGGTGCAGTCTTGTTGCTAGGTGATGATCGTAAAGTAAAGCATCCTGTGTCTGGTGACAGCAAGAATTTTAACTTTGTTCATAATGCTTGCAAGGTGGAGTTTGTTCTTGCATGAGTACCACCTCAATATCATTCATATTCCAGGGATATGTAATGTCATTGCTGACCACCTGTCCCGCATATATAAAATGTTTGTGAATGCTTAAATTTGTCGCCACAAATTTATTTTTAAGGGGGAGGGTGTGAGAGAGAGGAGGCAGACGGCAGTAAGGAGGTAGCAGAAAGAGAGGCGATCCGCATTTAATCTATCCCGATAGCAGCGGTGTCGAGTAACGCAAAACAACGAGCCTGGGAACCTCCACCCACGTACACACGTGGACTATAGGCCTGGAAAAATCTATGCTTCCCACGACAGGAGACCTCTATCAGACATTTCGTGTGACTCTGTTATAAGTCTAGTGTGACACCACATTTCTTGCCGAAAGTAGGGCTTGGGGAGGAGATGTGTGTAGGGAGGGAAGAGTTAAGAGTTAGTACCTGTTGGAGCGCCCGAAGAGGCCGAGGTGTGGAGGAAGTGCTCCCCTTCACGCTGGTCTGGGTGTACCCCTGGACATGCATGACATTTTGTCTGCTGGTTTGTGTGTTAACACCTTATTGGCGGCCTAAGCGGTCTATTTGACCGTACCGCACAGCGGAGGGTTTTTACCCTAAATAGGGTTGTTTACGTGATCATTTTCATGCCTAAATAAGACCCAGAGTGTAAAACAAGTATCTATCCCTGAAAGGGCGAAAACAGAGCTTTCCAATGACACCCGAACCATCCTTGTATGACCATTGGTTCTCTTGCAAAGATCGTGCAACATGAGTGCAAAAACCCTGAAATAAGGTAATTTTCTTACATAATTCCCTGTGTAGCGAGTAAGAAAGGGGGGAGGAAAGTAGAATACAGTTCAGTATGTCCACCGTGGTGGTGGGGAGCGGTCATAGGGTTGCTATGCTCGTCCCACCGCTCAGCTCTCTCTCTCAGTAACATTACGTGCTGAAAATGGCGTCGACAGATGTCGTGCACCGCCACATAGTCCAAATTTATTTCACTCGACATAGGTCGCGCGCCGCCAGTTAAGGGTTAAGACAAGTAGGTAGTGTACTGTTTTGTCCTTTGAAGGGGAGATGAGACAGCATAGGTGCATTATTGTGTGTGTGTAACGAGCCCTAGTGTATGTGAGGAGCTCTGGGTTTTGTGGTATTGTGTGTTGTGTAACGAACAATGATTGGTGTTCTTAAGTATACACGTTGTCCGAGCGTGTTATCTGGTGATATTATATGGTATCATATATCGGTCTGTAATTGAGTGTGATTCAGTTTACTATCCAGTGTGCTAAGTGTTGATTAACCGTTGTCTTAAAATGTTCTTTTTGTGTAGTGTTCAGTCCTTGTAACGAGTGCATAATTTTACTCGAAGCCTTCACTTGGCGCTTAGTCAACTATTATTCATTGCCTTGATTAACTGAATTATTGTGCTTATCATCCTGTTCGTTTTCCCTAGTTAATGGTAATATAATTAATACGAAAATTAGAAGTGTTTAATATCATCCTTCTCCATCATTTGTGATTATATTTGACATTAACCCTTTTGGCCTTCTGATCGCAACAGCATGCTATCGTTGCCCTTGCTTGAATTTTAATCTCTTGGGTTCAGCATTGTAGGGCCGTAACAATATATATATATATATTTATATATATATAATAATAAAATAATAATAAAACAATATTCAAAATATATAGCGATGAAGTATAAAACTTAAATGATAGGAATAGTAAGACAATAAATAGTATAAAGGCTACTAATGATATAACAAGAAGAAGCAAGGAAAATGAAAAGAAAAACGTGTAAATGGAAGAAAGGGCAAGAGGAAGTGGTTAATATGGGAAAGATGGTGGTCGGTGTGGCAGGTAAATATCAAACCAGAACTAGTGGGGAGGGGGGAGACTAGATAAAAGAGTAAAAATGGAGTGTGTGAGTGTCTGTTGGAGTGGGGGGAGGAGGAGGGGTTATGTGTGTGTTTTATCTGTTAGTGTGTGAGTGTGTTTGTGTGTTATTTGTGGGAGGAGGGTGGGGGAGGAGGTTATGTGTGTGTTTTATCTGCCAGTGTGTGAGTGTGTGTGTGTGTTATTGGTGGGAGGTGTGTGGGGGAGGAGGTTTTGTGTGCGTTTTATCTGTCAGTGTGTGAGTGTGTGTGTGTTATTGGTGGGAGGTGGGTGGGGGAGGAGGTTATGTGTGCGTTTTATCTGTCAGTGTGTGAGTGTGTGTGTGTTATTGGTGGGAGGTGGGTGGGGGAGGAGGTTATGTGTGCGTTTTATCTGTCAGTGTGTAAGTGTGTGTGTATTATTGGTGGGTGGGGGAGGAGGTTGTGTGTGTGTGTTTTATCTGTCAGTGTGTGAGTGTGTGTGTGTTATTGGAGGGAGGTGGGTGGGGGAGGAGGTTATGTGTGCGTTTTATCTGTCAGTGTGTGAGTGTGTGTGTGTTATTGGTGGTAGGTGGGTGGGGGAGGAGGTTATGTGTGCGTTTTATCTGTCAGTGTGTGAGTGTGTGTGTGTTATTGGTGGGAGGTGGGTGGGGGAGGAGGTTATGTGTGCGTTTTATCTGTCAGTGTGTGAGTGTGTGTGTGTAATTGGTGGGACGTGGGTGGGGGAGGAGGTTATGTGTGCGTTTTATCTGTCAGTGTGTGAGTGTGTGTGTGTGTTATTGGTGGGAGGTGGGTGGGGGAGGAGGTTATGTGTGCGTTATATCTGTCAGTGTGTGAGTGTGTGTGTGTGTGTGTTATTTGTGGGAGGTGGGTGGGGGAGGAGGTTATGTATGTGTTTTATCTGTCAGTGTGTGTGTGTGTGTGTGTGTGTGATTGGAGGCAGGTGGGTGGGGGAGGAAGGGTATCATCTGTATGTTCTATCTGTTAGTGTGTGTGTGTGTGTGTGATTGGTGGGAGGTTGGTTATCATGGGTGTGTGTTTTATCTGCCCATGTGTTTGTGTGTGTGTATGATTGGAGGGAGGTGGGTGGGGAAGGAAAGGTATCATGTGTGGTTTATCTGTCAGTGTGTGTGTGATGGGAGGAAGGCGGGCCGGGCAAGAAGATTGCGTGTGTGTATTATCAGTCAAAGTAAAAGTGTGTCTGCCTGTGTGAAGGGTTGGGAGCAGGGGTTGTGTGTTTATTTTAGTTGTCAGGGTGTGTGTGTGTGTTGTGACGCCTCCCAGCGTTGGCAGAATCGCCTCCCGGTAGCCACTAGCGCTCGCCAGGGCAGTGAAATGGGCTACAGTCTATCTACAATGTTGTTCTTTCTTTCATAGTGTTAGTGTTGTTACAGACAGTCCCGTGGTGGTCTTTATTTTCGTCTGTGACAACGGGAACCATTTTATATCATGAGTAGAACATAAGATGCATTGTATATAGTTAAGGAGAGAGAACAATATAGGCAGTGGGGTGGTAGTGTGTGCGTGCGTATACATGTGCTGCATCCCCCCCCCCCCCCGCTCGTAGGCTCGCGCGCGTGCCTTCTCACGCCTCTTGATTGGCTGGTGGTTCCTGGCACCTTCTGCAGGCCTGCTGCCTGGTGACGTAGCGGCCTGTGATTGGCTGACCACCATGCCTTTGTGTGATCCTGGGGGTCCCGAGGAGCTACTCTCTTCAGAGCTTGCCTGACCAGCATACCCTTCACATCTCCCTTACCACCTGTCCCCGACTTCTACCTATAGAGCACTTTCTCTCTCTCTCAACTTCTTACCTCTCATTCTTCCACTCTATTTAACATCATAACTCCCCATTTGGTTCTCCAAGATTTCATATATCAGCCATTGTATTATATGCTGAAGCTCTCAGATATTACATGTTTATTTAGGCATTTTGAAGGGGTTACAATTTTGTCTGTAGAGGTTCGACACACTCACGGTGTCTCCCTACCTTTTGCTTGGTTGTCTGCTGGGCTATTTAATGCTAGACTGGGGTGAGGCCATTGTTGTTGTGATTTCCGATGTGTACCAGGTTTTGCTGAACCTGTACAATCGCAACGGATATGTGGGAAGCCTAGGTTGTCTTTCTGACTGTGTACCTTGTGAGTGTATCACTGTGTTGCGAGTGAGGGCTTTTGCCTCTGCCACACAACACTGTGCTAACTCGTTTTGCTTTGACTTTGAGAGGGTCGCCAGGAGAGAACCAGATACTAGCGATCTGGATCTCTCAAGAGAGCACCCCGTCATTTAACGTAATTAGGCCGTACAGTCTTAAGGACCTCGCTAGGCTATGAAACGCTTGCTCATCCATTGTTTCCTAGCCTACTACATCCCAGCTAGACTTTATTCGCCTAGCAGACACCCGATCAAGATTATAAGCTCTTATGTTATGTATGCAGCATTTGTATTCACGTTGATTGTAATCCTTGGTTGTTGTTGAGTTGCACAACCTGGGCAGGCTTTTACGTTGCCTGAGGAAGTACTTCTTTTGTTGTTGGAGATGATACTATTGCGCATTTATTATTATTCCCGTGCCAGTTAACACTGTATGTCCATACACTTGTCATATCTTGTTCCTGCTTTATATAACAGTTCAAAATCCGATTCGATCATCTTAAGCAGCATCAGACTTTCTTCAGAAGATTCCTGCTCGATGCTTTAGGACTTTCGTTCATTTTCTTTAATGTAGGAGTGACAGTTTATTATTGTTTAGAGTAACTTTAATTATACCTTCTTCTTGTTTGCATTAAATCATTTCAGTGATTTAATTAAGCTCTCTATCCTTTTCCTTGTATACATTATTTACGTAATTGTATGTTGTTGTGATCAGGCTGTATCAGAGATCATCAGCCTGTAGTAGTAGTGCATTTATACCGAGTTATAGGATACCCCGTTATCGCAGATTTAACTCTGGAGGGTATAGGTGTTTTTGTGCGCCGACATTATAAGTTCGAGGGTTGGATCTAGTGTTACCGTTGTGGCTGTGTGCCTTTCTAGTCCAATGATTAAGAGCCCTTGTTTTATATGAGTCCCGGTCGTAACAAATGGTGACCTTGCTTAGGATTTTGTGAACTTAGAGAAATATTGCAGGAGTGTTGTGGTCATTTGTTTTTGTTTAAAGGAATATAGTGGACACGGATTTTTTTTGGCAAGTAGTATAACACTTAAGAGTCTTCCAGCATTTTTGAGTGAATAGTGCTGCATGAGAGTTTAGGTACTTCCTTTTTTTTTATAAACGTTGAGAATTTTCGGTGGACAATATGTCGGACGACGGATCAGTGTACAGTGAGGACACAGTACGGGAAGCAGGCTCTGAGGTGCAGCAGCGGGGTTTGTCCGAAGGCATTAGAGTTATAACTAGTGAGGAGGATGCAAAGAAGTTTCTGGAGATACCTATTACTGTTGACCGGGTGTCGGGGATTGATCGGTATGGTCTCCAGTGTTTGGCCATGGTCATGGGGCATGTGGGCACTAGCAGCATGTCGAGAGGTGACCTGGTGGCCTGTGTGCTCGGCGGGGTGTGTGGGGCTTCGGGTGGAGTGGGAGCTGGGGCACCTTCGGCCCAGCCCCTATTCCACTCGACTCCTACCATGGCGCCCCCTCGGGCTCCGGAGCCGGTTACGTTCCCGCAGGCTGATAGTCACTGGCAGCGTGGTTTGTACATGGGTGGGTCTCCAATTGTTGCATCTCCTCCTCCTCAAGGTTTGACTCCAGATATGCTCTTCCAGCTTGAGATGGCTAACCAGCAGCGGCAGTTTGAGATGGCTAAGATTCAGGCTGAGGAGAGAAGGGCCAGATATGAGGCTGAGCTCGAGCAACGAAAACATGAGGCTGAGCTCGAGCAGTGGCAGCGAGAGAATGAGACTGAGGAGAGAAAGGCGAAGTACTGTGCAGACATAGATCTTGAGAAGTCTAGGGTGGAGTCGACAGGGCAGCGTCTCGGTTCTGGGAATCGAGGTCTTGATCAGTCTTTATCGCACCTGCTCAAGTTGGTCCCTGTATTTGATGAGTCGGGTGTCACCGAATTTTTTATGCGTTTTGAGAAGAAGTGCCGGGAGCACCAATGGCCCGAGGTTAAGTGGGCAGCCCTTGTTTCCTCTAGGTTGGTTGGCAAAGGACTCAAGGCATATGATGCATTGCCTTTGGAGTCGTGCATCGATTATGAGGTATTGAAGGAGGCTGTCCTGCGGGCGTACGAGTTACAACCAGAGACGTACAGGTTGAAGTTCCGGGGTGTAACGAAGGGTCGTGAGTGCACCTTTCTTGAGCATGCCCGGGATCTGTCCGATGCATTTGGGAATTGGCTGAGATCGGAGAAGGCAACGACGTTTGATGAGATAAAACAGTTGATGCTACTCGAGCAGTTCTTTAAGTGTACGGGCAGCGATCTGACGTTGAATCTTAAAGAAAAGAACCCGAAAACTCTTCAGGAGGCAGCTGAGATGGCTAACCTTCGGTTATCTTTGATTCGTGGGTGCGGTCTTGCACAGAGAAGTGATGCAGGCAATAAGGAGCGTAACCCTCCCCCTCCCCGAAACACTGATACACATAATTACACTAAGAACAAGAGCAACGACACCAAAACTGACCATAAACCTAGTACCGTCCCGTTTAAGAAGGGTCAGTGCCCTTCCCCACCTCATGGGAAGCCCAAGGGAGAGTTAGAGTGTTTTCATTGTCATGAGAAGGGGCATTTTGCAAGAGCCTGTCCAAGCAAGCTACCTAATGCAGTTGTGTCTTTGGTTCGCAACATTGGGGTGTCCCCGAAGCCGTCTGAGTTTGCCCGGGGTATAACATCAGAGGCTGGGACACAGCCAGTGGAGAAGAATCCGGAAGGCTCGAACCCTGTCCGCGATGTCTTTTGCGACCATCGAGGGCGTGGCTGCGTGAAGTGGGCTGGTAAGAAGCATGGAGTTGAGCTGTTGCGAGACACGGGTGCCTCTCAGACTTTGATGAAGAACTTTACTGGTAGACCAATAAACGCGGCACGGGTAGTTGTGGTGCAAGGTATCAATGCTATCAGGTCATACCCGTTGGTCAGAATGGAACTGGAGGTAGATGGTGTGACACGAGAGTTGGATGTGGGAATTGTGGAGAACTTGCCTGTTGGGGGCGTCGACCTCCTTCTCGGCAATGACTTTGCGGTGCCTACTTCTGAGGTTTCACCCTTAGTCGTTGCCGAGAAGCCGGCCGACGTGAGAAGGGAGGAACAGGAGGGGGTAGAGAAGTGTCAAGTACAACCTATGGCGTGCGTTGTTACAAGACCTCTTGCATCTAAAGTGTCGCAGCCTATTCCTCAGTCTTCTGATCAACGGAGGAACGGTTGGAAGAAGACGGCTAATGTTGGTAAAAGTTTGGAGAGTTTAGTACCAGCAGCTCTTCTTGGCGACTCAGTATTGGCACCATTGTTGGAGTCTGGAGAAGCCCCAGGACCTGTCACAGCTAGTGAGGAGGTAGGGCAGGAAGAGACTCCGAGGCAGCAACGTTACACACAGAGAGAAAAAAGGGTTGCTCAGTTTGATATTGGGGGAGGACTTGGGTTGCTTCGGAAGTACTTAGACAGATTGGTCCCCTCAGATATTTGTAAACTGCAGTTGGAGGATCCGGAAGTTCAAAAGTGTGGTAATGGTGCTGTCGAGATCAAACACGAGGTCGGGGAAACATGTCATGTGAACCTGTTGGAGGAGTTTGTGAGGCAACCACCTGAGCCGCATGCTGTCCCTGCGTTGGTCTGCAGCGGCCAAGGTGGAGAAGGAGAGGGGAGCAGTAGGGCACAGGTGGAGGAGAGTAGGGATTGTCATGTCTCGGCGGAGCAGTGGGCGGGGGACATGAGTCTGGTGGCTGTAGAAGCGCTAGAGCACCTGCCTGAGCAGCAGTGTGCAGCGCTCCAGCACCAGCTCGGTTCATACCCCACTGGTCGTGCCGAGCCCCTGAGCCTCACAACTCAGGCGATGCAAGTTGTTCCGCGGGCAGGTCACTTGAATGTTGGTCAACCGTTAGCCTCGTTGTTTCGGTGGTTCAGGGTGGGCGACGAGGGTTGGACATGGTTTTCAGGCCAGGGTCGACCCATGGCTGCCAAGGGTGGTGGTCAGAAGGAGGACATTGAGCAGATTGGTGAGGCTGGCTGTGGAGTGGATGTGCCCGGTCGTCGCATAGCCTCCCAATGCTGCTCTAGTCGAATGCAACAGCCCTACCATAGACCGACTGTATCTGGCCATGTCGCTGAAAGCGGTGATGCTGCGCAGGCAGATGTAGTCATAAGGAATGCGGGGGTGCGCATGTACGGTATCGGCGGGGAAGCCTTAGCAATAATGAACTATGGGAGTGACTGCACAGGTGGTACTGATTGTCCCTCTCATGACCTGGCTGTTCTAGGGACGAAGGTGGAGAAGGAGGGAGACTACAGGTTAGAAGCTGCGGTCTCGGCTGGGTTGTTGGTGGGCACTAGGCATGTTGTTCTGCGAGATAAGTTGTTTACTAGGCTGTGGCAGTGCATCCGCATGTTTGTTGCTTCTCCAGGCCTGATGTACGGGGTAGAATCCGACATGGAGGCTGGAGACAGTGCAAGGCTCAGTTTAATTCCCTACCGTATAAATCCTGCTCGACAGCCTGTGGTGCAAGCAGAGCTGGATTATGTGTTGACGAAGGGTCTGAGGGATAAGGAATGTCGTGAGTGGTCGTTGCCTGTAACTTTGCAACCTGTGTTAAGTGGCAAGATCAGTGTGTGTGTTGATTGCAAGAGAGTGTGTGCATTATCCCTGCCAGACGCCTACACCTTATCGAGAGTTGACGACACCATAGACCGCATCGGGGCTGCATCGCCTATCATGAAGGTAGAACTAGTGAAAGGTTATTGGCAGGCCCCGGTGCCGGAAAGAGCGAAGAGAAGTGCCAGTCTTGTGTTGAACTGGGCAGTTTATCAGTGTCAGGTGTTGTTGTGCTGCCGGAACACAAGTTGGATGTGTGGCATGCTAAGGGCACTGATAATGTTTTGGCTGATTGTTTGTCACGGGAGGGTTTGTTTGCAGGAGAACCCTCGCCGTTCAGTCAGTGTGTGTTGAGAGTGGAGAAAAACTAGGCTTGACCCTGTAGAGCAGCCGCCAAAAACAACATTAAAATTAAATAAAAAAAAAATACATAAAAACTTTCTTTTGATAGTTAATTGTAAGTTGCCAATGTTATAGCTAAAGTCCTAAGTTGAACCTGTCTTTCACTTAGGAGGCTGGGTTCTGTGAAGCTAGCTCTGGGAGCATAGCAGGCTAAAAATTATACTATTATGTTTGGGAGGGGTTATAAGATTTTAATTATGCTAAAATGTTGTTTTGTTTATGATTGAGCTTTGCATTTCATTTCTGGCGGAGTGGCTGGTTGTGGCGGGTCTTGTCGGCATTCTGCCTTGTCAGATATCGTGCTCGCCTAATGTTGAGCGTCCTATATCTTGGGCGGGGTGTGACGCCTGCCAGCGTTGGCAGAATCGCCTCCCGGTAGCCACTAGCGCTCGCCAGGGCAGTGAAATGGGCTACAGTCTATCTACAATGTTGTTCTTTCTTTCATAGTGTTCGTGTTGTTACAGACAGTCCCGTGGTGGTCTTTATTTTCGTCTGTGACAACGGGAAGCATTTTATATCATGAGTAGAACATAAGATGCATTGTATATAGTTAAGGAGAGAGAACAATATAGACAGTGGGGTGGTAGTGTGTGCGTGCGTATACATGTGCTGCCTCCCCACCGCTCGTAGGCTCGTGCGCGTACCTTCTCACGCCTCTTGATTGGCTGGTGGCGCCTTCTGCAGGCCTGCTGCCTGGTGATGTAGCAGCCTGTGATTGGCTGACCACCATGCCTTTGTGTGATCCTGGGGGTCCCAAGGAGCTAATCTCTTCAGAGCTTGCCTGACCAGCATACCCTTCACATCTCCCTTACCACCTGTCCCCGACTTCTACCTATAGAACACTTTCTCTCTCTCTCAACTTCTTACCTCTCATTCTTCCACTCTATTTAACATCATAACTCCCCCTTTGGTTCTACACGATTTCATATATCGGCCATCGTATTATATGCTGAAGCTCTCATATATTACATGTTTATTTAGGCATTTTGGAGGGGTTACCATTTTGTCTGTAGAGGTTTGACACACTCACGGTGTCTCCCTACCTTTTGCTTGGTTGTCTGCTGGGCTATTTAATGCTAGACTGGGGTGAGGCCATTGTTGTTGTGATTTCCGATGTGTACCAGGTTTTGCTGAACCTGTACAATCGCAATGGATACGTGGGAAGCCTAGTTGTCTTTCTGACTGTGTACCTTGTGAGTGTAGCACTGTGTTGCGAGTGAGGGCTTTTGCCTCTGCCACCCAACACTGTGCTAACTCGTTTTGCTTTGACTTTGAGAGGGTCGCCAGGAGAGAACCAGATACTAGCGTTCTGGATCTCTCAAGAGAGCACTCCGTCATTTAACGTAATTAGGCCGTACAGTCTTAAGGACCTCGCTAGGCTACGAGCCGCTTGCTCAGCCATTGTTTCCTAGCCTACTACATCCCAGCTAGATTTTATTCGCCTAGCAGACACCCGATCAAGATTATAAGCTCTTATGTTATGTATGCAGCATTTTTATTCACGTTGATTGTAAGCCTTGGTTGTTGTTGAGTTGCTCAACCAGAGCAGGCTTTTACGTTGCCTGAGGAAGTACTTCTTTTGTTGTTGGAGATAATACTATTGCGCATTTATTATTATTCCCGTGCCAGTTAACACTATGTCCATACACTTGTCATATCTTGTTCCTGCTTTATATAACAGTTCAAAATCCGATTCGATCATCTTAAGCAGCATCAGACTTTCTTCAGAAGATTCCTGCTCGATGCTTTAGGACTTTCGTTCACTTTCTTTAATGTAGGAGTGACAGTTTATTATTGTTTAGAGTAACTTTAATTATACCTTCTTCTTGTTTGCATTAAATAATTTCAGTGATTTAATTAAGCTCTCTTTCCTTTTCCTTGTATACATTATTAACGTAATTGTATGTTGTTGTGATCAGGCTGTATCAGAGATCATCAGCCTGTAGTAGTAGTGCATTTATACCGAGTTATAGGATACCCCGCTATCGCAGATTTAACTCTGGAGGGTATAGGTGTTTTTGTGCGCCGGCATTATAAGTTCGAGGGTTGGATCTAGTGTTACCGTTGTGGCTGTGTGCCTTTCTAGTCCAATGATTAAGAGCCCTTGTTGTATACGAGTCCCGGTCGTAACAGTGTGTGCGTGTGTGTGTGTGTGTGTATGTGATGGGAATGAGGGGTGGGAGAAAAAGGTGGAGGTTATGTGTGTGTTGTATTTATCAGTGTGTTTGTGTGTGTGGGTGTGTAATGGGAGGTGGTAGAGATTATATGCGTATTTTTTCTGCCAATGTAAGTGCACAGTATGTGTGTGTGGAGTGTGTGGGGGGGGGGGGGGAGGGCAATGTTATGTGTATGTTTTGCCTGTCGATGTGTGAGATTGATAAGACGATTCTATATGTGCTTCTTCCCTATGTCGTCAGTCATCTTGGTAGTTAGGCCTGTGAAAACAATTATCAGGTATATTTTCCCGAAACATGCCTGAAAATGCATGTGAAGTTTCTGGTATTCTGCTCCTATTGGCGGTCTAGAATGAAGCTAAAATATACTGTTGGATGAATGAAAAAGATGAGCCAAGTCGCTGTTCAAGATGACTACATGTCCTGTTGAATTTGTCAGTAGCGGTTCAGGTTCATCTGTCAATCGTGTTTGGGGTAGGACACACTAAACATAATGTCATCACAATCCCTGCGTTCTTCTATCGCAATATTTGTACGGTATAATATCCACGAATAATGCTTAATTAGAGATTTAAAAAGGGTTTTAATAATCTCACTGTCTATTTGTTGTCAAGGAAAATTATAGTTGGACATATAATTGTCGTTTTAATGACATCTGTATAATGAGGAATGTATCAGGGGAAAACTAGATAAGATGAATACATAGATATAGGTAGGGATAGATAGATAGAGAGAGAGTGAGTGAGTGTGTGCATATACAATAATAATAATAATTATAATAATAAAATAATAAGTTAATATTTTATGTATATTATTATTATTATTATTATTATTATTAGTATTATTAGTATTATTATTATTAATGATTTATTGTTTAATTACAGCCCTGAGGTTGAATATATACAAAGGTTCTCTTAACCTAATTACAGTACAATGTTTATTATAATTTAAGTACGAGGTCACATGCGATTGTGAGATGCCGGAGTTTAGACCATAGTACATACACAGGTGTGTGTGAGTGTGTGTGTGTGTGTGTGTGTGTGTGTGTGTGTGTGTGTGTGCGTGAGAGAGTGTGTGTGTGTGTGTGTGCGTGAGAGTGTGTGTGTGTTTGCGTGAGTGTGTGTGTGTGTATGTGTGCGTGACAGTGTGTGTGTGCGTGAGAGTGTGTGTGTGTGCGCGCGTGTGTGTGAGTGAGGTAGAGGTAGAGGAAGTGGTGTAATAAAGAGGAAGATGGTGGTGAGGGAGTGGTCAACAACAAAATATCAAACCATAACACGCCTGACATTATGCCCGCCCACCTGCCCACCTTACTTGTTTTCCTTTCTTTATTGTCCTTCCTGTTTCTCCTTCCTTTCTTTGTGTATTCTGGTAACTTTGGTTCTCCTACTTTTGCCACTATTACCTCCATTACTCCTGCCCTACACCAACACCTCCACCTGTCTCCCTGTCCGTGATAGTTTTTGTTTTCCTGTCTTCACTTTTCTTCCTGTTTCTCCTCCCTTTTATCGTTTATTACGTTAATTTGTCTATGTGAATTAAGGAGACAAAAGGCAAAGCTGCCTGTAACAAGTACACCCTCCCCCCAAAAAAAAAAAAATAATGGAAGAGTGCTAGAGAGCCAAATTCAAAGTACGTTAGAGTCAAATTGTCTGGGCACACGAAGCTTGCAACAGCTTAGGTCATAGGATGAGGGAAAGGCAGATTGAGGGAGAAAGTTACCAAGCCTACTTGTTGAGTAGAAGAAATACTGGGTACATCGGTTCACCCTTGGGTTAATTTTCCATTTCTTGTTTCAATTACTTATGCCCTACACCAACACCTCTACCTGTCTCCCTTTCCTAATTGTTTTACTTTCTTTGTTGTTTCCTTCCTGTTTATTTTCCTTTCTTTCTTTGTACATGTTCTCCTACTTTTGCTGCTCTTATTTCTACTTCTGCTTCTCCTACTTTTACTTTGGATTATCTTGCTTCAATTACTTCTGGCCACAGCTAAACCTCCTGCCTTTTCTTATGTGTTATTTGTATTTCTTCCTGTTTTCTTATATTTGTATGTGGTATACTGCCATGTAATACTTTATTCCTGTTCTTGATTTTCCCCGAAGGGTCAATGAATATGAAATATCTCCCAAATACACGTGAGTTACTAAATGTTTGTACCCTCAGCCGGGACTCGAACCACGTATAATCATGACAAAAGTGAATGCTTTCATCAACTACACCACGGCGTGATGCAGCTGATTAAAGCATATACTCTCATCCTGACTGTCCGTGGTTCGATTCCCGGCTGAGGGTAAACACACACACATACACACATACACACACACACACTATATATATATATATATATATATTATATATATATATATATATATACAGTATATATATATATATATATATATATATATATATACGGTATATATACTGTATATATATATAGTATATATATATATATATATACAGTATATATATATATAGTATATATATATATATATATGTATGTATATATATATGTATGTATATATATATTATATATAAAGTATATATATAATATATATATAATATATATATATACATATATATACTGTATATATATATATATATATATATATATATATATATATATATATACTGTATATAGTCTTCAATTTCCTATGCCATTCATTATTATCTGGGTGGGTGTCCTGCAGGTACCCTACTTACCTGTTACCCCCCCCCCCATGGTCTGTGGCCAGTGGGATACCGGCTGTGGTCTACAACACACGGATTGAAACCACCGCACCCTCTGCCTTCCTCCCCCCCCCCCCCCTACCTCCCACTACCCCCCCCCTCCTTCCAGTCCCCCCTCCTAACACACAGACTCTCTCCCTAGCACCATCCGCCCCCCCACTTCAAAAACCAAACTCTAATAGGCACGCTCCAAAATTAGGCCAACCCTTGTTCAACCCTTTGACTGCAGATTAAGTTTGGAGTTTAATAACATCGTCTGGCAATATTGCAAGAGACAATGGGTCATTTCACCGATGATGAATATGAGATTGGTTAATATTATTATAAATATTGTTAAAATAAATGGTGTGATAAAAGCCACAATACGAGAATATGGCATTCATCTAGTAAAGGATAACCCTTTTAGTACCTAGATGTTACTTATGCTTTGCCTGGCTAACATTATAAGAGTTCACTCAGTTCACGATATACGTCCCATAGTCAAGGAGGTTAAGCAACTTGGAATAGCCTTTTCAGCGCAAATACACCTTGTATATATTGTGGCTAACACTGAATAGGTTTATACAAAAAATAAACTGGCCTCTCGTATCCAAAGTGTTGAGGGGGTAGTGCTTGTTTTTGGTTTGTGTATATATTTATATATTTAATTTTGAGTTTCCTCGCTAGACCTCCATCAAGCTTAAAAAAACACACCCTAGAACCCCTTTCAAGATATATTTGTATATTTTTCGGTAGAAAATTACAGGCTCGCTATCGCTTGCCATGAAAAAATCGACACCTAAATGGCACGAAATATTGACAAATAAATGGGGCAAAAGGTCTCAAAATCGCCAAATTAATGGAACGAACGTCTTAAAAATCAAAGCTAATATGCTAAACATGAGGGAGAAGGGGGTCCAGAAAAAGTGACTACCACCCCCTTAAAATGTACAGTACGTGTTGTAAACCATTGTGGACATAAAGAAGTGAATGCCTGTAACGCTTTTGCTAGGGATGCAATCAATGGTAGTGTGTATTATGCTAGGGATGCAATCTATGGTAGTGTGTATTATGCTAGGGATGCAATCTATGGTAGTGTGTATTATGCTAGGGATGCAATCTATGGTAGTGTGTATTATGCTAGGGATGCAATCTATGGTAGTGTGTATTATGCTAGGGATGCAATCTATGGTAGTGTGTATTATGCTAGGGATGCAATCTATGGTAGTGTGTATTATGCTAGGGATGCAATCTATGGTAGTGTGTATTATGCTAGGGATGCAATCTATGGTAGTGTGTATTATGCTAGGGATGCAATCTATGGTAGTGTGTATTATGCTAGGGATGCAATCTATGGTAGTGTGTATTATGCTAGGGATGCAATCTATGGTAGTGTGTATTATGCTAGGGATGCAATCTATGGTAGTGTGTATTATGCTAGGGATGCAATCTATGGTAGTGTGTATTATGCTAGGGATGCAATCTATGGTAGTGTGTATTATGCTAGGGATGCAATCTATGGTAGTGTGTATTATGCTAGGGATGCAATCTATGGTAGTGTGTATTATGCTAGGGATGCAATCTATGGTAGTGTGTTTATGCTAGGGATGCAATCTATGGTAGTGTGTATTATGCTAGGGATGCAATCTATGGTAGTGTGTATTATGCTAGGGATGCAATCTATGGTAGTGTGTATTATGCTAGGGATGCAATTTATGGTAGTGTGTATTATGCTAGGGATGCAATCTATGGTAGTGTGTATTATGCTAGGGATGCAATCTATGGTAGTGTGTATTATGCTAGGGATGCAATCTATGGTAGTGTGTATTTATAGAGCAGCTTCAGGAGGAGTAATAACAACAACACAAGCACGGTAACCTCTTCATTACCGTTCACGTCTTTTCATCATATTCTGGCGACTATTAGACCATTTTATTCAGCTTAGGATAGATATGTGGTAACTCAAAGGATTAAATGAGATAGTGTGTAGCCTTTTAATTGCTAGAGGTCCTTCCTATGCTGAATAAAATCATCAAATAGTTGCCAGAATTTAAAGAGAAAGACGTCACCGGTATAGAAGGGGTTAAAACACAGGAAGAGGTTACATAATAAGTCGCCTCTTAAAAACATACAACAGACCTCCTACTGTACAACACTCTGTCCACACCTAACACCAGGTAACAGTTAAAGTAGCCTATAGCCAACATAGCCTGCATATACAGTATATGTGTGCTTGTGTGTGACAGGCAGAGAGGGAGAGAGAGAGAGAGAGAGAGAGGGGGGGGGGGAAGCGAGCGAGAGCAAGGAAGAGAGCGAGAGATACAAATATGTAAATAAATAAATAAATGGATAAAAAAAAAAAAAAAATATCCGAATTAATACTTTCCTTAATACGAGGTATGCAATATGGACTTTAGAAATTACATCACATCACCCCGATGCATGCCATTCTCATGTTTTTATCTACTACACTCTTTATAACACTATATGCTCTTGATAACACTATAAAACTCACGTCTTTCTCTCTTTTCTCTAATATATTAATTGTTCATCAATATTTTGTGTATACACTCTCGTCGTTCTCTCTGTTCTCTCATATTATGTTCATAATTATTTTGTGTATTTGTTCGTTTTATTATCCCTTCTGTATTCGTCATGAATATAAAAAAGAAACATAATAATGTTTCAATCTGTGTCACCTCAATTTTCCTTCTCTCTTTCGGTTTATGAGTCACCCTCCTAATCTTGAGTTATGTTTCCGAAGAACTTACTGATTTTGATACAATGTTTTTCCTCCTTTTTTCATAGGTTATACACGGTCAGGATTTGCTAATGATCCCAATTATTCTATCCCCTTCAATATTGATGACGTATTATTTATATATATATATATATATATATATATATATATATATATATTCTGGCTCTAATTAGTTTAATATTATTTTTTCAATTTTCAGTTTTCAGAAGGGATTGTGGGAGACAGAGGGCTAATGGAGATAGCCATTACACTTTCGATTCCGAGGGATCCTTCAAAAGCTAGGTAAAATCGTTTAATGCTAGCTAAAATATAGTGAAAAAGGCGTCCTATTACTAAAGGGATTACGAAGGGGTAATAGTGAATATAAAATCATCCAATAGAGATGATAATTGATAGAAAAAAGAAAGCAAGGAAGAAAAATAATTCCAAAGCAGACAATATCACTATACGATCACCAATCGTCTATCTGCCCATGAAATCATTGGGTTCATATCCCATGTTCTAAATGTTCACAGCAAAGCCGATTCTTGACAGAATTTGGGTGAAAACCTTTTAAGTTCATCAAGCAAAGGATTTTTCAATAATAATAATGATAATAAATACGCAATGGTAGATTGTTCTTCATATAGCTAAAGCTCCATTACATAAATTAATAATGGCCTCACAAATAAATGAATCTGACCTTGTTTTTTATCAGTTTAGATTTTTTGTGTGTACGTTTATTATAAAGGAATCCTCCAACATATACTTCCCATCATAAAAGAGGACATCTATGAAATAGAATATTTTTAACATTTACTGTACTCACGTATCTTTTTTTAGTCGATTAATTTACTTACACAATTTTGACAGCCAATTAAGCTTACCTTATACATATCTTACAGTCACCTCAATTTGATTTCCACCTATTTTTGAACACCGTATTAATTTGCTTACAGTATCTGTAACAGTTCGTAGCGAGGTCGGCCCTTTGAGATCTGTGGCCCATAAATTGTACTTTCCTTTCACATAAACATTACGCTATTCAGTGTGCAGTTGGGTCTGAGTCCATCATTACATTAATATCCAGTATTCGATAAATGGATATCAATCGTAGGGTGACCGGTCAACTCAACCAGTAGACCATTTCAACCAGTAGCTCTCAACCAGTACCAAATCAACCAATACGGTTAGGTTAGGTTAGGTTAGGTTAGTACTATATTTTGGCACTGGTTTGGTAGGTCTGGGTTAATTTGGCACTGTTTGAGAGCTACTGGTTGAAATGGTCTACTGGTTGAGTTGACATGGAACCCAATCGTAGTCATATAACCTTTAACTGTGATGGTGTAATGTATGTGGTATCCCAGGTTCGAATCCCTGGATGATCACATGCTTTCATTAATTTCATTGGGGGGTATTTGGTATTGGGAGTGAACTTAATTAATTAAATTATTACCTATATTCTTATAGTCATCTAATTCACTGACACGATTTTTTACGGTCGACTCAACCTATTTTATACATATTTACAGTCGCCCCAATTAGTTTTAAAACATTTCTTACAATCAGTTTCAATGCCATATTTCTGTTCCCTGTGCAACTTAGACTGCCAGCCCGAAGGCAAAGGCGGAAAACAATATAAATTTTATGGTATTCAGGCGACCTCAGAACAACCGTAAAAACTACCGTCCTACCAAAATGGTAACACACACAAACCCGCGCGCGCACACACACACACACACACACACACACACACACAAGAACACACGTGTACATTCGTGGTCATGATAACTTGAACATGTCCTGATGGTAAAACAGGACGGTGAACATTTGATGGTGAATCCCAGCTAGCAATTTGATATCCGTGACTCACCCAGTGCACCCTCATTGCGCCACACTAATTGTCTATAACTTCCTACCCACGAGTGTACAGTCGCGCTAATAAGTCATGGCTCGGCACCAAGTATATTTTGATCAATAATTGGTAACAGCAGTATCTAAGCTTGATTTCTTTATATCGAGTGAAATATACAAACACGTTCCTACACTTACCCACCCTATTCAACATCTGACAGACATTAATACAGCACAGAGCGAGCCAAACTAAATGACAGCTGGGACATGACTTATTAGCGTGACCGTACAATCGTGGAATACTTATACACCTTCTTTTAAACAAGACGGTGATCATTAACTAGTGCATCTTAGACATTTATTGTAAGTGGTTCAAGCAGGTTATTAAATTGGTTCGTCATTGTATCATAATTGTGCCTCCAAACATTGTTCATAATTTAGTGTCCACAACTGTACATATCTACAACATACTCGCAGTCATAAACACCTGATAAACGTTGTGTTGAGACCATTTCAACCAGTAGCTCTCAACCAGAGCCAAATTAACCCAGACCAACCAAACCAGTGCCAAAATATAGTACTAACCTAACCTAACCTAACCGTATTGGTTGATTTGGTACTGGTTGAGAGCTACTGGTTGGAATGGTCTACTGGTTGAGTTGACCGGTCACCGTTGGATACCGGTACTCATTATATGGCCAGGATTTGTATGATATGCTTAGTGGATTCATTTATATATGTGTGTGTGTGCATGTTTGTTTATGTTCGTGTGTATGTGAGAGAGAGAGAGCGAGAGAGAGAGTGAGAGTGAGAGTGAGTGAGTGAGTGAGAGAGAAGGAAGAGGTTAGAGCTACCAACCAAACAAACCACACTGCAGACCACAGGCCACAACCATTATGTTTGACTGTATCTACCATAACACCGTGGTTGGTAGGTAGGCTAAATATAGGGATTGTTTGGTAGGATGGTAAGTACATCATTGGGTAAGTAGAAAGGTACATCGGTCAGTAAGAAGGTACAAAGCAGGTGAAATAAATGACGTAGAGAGTGTACAAAGAAATTTCACTTCGCATATAAGTTCGATAAAACATCTACACTATTGGGAGCGTTTAAGAGCCCTGAATCTGTACTCACTGGAACGTAGAAGAGAACGTTTCCTAATAATATACACGTGGAAAATCGCAGAGGGTTTAGTACCAAACCTACATACTCCGATAGTCATGAAATTCAGTGATAGGAGAGGCTGGGAATGCGAAATCCCCCGGATGAATAACAGGGGTGCTATGGGCTCTCTGCGAGAGGGCTGGTTATCACACAGAGGCTCACGTCTCTTCAACAAACTCCCACGGCGAGTAAGAGACATGAGGGACATCTCGTTAGACAACTTCAAGAGAGCCCTAGATGTCGAACTGCAAAAAGTGCCAGACGAGCCCATCCTCGCAAGGGAGCGAGCTGTCGCTTCAAACAGTCTACTGCACCAAATCACCACCCATAACGAGGGGCGTCGCGCTCCTTGGTGCCGCTAGAAGAGTGGCGAACACATCATAAGGTATCATAAGGTAAGGTAAGGTTGTTGGTTAGTTTGTAGGTTAATAGGTTGGCTGGTAGGTAGATAATTGGGAATTCATGTAGGTAGACAGATAGGTAGTTAAGTAGATTGATACAAAAATTGAATAAATAGATACAATAGGAATATAATTATGTAGGTAGGTAGATAATAGTTAATGTATAATAAAGTATGTAGATGGATAGTTATGTAAATAATAGGCTGATATTATTATTAATTAGCAGATTGGAAAGTGAGTGTGATAGGCAAGTAAATTGGCTGGTAGTCACACACACACATATATATATATATATATGTACATATATATATATATATATATATATATATATATATATATATATATATATATATATATATATATATATATATATATATATATATAGAGAGAGAGAGAGAGAGGGAGAGAGAGAGAGAGAGAGAGAGAGAGAGAGAGAGACAGAATATAGAAAGCAATGGCCAGTAATTAGGTATGGGTTGGTTAAGAAAGTGAGGAGAAGATGGTGAAGAAGAGGCGGAAGGTAGAAATAAATGAGAGGAAGGGATGAAACTGAAAGGTTAGGATAACAGGTTAAGTAGGAAGGGAGTGGAGATGGTAGGCAGGTTTGGGGAGGAGATAAAGAGGAAGATAAGGGAGTAAAGGGTAAAGAAGGGAATAGGGGAAGAGAGTGAGGGATGGGAGCTGAGACACGGCCTTCACTATACCTTACCTTTGGATACCTTTGGATGTGTTCGCCGCTCTTCTAGCGGCACCAAGGAGCGCGACGCCCCTCGTTATGGGTGGTGATTTGGTGCAGTAGACTGTTTGAAGCCACAGTTCGCTCCCTTGCGAGGATGGGCTCGTCTGGCACTTTTTGCAGTTCGACATCTAGGGCTCTCTTGAAGTTGTCTAACGAGATGTCCCTCATGTCTCTTACTCGCCGTGGGAGTTTGTTGAAGAGACGTGGGCCTCTGTGTGATAACCAGCCCTCTCGCAGAGAGCTAATAGCACCCCTGTTATTCATCCGGGGGATTTCGCATTCCCAGCCTCTCCTATCACTGAATTTCATGACTATCGGAGTATGTAGGTTTGGTACTAAACCCTCTGCGATTTTCCACGTGTATATTATTAGATAACGTTCTCTTCTACGTTCCAGTGAGTACAGATTCAGTGCTCTTAAACGCTCCCAATAGTGTAGATGTTTTATCGAACTTATATGCGAAGTGAAATTTCTTTGTACACTCTCTACGTCATTTATTTCACCTGCTTTGTATGGGGATGTTAATACGCTACATAATTCAAGCCGCGGTAGCACTAGAGATTTGAAGAGCGTTATCATAGGCAATTCACCGCGTGTTTTAAAAGTACGCAGAAGCCAACCCGTTAGACGTTTCGCAGCCGCCACTTTGACCTGGTTATGTACTTTGAAACCCATATTTTCAGACATTAATACCCCAAGGTCTTTCACACTGTCTTTCCGTTCTATTATGTGGTTAGATTCTGTTAAGTAATTTGTAATTTCTTTAACACCATTATTATCTCCGTACCGTATTAATTGGAATTTTTCCTCATTGAATTGCATGTTGTTTTCCCTGGTCCACTGGAACACTACATTCATGTCTTCCTGCAGTCGGCCCGTGTCCTCTTGTGTGTTTACTATCTTGCTTAATTTTGTGTCATCAGCAAAAGACGACACCGTACTGTGTCTAGTGTTGGTATCTATGTCGCAAATTAGTATGAGGAACAGAAGGGGCGCTAGTACTGTTCCTTGGGGCACTGAGCTTTTGACATCCGAAGGCTCAGAAGTGACTTGGTTTACTGCTACCGATTGTTTTCGGTTTACGAGGAAATTGTATATCCACCGTCCGATTTTCCCAGTTATACCTTTTGCTTTCAGTTTGTTACCATGGTCACATTTATACCATGGTCACATTTATCAAATGCCTTAGCAAAATCGGTGTAAATGACATCCATGTTTTTCTTTTCTTCTAGCGCTTTAAGAATGTTGTCATAGTGTTCCAAAAGTTGTGAGAGACACGATCTTCCCGCTCTGAACAAGGCCTGAGTCTTGCCTGAGCGAAGGGCTAGTGACGTTGGCTTGACCAAGACCTTAGTGGCTTGACCCTTTGATTTCCTTACATCCTTGACCTTTTGATTTCTTGATTTCCTTTGTACTCCTTTGTACCTTTGTACCCTGCCTGGACCAAGCCTGGAACCTAAATTCATTTTTTACCATTTATTATGGCTAATATGATACGATTATAATTAGTTTAAAAAACATTAATAATTGCATGACATTTCCAGTTTTCTTTTGAAGACTGACGTTGTACAGAAACCAAACTCTGCACTGCACCTTTACTTCTTTAAGGAAACTGTTCTCTTTAGAAGCAGAATCGCTCTTAAAACATGCTTATAAACTTACATTAAAGTAATTATGTCCCTCTAATTTAGAAAGCAAAATGCTAATTTAGTTCAACAAATGTTTAATTGAGAACATTATTCAGGCACTCATATCGATAGGGGAAAAATTGTGTGTTTTTCTTTGAGGATGTCGCAGAATATGTAAATATAATCTATGTTTGGTGGACAGTAATGAATTTTAATTATCCATGTAAGGGTTGTCGGCTTCATAACAAATATGCTAGTCCATTAACTAATAATACATTGATGAGAGTTATTCATTCTTAGACAATGTGTGTAACTGGTTAGAGGCTTTGGATGGCATATCAGAAGTCGGGCCAGCTGCAGGAAGACATAAATGTAGTGTTCCAGTGGACCAGGGAAAACAACATGCAATTCAATGAAGAAAAATTCCAATTAATAGGGTACGGAGATAATAATGTCGTTAAAGAGAACACAAACTACCTAACAGAATCTAACCACATGATAGAACGGAAAAACAGTGTGAAAGACCTTGGGGTGTTAATGTCTGAAAATATGGGTTTCAAAGAACATAACCAGGTCAAAGTTGCGGCTGCGAAACGTTTAACGGGTTGGATTCTGCGTACATTTAAAACACGCGGTGAATTACCTATGATAACGCTCTTCAAATCTCTAGTGCAACCGCGGCTTGAATACTGTAGCGTATTAACATCCCCATACAAAGCATGTGAAATAAATGACTTGGAGAGTGTACAAAGAAATTTCACTTCGCATATAAGTTCGGTAAAACAGCTACACTATTGGGATCGTTTAAGAGCACTGAAACTGTACTCTCTGGAACGTAGAAGAGAACGTTACCTAATAATATACACGTGGAAAATCGCAGAGGGCTTAGTACCAAACGTACATACTCCGATAGTCATGAAATTCAGTGATAGGAGAGGCTGGGAATGCAATATCCCCTGGATGAATAACAGGGGTGCTATGGGCTCTCTGCGAGAGGGCTGGTTATCACACAGAGGCCCACGTCTCTTCAACAAACTCCCACGGCGAGTAAGAGACATGAGGGGCGTCTCTTTAGACAACTTCAAGAGAGCCCTCGATGTCGAAATGCAAAAAGTGCCAGACGAGCCCATCTTCGCAAGAGCGTGCTGTCTCTTCAAACAGTCTGCTGCACCAAAACACAACCCACAACGAGGGGCGACGCGCTCCCCGGTGCTGCTAGGAGAGTGGCGAACACAACCTTAGGTGACCTTAGGTAGGTAGGTGGAAAGCTAACTAAGGAAACATTTACATCGCTAAAACATACAACTCATGATATGATTGAGGTAACCAATTATTGCATAAATTAACTTAAAATGAAATATATATCGATAGGAAAATTTCCGCCCGATCAACTTGAGGCCAGGCTTAGTAGTCAGCTTGCAGGTTGCAATTACAATAGATCTATCCGACAAGTATTTGAGTGTGAATATAAATTAAGAATGATATTTGTACTGATGTACCTTTCAAATCCAGAGTAAAGATTTGTCTACAGTTGATGAAACAAAGTGGAAGAAAAGGAAAGGTAATGATTTGTTAAATATCCAAAGCTTTGATGTTGATATAACAGAGCATGATATTGAAAAGAGCATGAATCTTCTTGCAGTTATAACATACTTGGCTGGCTACTGTTGCTATGCATTTTAAAAACAAGAACACAAAATTAATAATAAAATAAATGAACATGTATTTTTGTTAAAGACCACCTTGCTTGCACATACTGAAAATGTAAATAATTTGCCAGACAATAACAGTTACAAACAGGGCATATCAAGAGGTTCTCTACTATATCCTGATGATTCTGTAGTTAATATTATTATCAATAATTATAATGTCATCAACAAACTAACACAAAATCCAGAGTTTTGAAACTCATTGAACCCGAGTAATCTAGCCACAGAGGTCACAAATAACAATGAATGTTCTTGTAGATAATAATGCTTTCCTCCCAATAAACAACTGCAATAGTGATCATAAAGCAGAATATTTTCAAATAATGTTAGAGCGGGCTTCTACAAATTACTTGCTCATTATTTTTTGTGTGCAAAACAAAGCGATCAAATATTTCGAAGCAAGAATTGAGGAAAAAATAGAAGAAGCTCCAAACCTTAACATAAAAATATGTTGGAGTGACAAGAGTAATGGAGTAAGGTTGAGGATTAGGTGTAAATGAATGTAAATTAAATCTATATGTAAATACAAAATATATAAATTAGTAAATACGATTCACTTATATACTGTTTTCCATTATTCTATACCTTGATAAATCAGACTGGTCGGACAAAGTATTAATACAATCTATATACAGTATATATAATTTTACAATTACCTAATGCAACTACAAGGTTACATAGACAGTTTCACCATATATCGAGGAGTAATTATAAATAAGAAGAGTGTAAGTGGTAATCTGTGAACTCAAGAGTGTATTAAAGCGAGTCACCTAGAGCAAGAAAGAACTGGGCAAGGCCTGGGTTTGTGACATCTCGGGCCATCGCTCAGGCAAGGCCTTGCGTAGAGAAGGCTGTGGCTAAGAAGTTGTGGAAGAGCCGATCAAAGTAGGGAGGATATGGAGATTGAGGAAGACAGGGAAAGAGGACTGAGCATGAGTGAGATGAGGATAGAGAGAGGATAGGGGAAGAAGAAGAAAGAAAGGGAGAGGGAGGAGTACGGGTGTGAAGGAAGATAGTGCATTTAGGAGGAAGGAGGAGAGAGAGAGTGGAGAGATGAGAAAGGATAAGTGAGGAAGGATAAGGGGATGGAGGAGAAATAGGGAAGTGGGAGTTTAGTGGATTTAGGAGAAAGAAAGGGAGAGGGAGGACATGGGAAAAAGATAAGGAAAGGGTATGGACAATGAGAAAGAAGATAACCCGTAGGGGATGTGGAGGAGAGGAAAAGAAGCGTGAGTGGTGGAGGAGAAAGACAGGTAAAAAAAGGTGTGGGGAAGGAGAAAAAGGTAACAAGTAGGGGTGTGGGGGATGGTAAAGAAGGTAGAGAGTAGGGGGCGTGGGGTAAGAACAAGACGGGGAGAGTATGGGGTGTGGAGGAGGAGAAAAATTACGAAAGGGGGAGAGCAGGTCCCGACAGTAGTCCCATTGATCATTATGTGCCTAATAGGTCTGTTATAGCATATACATCATTCTTGTATATGTCAATATGAGATGAAATGTATTATAAGGGAGATATAAGAAAATAGGAATACTCTACATAAGTCAAGCATGTGTCTGTTATAAGGCCCATCTATTTTTACAGCATGTATTCTATAGGTTTCTTACATATCATATTGCATTGCTGTGCATGTCATTACCGTCGCAAATGTATTATTTAAAGGACTGTACGCACAAAAACCCTCCCTATAATTCTCCCTACCGATGTCGGCGGCGCCAAATTGTGGGGTAAAACCTTAATCGGCCCCAATTGTCAACATAGATGCTTATTTCAATAAGTCATGGCTGGGTGAGGGAACCCATCCTGTATCCCATGGCAACCCTGATTAGATTCCTACCCAGTAAGGGGGGGGGGGGGGGGAAACTCTTTGGATTATGGGTAAATACTCATTTCAGCTACTCAATACTATAAGTAAACACTATACAGTATATGAATAAACAAAAAACACACAGACACACAATTGTTGCAGAATTCACTGTCGGTCCTAAAACTAATATTCACCCCATTTTATTATGTCTAGGTGTATTTAGCCTAATCTAAATAATATGAGCAGGGCTACACTTTCATAATTTACTGGTTATTTACAGGGGAGGTGACAGGTGGCCACATATTGTGACCAATTTAGTGTTGTTCTTAAGCCGTTGTCACACAAGCGCTTTTTCCGTCAATTTTCCATGAACAAGTTATTCCTTGTATTATTTCGGGACTTTTTCGCACTGGTGTCGGTAACTAGACTGAAGGTAGATTATGTTATGCGGTTGAATTCTGATAAAGTGTAATTTTTGAAGCTTCCAGACTATAATTGCCCGTAAAAATTGCTCGAAAAAAGCTCGTGTGACACCGGCTTTACACTCAAATTTCGCTACATTATACCCTCAATGGCCTAGGGTTTCACATTAAATGCTACAAGTCAATGTTATTAGTTTTGATGTACATTAAATACTACGAGTCAATGTTATTAGTTTTGATGTACATTAAATACTACGAGTCAATGTTATTAGTTTTGATGTACATTAAATACTACGAGTCAATGTTATTAGTTTTGATGTACATTAAATACTACGAGTCAATGTTATTAGTTTTGATGTACATTAAATACTACGAGTCAATGTTATTAGTTTTGATGTACATTAAATACTACGAGTCAATGTTATTAGTTTTGATGTACATTAAATACTACGAGTCAATGTTATTAGTTTTGATGTACAAAGATGGGGGTGGTATTTGGTGAGTAAGCAGTGCTTTGGATATAATTTAAGACTCCTTTCGCAGCTTTATTGACCTCTTTTAGAGACAATATTAAGTTTAGCTCACAAATGTTAGCCCTCAATTTTATCGTACCTTATAGGTCTGCCATACCCTATAATTCGTTGCTATAATTGCTATTGCGGCGGTAATGACAAATATAGGAATGATGCATAGGTCATAAAGATTGGATATATGACACAATAATCGAGGTACCTGAATTCTAGGATAAAATTAACCTTGACCATATGTCATTACCGCTGCAAATTGAATTATTTTTCATTATACTTTCTGGATTAAAAACAGAGTGGAAGCATAAACGGTGGCCATATTATAATCGGTGGAGAACTATTAAAGTAAACTGACCCAGAGTTTTCTCGTGATATTTTATTTACGCTTTATGTAGTTTCTATCGATATAAAGTGGTTTTACATAGTAGCAACCACAGGAAAATAAGTTTTCCCCCCAAAACATCGATCTTAAGAACACGGCCCCCAATAGTGGGGAGGGCTATGAAGTACAGGGAAATTGAGGGGTAAAAAGCGAAAACATGCGACAATGAAGTATTTAACAGAAAGTTGGCACAAGTTTTCATGTTTTTAAAACCCACAAAACCCAAAATTTGGAAACCCGAGCCAACTTTTGGCAAAAGTTGGCTGGGGTTAGCAATTCTTGAACGTAAAATAACCCAGTAGCCCAAGCTAACCTAACCTAGACCTAGTACGTAGGATACAAGACTAACCCTTACCTACCAGGGTAAATATAAAGGATACTTTAGCACGTTTGAGAGGTTAATTATTATTTTCAGAAGCAACAGAAGTGGTGTATCAATATACTTTCTATACGAATATTATGATAATATCAACAAAACAGTAATATATTGCCCCATTATCCCAGGAATATTAAAATAAAACACAAGTGGGGAAGAATTTAAAGCTCAGGGAAAAGGAGGGGCTAAGAACGTTAGTGTAATGCTATTATGATACGACAAATGTTCTTGAAATATTTGAAGACTATTGTGGAAGGTAGATGCTCTAAACATCATATGACAATGTGTTTTAACCCTTGGCAAAGTATAATAGTAAAACAAGAGGTAACAACACGTCAACATACCTGTAAACGGTTATCAACACTCTCTCATAGACGACGCGGCTAGCTTTTGTGCACACCCTTTTTCGTACTACGGACGTGTACTAGCTGGTAAGTAAGGGTTCGTCTTTCATCCAACGTACTGCGTATTACGGACGTGTACTAGCTGGTAAGTAAGGGTTTCGTCTTTCATCCAACGTACTGCGTATTACATTACGGACGTGTACTAGCTGGTAAGTAAGGGTTCGTCTTTCATCCAACGTACTGCGTATTACGGACGTGTACTAGCTGGTAAGTAAGGGTTCGTCTTTCATCCAACGTACTGCGTATTACGGATGTGTACTAGCTGGTAGGTAAAGGTTCGTCTTTCATCCAACGTACTGCGTATTACGGATGTGTACTAGCTGGTAGGTAAAGGTTCGTCTTTCATCCAACGTACTGCGTATTACGGATGTGTACTAGCTGGTAAGTAAGGGTTCGTCTTTCATCCAACGTACTGCGTATTACGGATGTGTACTAGCTGGTAAGTAAGGGTTCGTCTTTCATCCAACGTACTGCGTATTACGGATGTGTACTAGCTGGTAAGTAAGGGTTCGTCTTTCATCCAACGTACTGCGTATTACGGATGTGTACTAGCTGGTAAGTAAGGGTTCGTCTTTCATCCAACGTACTGCGTATTACGGATGTGTACTAGCTGGTAGGTAAAGGTTCGGCTTTAATCCAACATACTGGGTACTACGGACACGTACTAGCTGGTAGATAAGGGTTAGCATTGTATCCAACATACTAGGTCTAGGTTAGGTTAGGTAACTTTTTTTCGATATTTTTTGTATCGCAAATCCCAAGGCAACTTTTGCCAAAAGTTGGCTCGGGTTTTCCAATATTCGGGTTTTATGGGTTTCAAATACAAAAACACGCGAGCCAAGTTTCTTTTATAAACGTTACTGTCGCATTCTTTCGCTTCTTACCCCCAATTTCCCTGTACTTCATAGCCCTCCCCACTATCGGGGGCCGTGTCGAAAGTCGATGGGTAATGGGGAAAACCGGTTTTTCCGAGATTATTCATTAATTGCAAACACTATTTATTGATGAATATGAACAAAACAAAAATCGTGGTATTAAAATAATTTTCTAGAACGTTTCACGAGTGGATATGGGTTTAAAAAACAAATGTGCAAACCTTTAAAGGTACATAAATACGGAAACTCGAGCCAAGTTTTGTACTTACAAGAAGAAAAAAGAAAAACAAAACAAAACAGTAAATGCGGGTTGATTCGAATTTGAGCGTTACCTGTTCCTCAGCGTAAATACAGGACCGCAAGCGGACCACTAGATACCTAGAACTATCTAAACATAACCTAGGCCAATTGATCGACCAGTTAGACCCAAAAGTAAGCTTAAAAAACACACGAAATCGAGGCAAAATTTGGCTCGGATTTTCGTATGTTTCAAGGGGGCCTAATTAGGGATCCCAATGGATACACGACGTTCACCCTCACCCCCACAGTACTTATTGTAATCAGCATAGACGTTGGTGAAGAGACTCAAACCAAGAATGAGAGTGGTGGAAATGAGTTTCATGAGAAGTGCGTGCGGAGTTACATGGAGGGATAGAAGAAGTACGAGAGAGGTGTGGTGTGGATGTAGATGTGCTGGAAAGTGTGCAAAGGAACACCTTGAGATGGTCCGGACATGTGGAACGTATGGGAAGCGAGAGAATGGCTAAGAGAGTGTGCGAGAGTGAGGTGGAAGGACAGAGAGGGAGAGGTAGACAGAGTGAGAGATGGAAGGATGGAGTTAATAAGTATATGAGTGAAGGCGGTGCTGGATGGGAGGAGGGGCGTCGTCTGACTAGGGACAAATGTGCATGGGCCCGTTTCGTTCGTGGCCACCCCTTCGGGGATCACGGCGTCCAGCAATCATTAGATAGATAGACTTATGTTGCCAGTAAAGGGGCATTACCAAGAGCGAGATATGATACACATCCCGCGCGCAAGATGGTATAAACAGACCGGCAAGTTAGTCAATAAACCTGGGAGACGAAAACTTGAAGTGGCGGATTTATCACAGACTTTACTCTTACAAGCGCCTCTAAAACGAAGCATTATGCACATATTGGTAGGTGATGGACTAGTGCCAAGGATGCACATTGTGTTTTACGGGTAGGAGTACCAAAAATTGGGTTCACGGCGAAAATATGGAGGTGATAAATCTGCACCAACAGTTCTTTGCTATTACTCCTACGAGGTAGTATGTGTCCCCAGTTACCAGTACATGGGGTACAAGACTAATCATTACCCACCACCTAATACGTGTCCATGTGCCGTCATTAGGAGATGACCGGACAACCTTATTCCATTTAATTTTACAGGTTTGTTATTTCCCTTAATATTATTTAGCGAGGGTTATCACATATACTGTATAATATGAAGAATAGGTTATGGTCATTCCATAATGGACTTTCAAATTTCTGGGGAAATTCTTGGGCTTAATTATATACAGTATATATACCTTATTTGTATTGTTCACTTTTCCACCGTAATTTTAGTATTTTGTTATCCTCTCTATCAATGGTAAGACCAACGGTGGTCTGGAGGTGGCAGCCCCCAGGTTAGGTTAGGTTGTTGGGTTAGGATAATGACAGAATATATTTTTCGGGGGCCGTGTCTTGAAATCCTTGGATAATGGGTAAAACACTAATTTCCGACGGTATGGACATAATTATATGACAGCAAAATATAGATCCTAATTGAAGGATATAGCGCATATTATCGAGGTGCCTGAATTGGAAGACAAAAGTAACCTTGATACAATATAATGCATACAAATATGAGTAATCTTTTACAAGACTAGCGCTCGCTAGCAAATATTTCAAAGAACTACAAAAGAGTTAATTTTAGTATCGTTCAAGGAACCTACAGCCACAGTTTGCACGCTCTCTGCGTTTGCTTCTTATTTGACCTTTTTTGGGGTTAAAGCCCCCTCACACTCCCAGGACTTATTGTCATTATCACATATAATGCCAGCAAGGGGTAAATAACCGCTGGCCGTGGGATAATTTATGACAAAATAAGCGGTCAAATCCGACTCTAAGATAATGTGTGATTATCGCCTGGGTAATCTCCTTTGAATTATCTTCATATTTTGTCTGTGTACTACTTGTGGCGATAATATTAAAGGAAACATTTGCGGTGATATTCGCACGCTCACGTTTACGACTGTTACATATAAAATTTGACTGTATTTTTTTTCCAAAATCATCCCACGGCCAGCGGTTATTTATCCCCTGCTGGCACTATATATGACGATGACAATAAGTCCCGGTGGGGGTCCCTCAACCCAAAAGCGGTTAAATTAGAAGCGAACGTTTAACTGTCATGACCAATTAGAGCGTGCGAGCCGCGGCGAAAAGGCTCCTTCAATGATACTCTTGCGGCAATACAAGATGCGACTGTGATTTTTTAGAATTTAATATAAAACTTAGTATGATTTCTAAATAAAATTACACCCTTGTAATTCCACACTCATTTATCTGAAATGATTTCATTATACCTCCAACAGTGTTAACAAACAACCCTCACGAGATGGCAGGGCTTTACAGATGAGGAAAACTGTGGGGACAATGCACGTATATACTTACAATATAGAAACTTCGGAAGTTTCACTCCGGGTAATATAGGCCGCTTACTACCGCCATAGCGGACGTACACCACACCCGTTTTCTGTTCACGAATTTGTTACGGTTTTTTTTCGGTCAATAATAAGTTTAGGTCACGAATGTGTGTGTTTGTGTGTGTTTTTTTTATTATATAGGCTATATAGTTTCCATTTTTTCAGCATTATTTGAGGTATGATTTCCACTGTAATTGCCTTTTAACCCATTATATATTTTTTGTTTTATTCTATATTCCAACTACTCCCTCTCGGGCATAGGCTGAGAGCCTGCACACTCCACCGCTGATCACGGCGAGGCCCGTGAGGTCTTGTTCCAGTCTAGGGAGTGAGATTTGCTAAGCACCCATTCACGGCTCGGAGCAGTCCCATCCCCGAAGCCGCTTCGCCTCAGTGCCTCACCGTCTCACCCCCCAGACTCGGAACCTCACTCTCAGAACGCCACCTATTGAGCAATTAACTCACTAGGCATTGCCCCCCCTGTAGCATATTTTGAATATGGGAATATTCATACAGTGCTATTCAATCAGGGAACAATGAGGGTATTTTTTGGCATTTTGGTGTGCTTTGTTGTAATGCACTGAAACTAGGCACAACACAAATTCCACCCCAATAACATCTTCCCATTGACATATTGGGATTTAAACCCAGGTCCACTGGACCACCAGTCCAGTGACAAGACCACTCCGCCACACCTCCCCCTATATATATATATATATATATAATTATATATATATATATATATATATAGAGAGAGAGAGAGAGAGTATATATTATATATATATATATATATATATATATATATATATATATATATATATATATATATATATATATACATATATATACATATATATATATATATGTGTTTGTGTGTGTGTATGCATTCCCAAACCCTCCCCTAAATGTTTAGGATGTTATAAATATATGTAATGTACTCGCACTCGGGAACAACTTAAATAACCTCTACAAAGCCTTCAGTGAAGACAAAAAAATAAACATTACTAAATATAGGAACTCTAGTCTTGTAGGATTTTAACCTAATATGCTGTGTGAGAAAATTTTAAAATATTTGTATATATCAACATTTATTTTTTTACTTTTTAGCTATTGAAAAATCAGAACCTAACCTAAGCTTTCCTAAACATTTAAGAATGGTTAGGTTAGGTTTTTAGGGATTTCTATAGCTAGAAAGCAAAAATTTACAATTCTCTCCCTCCTCACATATATTTAATGTATTGATCTATAAGTGTATTATGCATATTTGGTCTGAAAATAATCAGTATTAACTCCACGTGCATATTACAAAACACTTTTGGTGTGGTAATTTCAATACGGTTATCGTATGAAAACACTGGAATTGAACAACCCCAAGAAAGTGAATGGTAAAACAGGAAGGAAAACCGAACATTAGAGAGTATAAGACGTGAATAAGTAGCTTTTGTTTTAAACACCTACTTGAAAAGGCCGACATGATTTGAGCTTACTGACAACATTGAGGAAACTGGAAGAACTCAGTCAGGAGAACAGAGGCGGGGGGGGGGGGGGAAAGCAGGAGTAATGAGGAGAGGAGGAGGGGGTGAAGAAGACAAGGAGGAGAAAAAAACAGCAGAGGGAAGAGGAGTACAAAGGAAATCAAGCAAAAACAGGTCTAGTAACCCTTCTAGGCTGCTTGTCCTCCAAAACACTGAGGATCAAGTGTCCAAACAGTGGTTTAGAGTGGGTAAGGGAACATTGGAAAGGGAACTACTGCCCTGGAACTAATGTCCGTGGCAGGATTAGGAAGTTAGTAGGGGACAGATGGGTTAGTAACTGAGGGGAGGATAAAATAAAGTTATTAATTTACAAACGCAGTCAGTCGCGGGTTTGATGCGAGATATTTGTCTAGGCGAAGTTTAAATGAATCAACGGTGATGCAGTCTATGACATCTCGGGGAAGCCCATTCCATACGCTGACAACTCGATTGAAGAAGAAATTCTTAGCTTCGTGTGAGTTAAAAGATTTACCAATAATTTTGCAACCGTTTCCCTGCGTGTAATTAGATTGGTCGATAGTGAAGTACTTACTACAGTTCATATTGTCGATGCCTTTGATGATTTTGAACACTTGAATTAAGTTGCCTCTTAATCTGCGCTGGGTTAAAGGAAATAGATTTAATTCTCTAAACCGCTCCTCGTATGGTTTGTTCTTTAGGCTAGGTATCATTTTGGTAACTCTACGTTGAACTCGTTCTAGCTTGTCTATATCTTTTTGGTAATAAGGGCACCAGGATTGAACGCAGTATTCCAGAAGAAGGCGGACTAAGGAATTGTAAAAGGTTAGGATAACGTCTTTCGATTTATGCTCAAATGACCTGCCTATAAAGCCAATTATTTTGTTTGCCTTCTTAACAACTTCTGAACATTGTAGACTCGGTTTTAGGTTACTCGACATTGTTACTCACAGATCGTTTTCTCTGTTTACATTCTTAAGCTAAGTGCCATTCATCAAATAGTTTGCTTTCTCATTTTGGTATCCGATATGTAGTACTTTACATTTATCCGCATTGAAACTCATTTGCCAAATTTGGGCCCAACATGACAACTTATCTAGATTGTGTTGCATATCGTCAACTTGTTCTTTTGAGAGTACGCTATTTGCAATTTTTGTATCGTCAGGAAATTTTGAGATTGTACAGGTGAGACCCTCATCTATGTCGTTGATGTAAATTAGAAAGAGAATTGGTCCTAGTACCGATCCCTCGGGTACCCCCTACTTACATTGGTCCATTTAGATGCCTTACCGTTTATGACTACTCTTTTCCTTCTGTCGCTGAGCCAATTTTCTATCCATTTCAACACACCATCTTGAATTTCATGCGCTTTTAGTTTTAGCAGTAAACGTTAGTGGGGAACTTTGTCAAAGGCCTTTTGAAAATCAAGGTAAATAATATCTACAGCTTTACTCTCATCGTAGAAGTTGAGGATATCGTGGAAGAAGCGTAAGAGGTTTGTTAAACAGGAACGTTTTTTACGAAAGCCGTGTTGAGTATCTTTAAGTATGTTATTTTCCTCTAAGTGATTTACGAGTCTGTCTCTTATGAGTGTTTCTAACATTTTACATACAACTGAGGTTAAGCTAATTGGACGATAGTTACTGGGTAGGGATTTGCTGCTTTTGTTTAATATCGGTGTTACGTTGGCTAGCTTCCACTGATCAGGCAAATTTCCAGACGGCAAGGATTTTTTGAATAGCAATGTCAGTGGTTTGGAGAGCTCATCCTTAGCTTCCTTGAGGACTCTAGGTGAGATCGTATCAGGTCCAGGCATTTTATTTACCTTGAGTTTATCTAAACAATTCAATACTTCTCTCTCTGTAACGGTGATATTGCTTAGAACATCTGAATTATCAATCTGAATCGGCGATGGTGTTGGGATATCACTGAGGTCTTCCATTGTAAAAACTGATGCAAAAAAGGTATTGAGGGCATTACTCATTTGTACTTCGTCTTTGGTGTATTCTCCATTTTCATCGACTAACGGTCCAACAGTTGAAGTAACTACTTTTTTCTTTCTGATATTACTATATAATTTTTTCGGGTTTGTTTTACTTTGGTTCACAACATGTAACTCCAGGGTCTTTTTATTTTGCTTAATTAACTTTTTGGCTTTGCGTCGTAGCTCTACAAATTTCACCCGTTCTTCGTAATTTTGTAAGGATTTTAATCTATCATTAGCAAACTTTTTAGCAAGCAGACAGTTTGAAATATCTTTATTCCACCATTTGGCTTATTATTAAGGCCTGTACGCCGTATTTTCGATGGTATGCAGTCCTGCACTGCTTTTAGGTAAGTGGTTTCGAATAATTCCCAAGATGTATTTATGTCGTTATTGTTAATTAAAAAGCTCCAGTCAGTTTCTTTAACGCCTTACGAGCGGGCCCGTCAGTAACTTCTACTACCCGCCAACCGGGTAGTTTTACCCTAAACGACCTTGTTTCCGTGCTCTTTTTCATGCAGAAACAAGAGCCAGAGCGTAATACAATTATGTATCCCTGAAAGGGCGATAATTGAGCTTTCCAATGGCACCAGAACCATCCTTCTACGACCACGCGTTCTCTTGCAACGATCGTGCAAGACGAAGGAAAAATCCCTAAAATACGGTAATTTCCTTACATAATTCCCTGTGTAGCGAGCTAGTGAGTGTGGATGTGTGTGGAGGGGACGGCAGTTGCCGCGCGGGACCTGTGCCGAACGGTCAGAGCCGACCAACGCTCCTCCCACCGCTCGTCTCTCTCTCAGAGCCAATTATTGCTCAAAATTGCACACCGCCTTAAGTCGGTCCCCGCCACATAGTCCTTTCTTCTCTAGACCGACTTAAGTCCGGTCCCACCAAAGACGGGTTAAACATAGCTCTAAGTTTATGAAAGTTTGCTTTCTTGAAATTAGGGACTTTTTCGATGCTGCTATTTGGTTCGTTATTAGTAAACTTTAAAGTGAAAGTTATTGTACGATGGTCGCTGTTACTGAATTCATCACCAACATTCAAATTCTCTATTAATTCTTCTTTTGTTGCAAGTACAAGATCAAGAACGTTATTTCCACGGGTCGGCGATCGAACAAATTGATAGAGTGAACTCTCTTGCAAGTTCGCATACAAGTCATGTCCAGAGTGTGAAGTAAGAGTATCGCCCCACTTGGTCACAGGTAAATTAAAGTCGCCAAAAAATACGGTATCTTGTGAGTTACTTACATCTGCAATTTGTTCATAAATTTCTCGGTCAGTTTGCACTGATTGAGCTGGAGGTCTGTATATTAATGCAAGTATTATTTTTGTACCTTTATTATTCTTTATTAGCACAAAAGATGTGTCGACGTTCACAATTTGAGGTTTTGACAAGAGGGTCGGGTTAAGACTTTCTTTGATATAAAAGAAAACGCCACCTCCATTTTTATTGATTCGGCTATTCTCAAACATTACATAACCGGGAAGTGAATACTGTGCTAAAAAGTCTCTATCTTCTGTATTGAGCCAAGATTCTGTTATACCAATCACATCATAATTTTCTGTAAACACTAGTTCCTCTAAATCTGAAAATGTATTGCGTATGCTACGAGCGTTTGCGTAGAAAACCTTTAAAGTTGCGGTTTTAGAACTTACAGAACGTTCTTTAATCTAATTTTTGGTTCTGGTCGGATCTACATTTACATTCATGGCTGTCCTCGGTCCTCGGTCGTTATCCCTGGCGGTTTTGAATTTGGGTCGTGTTGGTGGAGCTTTATCCAAATTCGCGGTTCTTGACGGATTAGCATTTAATTCCTTCGCAGGTTGCCGTCCTCGCTGTATTCGGTCCTCCTTCCTGGTTGTCCTGTGCTGAGACAGAAAGGGCGAGACAAAAAAAACAGAAAGGGAGGAGGAGTAGGAGGACAAGAAAGCAAAACGGGAGGGGGAGGGAACGAGGAAAAGAAAGAGAAGGGGAGGAAGAGAAAGAGGAAAAGGACGAGAAAGAGGAAAAGGAGAGTGGAGACGAGGTAGGGAAAGAGGAGGAGGAGGAGGAGGAGGTATCTACTGCAAGTTTTCATATCATTTTTGATGAGTTTCAGTTACACTATTTATTCATAAATTAACCCTTTCAGTATACAAGGACGCCTTTCTTCATTTGTAGACGAATTTATGCAGCTTAGGAAGAGCCTCTAGTAAACTAAGGGATTAAAGCCGATTTTTAATTGTGTAACCAACTCCCTCATACCATGCAAAAGCTTAATACAATCGTCTAATGATAGACAGAATGAAACTTTATAATGCGTCATAATCCTCAAGGGGTTAAGGGAAGGGAGTATTAGTCGATAAATCTATCGTCAACATTCGTTGGTTAACATTTGTCATAAATGTTTAGGTCTTTTGCATTAGTCTTGGAAACTAGACAGAAAATAGATTGATTAAAAAAAAACAGAATTCAGTATAAAGCTAACCTCATAAGCTGCCAGATCAGTGTTGAGAACAAATATTGAGGGGAAAAGCACATTTGTGATTTCGGCTTAACTCTGATTACTACTATATGACATCTTTGGAACTCGATTTCTAAAACTCCAGTGCACTTGACTACAAATTTACGAATTAAAACGTAGAATTAAATATTTCATAATTATGAGACGCAGTTTAGCCAGATATATTAAAATCAAGTAAAAAAAGTGAGACAGGAAGAAAGAGAGCGAGAAAAAAAGAAAAGAGAGTGAGTTAACCAGTTGGCTCCAGCGGGGTGATCCGGCCTTAAAAGTAACTGGTAAACTATGCAGTTCCATTTACTGTGACAGTAGAAAAAAAGAAAAAAAGAAGCAAGATTTACATAGATTTACATAGATACACTGACCACACAGACCTTACGATCCCAGCGAGGTGGTCAGGACTTAATTCTAGTAGAGATAGCTAACCTGAGAGTAAGGTACAGTGAAAGGAAAGGATAGCAAAGAGAGAGAGAGAGAGAGATAGAGAGTAAGAGAAAGGGTGAAGGGTTAGGTGAGGTAATGGTAGTGGTGTAATACGTCTCTAGTGATCACTGGCCAACACTACTTTTCAACGGATCCAACCTCTGGCCAACACTACTTTTCAACGGATCCAACCTCTCCACGTCTCCCCCCCCCCCTCTCTCTCTCTCTCTATATATAATATATATATATATATATATATATATATATATATATATATATATCTATATATATATATATATATATATATATATTATATTTATGTATAATTATATACTGTATATTACTCTGTTGTGTGCGTGTGTGCGTGTGTGTAACATGAAGAAGCAGTCCATGAACGCGAGAACTGGTGGCTATGATAACAATGTACACAACCCTGGTCACACTAATAGTACATACCACACACGCACACGCACACGGTATACACACAAATACAGTAAAACCTTGGTGTACACAATACTGGTACACACACACACACACACACACACAGAGAGACACACACACACACACACATATGCGGATACGCACGCCCATGCATACCTACACATACATATACACACATATTTTATGTTTTATTAATTTCACCACACCACCAAACACCTCCAATGAAATTAATGAAAGCATATAGGCTATGTGTGTGATCCACCGGGATTTGAACCTGGGTTATCACACACAGATTTTTAGACACCTTAACCATTACACCACCAATCAATCACATACCCAAGCTCTAACATATATGCAAGCAAGCACATACACATACACATCTGCAAACAGAAACACCTGCATCTTACACACCCACGTACCGTACAGTACACTCAACGACACACAGTAAGTTACGGCCTCAGTTTTCGAAGCTACCCCGAACACAATCGAATCTTCTCTCTAAATTGTATTTACCTAATATTTACTATTCGGAGGCTCATTTTGCAGTTTGAGAGTTAATATTGGGCCCGGATTGTTGTAATTGAGTGTACATACGTACAATACAGACACAGATATACTCACATACAGACACACGTTCACATTCTCACATACATTCACTCACACCTGTACGCCAACTCATAACAAATCTTGAAATTTGCATATTTGTAATTATATAAGTGTGTCTACTTAACTCCTTCAATATGTCGGCGAGTGTACACTTATGATAACAACTGTTGCTCAATATGAATCCTCCAATATAGGTGTCAAATGTGTGTCTAGACGCTCTCTCTCTCCAACTCCCACACACACACACACACACACAAAATCACCTGATATAAACACACCTATTACATCGTTTGCTTCTTATTCTCTCATGCAAGGTTCTTCCGTCTATTATACCTGTCCTCTCTTCCTTTACTCTCTCTCTTTCTCTCTATCTATCTCTCTCTCACACACACTCTCTCTCTCTCTCTCTCTCTCCCTTTTATCTCCATATATACTCTTTCCTGCATTGTTCATCCCTTCTCATGTTTGTTGTACATTTGGCTCTTCTTTGTTATCACCCTCTCTTTCCCTCCCACTATCCTTCTACCCTCTTATCCTTGCATTGTGTTCTCAGCCATTCTCAGTTCGAGGTTCTTATATTTCGCCCTTCAGTGTCTTTAAGATATTTTATTATGATTACTAGTGCTCCTGACTGTACCATCCCTCTTTCAAAATTAAGTCACCCGCTACATCTTCACACTAGCATATTTTCGTGGAGTTAATAGTACTATCTTGTCTTATGTAGTAGTAATGTTTCTTAATCTGTTTATTCTCTCTCTCTCTCTCTCTCTCTCTCTCTCTCTCTCTCTCTCTCTCTCTCTCTCTCTCTCTCTCTTTCGACTGGCTGTGACTGTCCTGAAATAGCAGTTTACCTCCGGCCTCTGACTTGATATTCTTCCTTCCTTCCTGTTATACCTCTGCCAGTCAATCTTCTTCCTTTTTTTGCTTCCATTGTTTCCAGTGTCAACCTCCCTTAGTTCTACCATTCAAACCGCTTCCTCTTCTATGTCATTCCATTTCTTTCCACTGGCTCTTCAGTTTATTTATTTCAGCCAACTAATTTCTTCCATTTTTTCCAGTAGCTCTCTTGTTTAGTTGTCCAGTTACATCTCTTTTTGTTTTCTTCCATTCTGCCCAGTCGCATCCTCATTTAGTATTTCCGCTCAACCCTCTTCCTTTTTTGCTTCTTTCATTCAGACTGGTAACCTTCCAGTTGCATGAAGTTATAAATGTTCTCGTCAGTCCCTCGTACTGACTTACTTTACCTATATTCCAGTAACTCCCCTCCTTGTCTTTCATTCTATCGTGTTTTACATAACCGTTACATTAAGTTATATATATATATATATATTTATATATACGTTTCTAATCTCCCAGTGGGGTTCGAACCGCCGACCTGACGTCAGGACGATAGCTACACCAACTACACCACGGCAGTCTGCTATCGTCCTGACGGTCGGCGGTTCGAACCCCACTGAGAGATTAGAAACATTTAGTGGCTCACGTGTATTTGTGATATATACTCAATATATATATATACGTGTGTGTGTGTCACCCAGCCACTGCTACCTATTTATTTGCAATGTTCTTGTTCATTTACTTATAATTCATTTGACCTTCCCGGTGCAAGTTTGTTTAGTTCTTCGAGCCATTTCCCTTTAGTTTTGCATCCATTTATAGCTCTACCAGTCACGCTCACCTAGCCTTCCATCTTTCTTTCTGTCTCTTGTTTTTGTTGTTGATGCTGTCCGTGCTTTTGTTGTTGTGTTTGCATATTTGTTCTCGTAAATGTGTTGTTGTTGTTGTTGTAGTTATCATTGTTTTTTAAGGTAAATATGTGAGTCCCTCCTCTGTCTTCTTAGATTTATATTTTTTTGCCGGTACAAATATTATTATTATGATTTCCCATTTCCTCCTCCTCTTCTTCTTTGTATTTTTATGGCTTCTTCTTCTTCTTCGTCTTCTTCAGCATGTGTGTGTGTGTTGTTGTGCATATGTGTGTGTGTGTGTGTGTGTGTGTGAGGTGAGAGAGCGTGTGTATGTATGCGCCTTTGTGTTTGTATAAGTAACTGCCAACCTGCAGTGACCTTATTGTGTTATAGCATCATGTGTGCACTGCAAAATCATATGCAATCAATCTTATACGGGGTTCTGTTTCTCCGCCGTATATCTCCGGTTGGTTATATTGCTCCGGTACGATAATATTGTCAACAGTAAGCCTGATATCATAATACATTGGTGGGCTTATCAAATAATATCGGAAATCAGTACAATCGCCTGTAGTTGATACGCAAGATACTTTTGTGTAAACGATTCTGAATCACCAATAAATACATTTGAAACAATTCCTGTAACCATATTCCTCGAGTCAGTGTTTTCCTCAGTCAATGTTCACTGTCTCGAGTTTATCATATTATCCAGCACCAGATACGTATGCAGGAAATTGTAGATCACTATTGACCTCCCATTAATATCATCCCAAGATACACCAGATGGAACCCAATAAATAAAGGGAAAAATATACCATACTCGTACTACGTTGCAATTCACTTACAGGTGAAGAGCTGTTTTTGTGCAATAACTGAACAGATTCAAATGCTAAGCACTACTCTAAGCCGTAGCATTATATGATGATGCTTTGGCCACTGAATTAATGAGAGAAAAATATCAAGTTATATATTATAATAGTATCTATTATATTGTTTTCATCAACCAACTTCACTTCCAAACTCAATTAATGAAATCAACAAACCCATGTGGCACTCCAAGGACTCGAACCTAAGACACTCACACCGAAATTCCGCGCACTTATGCATTACACTATCAAGACATTTAAGAAATATGCACAAGCCTACGATTTATTATGCAGTTTCGAATCCGGCATATTAATCTGAGCATGTACAGTCACTTATACAAATTCGTGGATCCCCTTATGTCTTTCTTTATGCAATTATAACTCTCTAGATTGATTTTTGGATGAAACTAGCTTGTAAATTAATAGTATACATTGTTTTGCAGTTGATGTATAGAAAATAAATTCATAAATTTGTTTCCTGAGATACATATCCATAATTAGAAACGGGTGAGGTCCACGAATTTGTATGAGTGACTGTACATATATTCCAACTGCGCTATGGTAGCCCAATGTATAGACGAATGGAAATATGATTGGAAACGAGAATGTGCACTGATCGCCGCGTTATTTGTTTACGTAATAGCCAATATTCCTTCTATGAACTGCATATGATATTATCAATACTATCTGGTGAAGGCCAGCTGTGGCACCACTGACCGTCGATAATACTCACACAGGGTACCAAGAAGGGAAGTATAATACATCGTAATAGGACAAAGTAGACTGGAACAGGTTGCAATTAGGGCAAGCGGAAACAACGCTCCACAGAACACGAACAAAATACCAGACATTATAAAGAAAATGTGTTAATATAGAGTGAGATTGGAGGAAGGACTGAGCTTATGGAGGGTATAAAAGGGCGCAGGATAGAATGCGGTATTGGGTGCGGTTGGTGTGGAGTGCGGTTTGCATCACGCCCGGCCGCAAATGTTCTGTCCCGAAAGCGGTCACTATTGGGGTCTCTCTCCCCTCCACCTTCCCCCTCCGTCCCTTGACCCACGGCCGTCTGTATTGTACGGCCGTGCTTCACCCCTTTGTGGCATCTCTCATGTGTCTTGTATCACTAGTTCATGACTACTTCCCTCCCCTTTCTTGCTTCTGTTTTACCATACATTAATTGTAAAAACTAATGTGTGTGCGTGTATGTGTATTTAGACCTATGTGTTACTTCCGGTTAGATTATCTTTAAGTCGATTAATTTGAAGGCGACAGCCTTCTGACTTCACAGGTCCCATGTCAATCTTTTTGCAGGAGTCTGTTTTATGGGTGTGCATGTGTGTATGTTTGTATGCATGTACGTGTGTCTGTGTTAGGTGTACGGTTGTGTTTTAGCTGTTGGCCCCTGTATCCAGCTTGTCCTTTACCCTTTGTATTAATAGTGAAGGCTAGTCAATAGGGATACCACATCACCATATCCCACACACACACACACACACACGCACACACACACACACACACACACACACACACACACACACACAAACACACACACACATATACACACACACACACACAAACACACACACAAACGACAAGGTTATTAACTAAAAAGCGGCAACAATTGGGATAATAATTTCGTTGGAGCTTCCGTTCAAAGACAACTAATAACAGGAGATGCGTGTGTGTGAAATTGTGACGTTATATTTAGAGAGAGAGAGAGAGTGTGTGGATGTGTGTGTGTGTGTGTGTGTGTGTGTATGTGTGTATGTGTGTATGTGTAGGTGTGTGTGTGGATCTGTGCATGTGTCTGTGTGTGTGTATACAGTATATGTGCTCCTGAACGTATGACGTTATGGCCTGATACCTATGCCTGATAGTACGTAGTGTTATATTTGTGTCTAAATGTGTAGTGTTATATTTAGGAGAAGGGGGAGGAGCGTTATTTAAGAAGTCCAATATTTAACAATAATTCTTTCTTTCTACACACAGCCTTCCCCCCCCCCCCCTCCCTCCCCCTTCCCTCTCCACATACACACGCAAGTTCTGTGATAGGAGGGAATTGGAAAGGAAAAAATTAAGCCGGTATCACCCGAGCCCTATTTCTTTCAACTGTGTATCGTCAGCACTGATCTGCCAACTTATGAGTAAACTTTATGAATAATACCATCTCCTAAATTTATTTATCATCAGTCTAGTTTCTACCACGCACGCACACCCATACACACACACACACACAAACAAACCTAACTATACCCTGTTCATTATAGGTTGGTTAACAATTGTGACCTCTATCATCTGTAACTCAAAAATGGCTAAAGCAAATTAGCTGTCAATTTACACACCTCTTCCTTGGCTGACTCTTCCCAAATGGTAGAAAATATAGCTCAATTGCTCTAGTCATTTATAAGTGATAAGGGTTAGTAGTTATATTTATATAGCCGGGTTATTATAAATAGACTATAAACATAAACAAGGTGGCCGTGATGGCCATCACTTGTAATTTAAGGGAGCCCACCTCGCTTGTTTCTCTTTCTCTCCCTCTTTCTTTGGCTTGTATCCACTCGGCCCTATTCAGCCTACTGTTTTAAGACGTTTACCCCCATTCAGGTGTCAATATTTTCCTGGTGAGTGGTAGCGAGCCAGCATATATATATTTTTGTTTCCACAGAAAGCTAAATTTGTATATTTTTCGATAGAAAAATGGCTCCGGCGAAGCCGGATTTCTCCATACAATGCTAGCTCGCTATTGCTCGCCAGGAAGAAATCGACATCTGGATTAGGATAAACGTCTTAAAACAGTTGGCTGAATGGGGCCGAATGGATACAAGCCCGGGAAATAGAGGAAAGGAGAGCAAGATAAAAAAAAAAGCGGGTGACCCCCCTTAACTTATATATACGTACACACATACACAAAGACAAACATGCACACACAGCCACATACACCACACACACATACATCCCCATTCCTACCACTACCATTATTACACCCTATGACTCTGTTCCAATAACAGTCAGTAGGAACCTGGGGTTAGTGGACATTTGTAACGTACCTTCCAGGTAAGTGTGTGTGGCCATCATCATAATTACCAAACTATATTGGAAGTGCCAGTCTACATCATTAACTGTTGATATACTATATAGTCTATTAACCCTTCCAGGATACGATGACCCAGTTATTTTCTGTTTTCTGGCTATTATTAGACGATTTCATTTAGACTAGGAAGGGTATATTGAAATCAGAGCGTTGATAGGACCACTCTTACCCTTTTAACTCCCACAGATCCTTCCTAAACAGTATGGCATTGTCTATTGATAGCCAGAATAAACTGTTAAAATTGGTGGTAATCCCGAAGAGATTACTGCTGATGAGCCTGGAACTTGCGCTATTTTTCCGTTTACTACGTACACATAACCTAACTTCGTCTATGCATAATTATTTGAATAACTACACACGCAAACACACGTCAAAAAGTCTCCCTCTCGACCAATATCATCAGTGCAAATTAAGATGAATCGATACCTTGCCTGAACAGCAGGTATCCAAGTGCAAGCAAAAGAAAAGACAAAATAATCTTTTATAAAGCCTACGGCCAAACTGGTACACAACCAAAACAAATACAAACACAATATCCTACAAACCTGATCTTCTCTTCCTCACCGAAACTCAGGTGTCTGTAGCAACATCCAGCAGCCCCTTCTCTGTATCCTCCTACTTTCTCTATCCTAGTTTCAAAGCCAAAGGCGGATGTTGTGCATATGTGCACAACAAACTCACTTGCTCTCGTGTTCCCGGAATTCGACTCCTCTGAATTCTCAACTTTATGGCTCAAACTTTCCTGTCATTCTCTTACTAAATATTTCTGTGCTGTCTATCTTTCCCCTAACTCTACCAACTTTCCCAAATTCTTTGACTCTCTAAACTCTACTGTGGAACACATTCTATCCATTTCTCCTTTCTCAGAAATCTCCATCTTAGGAGATTTCAACGTTCACCACCGCCAATGGCTCTCCTCTCACACTACTGATCCACCTGGTGAACAAGCCTACGTCTTCTCTATCATAAATGACCTAGAGCAGTTAGTTCAGCAACCCACCCGTATCCCGGATCGCATCGGAGATCGGCCCAACATTCTTGACTTGTTTCTAACTTCTAACCCTTCTTCTTATACTGTCGATCTTTTCTCTCCTCTGGGCTCCTCCGACCATAAACTTATCTCTGTCACCTGTCCTATCTCTCCAGTACGGCCACCCGATCCTCCTAGCCGGCGGCGCTTGTGGCACTTTGGCGCTGCCGACTGGGAGGCTCTTCGGCAGTACTTCTTTGATTTCCCATGGAATTATTTCTGCTTCCGTGGCCGGGGACCCTCGGAGAGTGCTGAACGCATTACCGAGGTAATCCTATCGGGCATGGAAGCATACATTCCATTCTCTTTCTCTCAGACTAATGCTAAAAAATCTTGGTTTACTCACGCCTGTTCTACTGCTGTCCGCAATAAGGAGGAAGCATTCAAACGGTACCGACGCCTTAAAACTCAAGACTCTCATTCTTCTTATGTTTCTGCCCGGAATCAAGCCAAATCTGTTCTTCGACTTGCCAAACACTCTTTCATCAATAATAAATGCACTGAACTATCCAACTCTAGCTCTTCCCAAGCTTTCTGGCATCTAGCCAAAAACCTCTCCAACAATTTCTCTTCCTCGTCTTTCCCTCCCCTTTCCCACTCTGATGGCACTACCATCACTTCTTCCTCTGACAAAGCTAAACTCTTCGCTCAAACTTTTGCTAGAAACTCCACCTTGGATGATTCCGGTGCTATTCCTCCCTCTCCGCCCTCCTCTCTCTTACTTATGCCTAATATCCTAATCTCTTCTAAAGATGTACTTTCTACCCTCTCTGGGCTTAACACTAATAAGGCGTACGGTCCGGACGGTGTTCCTCCTGTTGTTCTCAAAAACTGTGCTTCCGTGCTGACTCCCTGCCTAGGCAAACTCTTTTGTCTCTGTCTATCCTCTAACGTCTTCCCTTCATGCTGGAAGTTTGCTCACATTCAACCTGTCCTATAGAAGGGTGACCGCTCTCAACCCTCCAACTATCCTCCAATTGCTCTCATCTCTTGTCTTTCTAAAGTTTTTGAAACTATTCTTGCTTCCAAATTTCTTAAGCATTTCTCTTCTCATAATCTGCTCTCAGATCGCCAGTATGGCTTCCTTAAGGGTCGCTCTACTGGTGATCTTCTTTCATATCTTACTAACTCTTGGTCATCCTCCTTTCGGGACTTCGGTGAGACTTTTTCTATTGCACTAGACATATCGAAAGCCTTCGATAGAGTCTGGCATAAATCTTTAATTTCTAAACTACCCTCCTTCGGTTTCTATCCCTCCATCTGTGCCTTTGTCTCTAATTTCCTTTCCGGCCGTTCCATAGCCGCGGTTGTGGACGGCCATTGTTCACTTCCTCACCCTATAAACTCCGGTGTTCCTCAGGGCTCTGTCCTATCTCCTATTCTCTTTCTAATTTTTATAAATGATCTCCTTAACTGTACCTTAATTACCGTCCATTCATACGCAGACGACTCAACCTTACACTACTCCATTAGTTTTTCAGAACGCCCCAGCCAGCAATTCCTCAACGACAAACGTAATGAAGCCATAGAACTCTTAAATTCTGATCTAAATACTATTTCCAATTGGGGCAGAGAAAACCTTGTTAACTTTAATGCTTCCAAAACCCAATTTCTCCATCTATCTACCCGTCAGGATCTCCCAGCGGACTATCCCTTATTCTTCAACAATACAAAAATCAACCCTTCATCGTCTCTCAATATTCTTGGTGTCTCTTTTTCTTCTGCTCTCATTTGGAAGGACCATATTACCAGTCTTGCTAAGGCAGCCTCCCAGAAGCTGGGTGTGCTCAACCGCCTTAGGGGGTTCTTTTCCCCTGCACAGCTTCTTGCTCTGTACAGGGGCATAGTGCGCCCTTGTATTGAGTATTGTTCACATGTGTGGGGAGGTTCCTCTCACAACGCTCTCCTAGACAAAGTTGAAAGGAAGGCCTTTCGTATCATTAACTCCCGTCCACTCACCAACTCTCTGCAATCTCTCTCTCTCCGCCGCAATGTTGCATCTCTCTCGCTATTCTATCGCTACTATAATAATCAGTGTTCCTCAGAGCTATCCCAGTGCATACCACCTCCTTTACGTAGGGCACGTGGTACCCGTTTTGCAACTCAATCCCACCCCTACTCTGTGCAACTCTCCAACCCAAGAGTGAAACGTTACTCTCAAACTTTCTTCTACTCAACAGCTGAGCTCTGGAACTCTCTCCCAGAATCAGTCTTTCCCTCTTCCTATGACTTAAATTGCTTCAAACTCCGTGTGTCCAGGCATTTTGGCTCGAACGTCCCTTGATTTTGGCCCTGTCACTCTTTCAACTATGGGGAGGCACTCGCTATAGGCAGTAATGCCTTTTGCCTCCCTCAATCACATAGAAAAAAACAAAAAAACAAAAAAAAAGTTTGTTGCAAATTTATACCAACACAACCAATATATAAGATCATTCCATCTATTATGAAGCCAGTATTTAACCCTTTCAACGTTCGAGGACACATTTTCACATTATTCTGGCTATCACTAGATTATTTGTTTTAAGTTTAGGAAGTATTTGTGTCAATCAAATGGTTAGTTGAGGTAACGTTGAGTCTTTAATTATTAGATATTCGTCCTAAGCTTAATAAAATGTTATAAAGATATCCAAAATAAGTTAAAGAAATGCGTCATCGTATACTGAGGAGGGACAACAAACGAAAAACAAAGCCAACTCCATTCCAGGCGTCCGCTCAATCCATGAGGTGACTCCTACGACAAGCCCGCCGCAGGAAATCACGAATCCAGCTGATCCGGGGAATAAATTAAAAGAATGTGGCCGTCCGGAACGAGTGTAAAAGAGGAGGTAATGGCGGACAAATGAGAGCAGACAATCTTGGAAATAACACACTGGGGCTGCAAGTGGCCTCATGGTGGGGGGGGGGGGGGAGACAGGGGAAAGGACAGTGACAGAAAGTAGGGTGGGATATTTGAAGGAAACAGACAGGAAAGTGATTAGACAGACTAGAACACGCATCCACACTCGTACACACACACAAGAAAACCATGCGGAGCTACACAGGCAGGAGAGGTCGTGGGGGGGGGGGAAGGGTACAGAAAGACAGACATTGGCAGGGTGAGGGGTTTGAAGCAGACTAACAGGGGCAAAGGGAGGGGGGGGGGGAGGGATTGAAACAGTCAGTCAGGGGCAAGGGGAGAGAGATTGAAGCAGACAGACAGAGACAGGAGCTGAAGCAGCAAGGACAAACAAATGGATAAGCAGAGTCGTAGATCCATACACAGAAGACACACACACACACATACACACACACACATACACACACACATACACACACACACACAGATACTTAGAAACTCACAGGCAGACAGAATCTGATATACAAATTAGAAAAGACTGCCTCGGAAATAATACAGTGAGCCTGGAAGTAGCGTGGTAGGAAGAGAGTGCCCCGAGAGGACAGAGTTCAGACGATATCAGACGAGCAATTTTTCCCTCAACATTTATCGCCAACACTGATCTGCCAACTTATCTGGTAAACTTTGTAAATTAACCCTTTGAAGAATAAGATACATTCTGGCAGTTTATTCTGGCTCGTGTTAGACGAATGTATACAGTTTAGGAAGGACCTGTGGGAATTATAAGGGTAAAGACTATACTTCCATATACCCTTCCTAATCTGAATAAAATCGTCTAATAATAGCCAGAAAACGGAAAAGAAGTGCATAATCGCATTTTGAAAGGGTTAATCCTAAATTCATCTCTATCATCAGTCTAGAGTCCGAGATTGACGCAAAAGATGTCAGGAATGTTGTCAGGAAAAAATTGACCATAAAAAATTGTCGATGAAAACTCTCGTGTATAGGCTAACCCCTTTAGACAGATTGTGGGATGGAATAGGAATACGAAACATAAGGATGGATAGACAGATTGATGGGATTGACAGACACACAGACAGAAACACATGTCAGGCACTCAGGGCGGAGACAAACATGGTGCACGGACAGATATATAGTTTACTGGTAGACAAATATAGATCATCACAACAGACGCGACGATGGACAGACACACAGCCAGAAAGAAAGACAGACACACAGGCGAGGATAAACATCGATAAATAAATAGAAGCTCACAGACACACTCATATGGTAAACATACATCTACAAGCACACTAACACACGGATATAAAAACACTCACAAACAGATAGACAAATAGGAGTTGACTTTTTGTCTAAATAATATACGGGGAAAGACAGAGTTAGACAGGATGCGATAGATAGAGACCCAAAGAAAGTGACTCATAGATAGACAGACCGACAATTATACAGACAGAAACACAAACCCACGCATATATGACATACAGACAGATATACTGTACAGACACACACAGATATACAGAAGCACACACATGTGAGTTGAGATTAGGACAAATAGGAGATGAAGTAAATAAAATGTATGAAGAATATATGCAGTAGATGTAGTCAAACACACACTTCAAGATAAAATAGAGGCAGATGGATTTCATCAGGCCGCAGCCACCCGCCATAACCGATTTTCTGTTGTCACTGTGGCGAACCGGGTATCTTCATAATACCTGGTGCATAATGTTAGTCACTGAGAAGAGAGTAGTATAGTACTAAGGGAAATATCGCATGTTGGGCAGTCAGTAAATCGGGGAAGTCACACTTCGTTATATAAAATCATGTAGACAAAAATTGGTTATGTCAAAAATTATAGAAATAGAAAGATCTAGTATGAGATTAAGAGAGATTGAGCTCTGGGAGGCAGGGCACGCTCAACCCCCATTCTGAAATAGGATCAGCCCATCGCCGATTGCAAAAGTCGGGTAGCTATGTCAAAATTTGGGCATTTCTTATTCTACATCAAATACACACACGAACATATTCTCTCTCGCACACACACATGGTCGGGCTAGCTGAATGGTCTAAGGCGCTGCGCACTGACTGCAAGGTCGATTGTTCGATTCCCCAACAATCCTAAAGATATTTTCAGCTATCCCGATGGAGAGGATTGAATCGTGGTCCCTCCCTAGCCAGGCTGCTCAACTATCAGCTTGTGTTAGCCTACACGTGCTCTCACAAGTACATCTGCGTATGACTCTGATGGGAAATCGACACCTCACGGTCGTCAAAGGTCGCATGTGACCCCGTAGTTAAGGTAGAATTAGCATTGTACTGTGCCTACTGTAGATTAAGAAAAACTCTAGATGTTTAGCCTTGCGGCTGCAAGTAGACAATAAACCGACAATTACTATTTGTATTATTATTATACAATAATATACATATACTGTATATATAAATATATATATATATATATATATATATATATATATATATATATATATATATATATAATAAAGAGAAGAACCAACGCAGGAATGAATAATAACACCATCTTTTACGACGTTTCGAGAATCGCTGTTATCATCTTCAGGCCTATAATTAAGATACAGCCAAAATTACATAATGACTAATGGCTGTATCTTAATTATAGGCCTGAAGATGAGAACAGTGATTCTCGAAACGTCGTAAAAGATGGTGTTATTATTCATTCCTGCGTTGGTTCTTCTCTCTATTATCAAGTTACACTTTCCAAGTAACCAATCTAACGCGGATATATATACAGCATATATATATATATATATATATATATATATATATATATATATATATATATATATATATATATATATATATATATATATATATATATGTAGTATATATGGTATTTTCTAATCTGATTATAGTATTAGATGAGTTCAACTAGAATTCTTTACAAAATATCGTCATCCTATTCAGAGTTAATGGAGCAATGCCCATAAGTATATTATATTTTTCTATCACCATATTATTGTCATCATAATTATCATCATTATTTTCATCGTCATCATTATCATCACCATCGTCATCAGACTGTACAGGGCCTGTCTACATCCGTGGGGATGAGAATAACCTCTGTGTATCAATACGATAGCATATTACGGCTTGGTACACGCTGTGAGGCAATTGGTTTTGAAAAATAATAATGATGATTGTGAATTTTAGTTCTTTACTTTAATAAGTTTCACCAAAAGAAGATATTTGGTCCATTTTTTAAGTGTTAATATGTAGATATAATACTTAACATTAACATAATGGCGTTATAATCGATGCTGCCAGAGAGCAATGTGGATAATCTGTGTAATATGAAATGAACCAACAAACTCGCAGGTAGCTACTCGTCATGTCTCCCAAAACGTTTATTGTTACATTAGGTGAGATCCGCCTCGCCACTTATCGGCGTTAATGATCATACAAGAGGTAGTGAGGTGATGTTACGGGGAAATACCAGACCAGGAATCACGAGGTTAGTTACTGACCCGGCATGATGGCCGGAGATTGAAGTTTATATAATTATATATACAGTATATACAGTATATATATTTGTTTTCTTTTTCTTTTTCTGACCAATACATTTTTAGCTAACCCCCGTTACACAAAATATAACCGCCTCTCCAAACCCCAAGCTCTAATAAGCGTATTAAATAATAGCATACAATAAAATAAGCTCCCCAGACCCTCTTCAATCTAAATATATATTTTTTTTCGATAACAAAGGTCGGTTTCTGTAAATGTTCAGGCTCGCTGTCACGCTCCTAGAAAAGATTGACTCCTGCAAACGTCATATAATCGCCAAACTAATGAGACGAAACAAGGAGTAGTGGTGTAATGGCACTAGAACACCGGAACTTGACATTCTCCTCTAGGTCTTCAGTCCTTTATTATATATTATTTGTTTTGGTTATAGACAATGAAGCAACTTGGTTAAGCCCGAGAACTCTGTCTTCTACTGTACTTCTCTCTTCTCAGCTTGATCTTCCTCTGTCCAATTGCTCTTCTTTCCTACTTTACTCCAGCCATCTAGTCTGGTTAGTCACACAATGAATCAACTTGGTTGAGCCCGAGAACTTTCAATCTTCTACTGTACTTCTCACTTCTCAACTTGTTCTTCGTCTGTCCAATTGCTCTTCTTTCCTATTTTACTCCAGCCATCTGGTCTGGTCACACTCAAAGGACTGAAGTTGTCGAAAAGGGGCTCCAGTCCTGACGCTACTCTTGACTTACAGTGTGGTAACATGATAATCCAGAAGTGTTGATAGCCTCTGAAGTCCTATTTTAACTAATAGTCACACAGTCACTAGGGACTGGAGTTCTCGAAAAGTATCTCCAGTCCTGACGCTATTCTTAACTTACATTGTGCTGGCTTAATAATCCAGAAGGGTAGATGCCCTCTAAATTCATATTTTAACTAACTGAAATATTCACAGGCAGTTCTAAATTAGAATAGTGAGACTGTATTGCGTGATATCTTTTACGTGAGTCACATCAAGGATTCAGTAGTTTATTATCTGTTATTAGCTCTAATGTTATGGTAAGCAGTCCTAAATCACAATTGCACGTCGGACAATCTGTCACATTTTACTTGAAATCACTTAAATTCCTCTGTCATTTAGTATATAATATTTGCTTTACTTAGACAGTCGGGCAATCATAAATAAAAGAGCGAGAGGGACATGGTCATCTTTTATGTGAGTCATTTCAAGTATTCATTAATATAATTGTATTATAAGCTTTAGTTTTGTTTAATTTCTTTTGCCAAACTAGCAAAACGGACAGCCAGCCCGTTTAGCAAGGGTGTGTGATATCCCCATGGTTGTTCAATATAGATACTGTATATGGATGGAGTCATGAAAGAAATACACGGAAGAGCAGTGGATGTTGGTGCACCGCTGATAAGGGAAGGAAACGAGTGGAAGTTGCCTGTACTGCTGTTTGCTGATGATACAGTTCTGATGAGCAATAGTGAAGGGGAGTTGCAGGGTCTGGTAAATATATTTGGAATAGTGTGTGAATAACGGAATCTGAAGGTAAATACGGGGAAGAGCAAGGTTAAGTTCTTTGAAAGGAGTGCAGCCACAGAGTGTGGGGTGAGGTTGAATGGTCAGGCTATGGAGAACGTCAACTCATTTAAGTATTTGGGCAGTGTGTTGAGTAAAGATGGGAATATGGATGAAGAAGTGCGGGAGAGGGTGCAACAGGGGAAGAGGGTTGTAGGAACGCTGAAAGCAGTAACAAGAAATAGGGTGGTCAGCATGGAAGTAAAGAAGTCTTTGCATGACAGTGTGGTAATCCTGACATTGACTTACGGGAGCGAAGCATGGACGTTGGTGAAGAGATTCAAACCATGAGTGAGAGTTACATGTAAGGATAGACAGACGAATGAGGAAGTACGAGAGAGGTGTGGTGTGGATGTCGATGTGCTGGAAAGTGTGAAAAGGAACACCTTGAGATGGTTCGGCCATGTGGAACATATGGGAAGCGAGAGAATGACTAAAAGAGTGTACGAGAGTGAGGTGGAAGGACAGAGAGGAAGAGGTAGACCGAGTGAGAGGTGGAGGGAGGTGGAAGGATGGAGTTAAGAAGTATATGCGTGAAAGCAGTGCTGGATGGGAGGGGCGTCGACTGACTGGGGACAGAGGTGCATGGGAGCATTTCATTCGTGGCCACCCCTTCGGGGCTCACAGCGTCCGGCAATAGATAGATAGATAGATTGATTGTAGTCAAGAGCGAAAATTGCGGCGCATCCAAATTAATCAGTTTCTTGCCCAAACAAGACAATACATCAATACAGATACCTCAGAATTTAGTTTTAAAGGTTCAAAGATTAGAATTGGTATAATCTTATGTATGCTTCTCTTTTGATCATGATCTCTATCCTACAATCTCAACCGCCATGAACTAGAAGTTTACACAAGCTAATTATAAATAATAGGCAAGCCCTCTTCGTGCAGTGAACCAAAGCAAGACAGTGTTTTCTGGTAATTAAACATTTTAATTTGGTCATTTTATGTAATATTCCAGTTAAAACACATTTTAGTACACTGTATTTATGAAATTGTGGCATTATTTACAAAATTAGTTACAAATATGTCTACATGAAGGTGTGTCAATAAGCAATACATTTTAACTGCCAGTAACTTATTTGGTTATATAATAGATAACATTAATTATCGGTGTGAAGAGAAAGAAGCAGAGAGCCAAATGGTGAAAAATATATAATTTAGTCTACCCAGTAATAAAATGAATTTGTTATGCTCCGTTTTCAAAACTCGTCATGAATACTTGCATTTCTTAATAGCTATATACTACAGCCTATCTCAGTTCAATTAGTGCAACAGCAATTATGTCGCTTACGTGGGGTGCTGGTAGTTGAGTACAAGTAATGGCTAAAGAAGAGCAAGACCTGGTGGAAGATGTGAGGGGGAAATATGTAAGGGTGGAACATCAATCGGTGGAAGTTATAAGGGTGGATGATATTTATGTGGAAGATCTAATGGTGGAAGCTATACAGGGGAAGATACAAAAACAAAAAATGGATTCATGAGAGTGTAAGAGCAAAGGGTGGAGAATTTAATGCATGGGAAGAAGATATATAGGTTGCTGGAGAGGTAAGGGGAGCTTGTGACACAGCTAAAGTTGGAGAGAGAGAGAGAGAGAGAGAGTGAGAGTAGGGGAGGGAGGAAGCAAGGGTACAGCACACGCCTCACAAGATTGCCCTCATGTTCTAGAAATTGGACGGTCGTAAAAATAAGTATAGCAGAAGGAGTGAAGGCCTTATATCCTCTCTTATACCACCACCACCACCACCCCATCTCTCTCTCTCTCTCTCTCTCTCTCTCTCTCATCCGATATTGTCATCATCGTTCAATTATCTATATTTCAGTAAACCAGAATATGCATATTATAATATCAAGTTTCATTATATCTATTTACTCAGGCCCATTCGGGTCATTCCCCATTCCCTATTTAATTTTATTTTTTTCTGGGGGTGGCCGAATCGACACTGAGCCAAAACAGGGACAACATAACACAAAATAAAAACAATGAACACACAAAAACAAATCACAAATCCACACACATCTAGATAGATATATAAAGTTTTATTTATTTTAATTTCATTAATTTCCTTCCCTTTATGCCTACCTTCAGCTGACAATTAGTGTATTTAATTTAATGACCATACATTTATGTAAGAGAGTGGCTAAACCCTGTTGCAAGTAGGTAGGCCAAATATTGTAAACCCTAACCGCTGTAACTAAGAAAGGGCTAAAGCAAATGGGCTGTAAATTTCCACATATATTTCCTAGCTCAATTGGCAGAAATATTAGCTGGATTACTCTAGTCGTTTGTGAGTTATAGAGGTTAACGTTCAATTGATTTGGCCTACTTATTTGGAACAAGGTATAGTTTATGTGTGATCATCTTTTACATATGATGGGGGGAGGGGGGATGCTTCGTCAACTTTGGGCCATGTAACCCTTTTAAAAACCATGACCCATTTTGGCTATCATTAGACGATTTTATACAGCTTAGGAATGATCTGTGGGAATAACAAAGGTAAGTACTATTTCAATTAACCCTCTGACTTCCATATATCCTTCCTAATCTAAATAAAATCGTATAATACTAGCCATAAATTAAATAAGTACTAGTATCTGTAAAGGGTTAGGTAGTAATAGTATACTATGTTCCTGTAGGAGCACTACTATTTTATGTGTGATCAGTTAAGGGGGTAGTGCTTGGTTTTTGGTCTTTATATTTATTTATTAATGTATTTTATAGTTTCCCCGCTAGACCTCCATTAAGCTTAGAAAAATACCCCCTTGATGCCCTTTTCAAGATAAATTTGTAAATTTTTTCGGTAGAAAAATATCCTGACCAAAGGCCGGTTCCTTCTAAAATTAGAGGCTCGCTTTTGCTCGCCAGGAAAATATCGACACCTAAAGGGCACGACAAGTTTAAATATTGAAAAAAAAATGAGGCGAAAGGTCTCAAAATCGCCAAACTAACGGAACGAACGTGTTAAAACCTCAAAACTAATATACTAAACATGAGGGAGAAGGGGGTCCATAAAGAAAGAGTATTACCCCCTTAACGGGTACTGGAGGCCGCTACTACGACTACGGGCACGACCACCACCATCACCACTATCACCACCACCACCACCAACAACAACAACAACACTCTCCACCACCATCACCACCACCACCACCACCACTCTCCACCACCACCACCACCATCAACAACAACAACAACACTCTCCACCACCATCACCACCACCACCAACACTCACCACCACCACCACCACCACTACAGATCCTACTCACACAGACAGAGAGCTCTCCGTCGTCTAGTCACGTACCTGAAAAAAGAGAACACAATTTGTTAGACAATTTACTCGGAAACAATTTTATTCTTTCACACACACACACACACACACACACACACACACACACAGATAACATGTATTACACTCACATTTTTTACAATTTTTCCGGTTTAGAGATTTCACAAACGTCGTTCAAACCAAGCATTATCTTGATTTAAGTAGTTAATAGACATCTGGGATTATTATAATGAATCACAATGAATCATGATGAAGTGTTTGTAATGCAGATAGTAATTACTATGCTTTAGTAACAGTAATAGTGTTTCTTTGTTATTTTTGTTTTTCTTTTTCTTTTTGAGGCATGATAATACTAGATTATTATAATGGCCTAACATGGTGGACATAATAGCGTAAGGCAAGTATCGAACATAAAATATGGAAAGAAAATCGTTGTGGCAGACAAAAGAACTAACATTAAATGGCAAATTATACAGTAATTGGAGGATAATAATACAAAATGTGTAGAGTGAGAGGGTGAGGAGAACCGATACTGTGTTAAATGAAAACACTTAATAGGAAAGAAAAATCTAGAAATAAACAAGAGAGAGGGAGAGTAAGCGAGAACGAGAGCAAGCAGAGGAAGGTGTGAGGTAACAGCAGTTATGAAAGTGGTTCACTACCACGCACATAGGCACACACCTACACAAACATACTCACGTACGTTAGCACAGACAAACTCACGCAGCTACGTGCATGACACACACACACACACACACACAACCACACCAGTAACAACTCTAATACCAAAAACAATACCACCACTACCACCTATCACTAGTAGCAAGAACAGTATTACCTCAGATTTCACTATTATGTATTCTCTATTAATTTTGAATTAATTTTGGAAATATCGTCAAATTAAATATCTGGGGGATTTGTGTTGTACAATAATTTTAGAACTGTGCATGTGAAGTAGTTGAGTAAACAAGAAAGAGCTCGGTATAAATCGAACAAAAATTTAGCATGATCATCAAACCTGAGCCAAAGGTTAGCCATCTCCAAGGTAAGGCAGCCGTGTCAATAGGGGTACCCAATGAAGGCTGGTTTGAAGCCATCCTTAAGGGCGTACTACTAGCTTTTTATGGACCCCCTTCTCCCTCATGTTTAGCTTATTAGTTTTGAGGTTTTAACACGTTCGTTTCGTTATTTTGGCGATTTTGAGACCTTTCGCCTCATTTGTTGGTTAATATTAAGACCTTTCGTGGCCTTTAGGTGTCGTTTTTTTCCTGGCGAGCGAAAGTGAGCCTCTAATTTTAGAAGGAAACGGCCTTCGGCCAGGACATTTTTCTACCGAAAAAATGTACACATTTATCTTGAGCGGGGATAAAGTGGATGTTTTTCTAAGCTTGATGGAGGTCTACCGAGGAAACTCAATAATAAATAAATACATTAATATATAGACCAAAAACCAAGCACTACCCTCTTAATATTAAAGGTATCCATCTAAGAAACAAACAAAATGACATAGGCGCAAACCAACGGTCACAACTTAGTGGAGATATTAGCAACGTAAACAACAACATCCACAACTAACAACAACATCATCAACAATAACGATAAGAGTAAGAGTGACTGAGAGAGAAAGTGTTGTTGAGCGTGCAATTGTTGATCCGTCATAGCCCCTCCCCTGCAAGCACTGGACCATTGCCGCACACCCCTGATGCTACACCACTTACACAACACTACTAGCCAACACACAAATACAACAACAATATCTACAACAACTCCACTAACAACACCACCACTACCACCTCGTCCACTTCAATATATTACCACCAAAACCAATACCACAGCCACCGCAACCAAACATCACAACCACAACAGTGACCACAACAACAACCCAACCACCACCACTAACAACGAAAAACACCATCATAACCAATATAACCACCACCACCAACAACAACCACAATAGCAATACAAACAGCAGAAGCAGCAACAACACAACCACCATTCCTAATAACGAAAACCACCACCACCACCACCACCACCACCACTGTATGTTCAAGGTTGACCCTAAACACTTAATGATATGATAATTCGGGACTCTCAACTCTTAACTATATCATTAACTTTAAGCACCTTAGTTAACTAAGCTATACATTGCGATATTAAAAACACTTGAATCAGCACATCGATGATATGAAGAAATCTGCTGACGTACACTATATTTAGAAACAAAATAATCAACTTTAAATTTATCACTCGTTATAATTATATTACCAGTTATAAGGGAAAATATTTATAAATAAATACATAAATGAATAAAATAACCAAAATAAGAACGTTCTTGACTTCTGTTTTGAGTTATAATCATAAATGTCATCATAATTATCATACCACTGTGGAACAGGGAAGCATATGCATATACGGATAGATTATAATATACACAATTATGCAAATTATTGAAATCAAAGGGACAATGCAACTATAAAACAACATCACAACACATAACAACCATAAACTGTATTACATTGACACATCAACTTCTCCACATACACACACACACACTATGACGCAACATGATGTGCTTGTGTGTGTACGTGTGATAGGGTGAGTGTGTGTGTGGGTGTGTGTGTGTTTAAATGTATCTACTTGTTTGTGTGTGTAGTTATATTTATTGTCTCTTCTTGTTTGAATGTATAATATGTGTGTAAATCCATGAAATATTATTGTTGTGTACAACTAATTGTGTTTTCCTGTGTAACCTGTTTATATAAACAGGTGTCTGAGCTTTTCTCTGCATCAGTAATCTGTTATAAGTGTGTGTATGTGTGTGTGTGTGTGTGTGTGTGTGTTTCCCTCATCAGTATATTTTTTGTTCAAATATATAATATAGGACTGACGTACAGTATATGTGGATATATAATATAGGACTGACGTACAGTATATGTGGATATATAATATAGGACTGACGTACAGTATATGTGGATATATAATATAGGACTGACGTACAGTATATGTGGATATATAATATAGGACTGACGTACAGTATATGTGGATATATAATATAGGACTGACGTACAGTATATGTGGATATATAATATAGGACTGACGTACAGTATATGTGGATATATAATATAGGACTGACGTACAGTATATGTGGATATAATATAGGACTGACGTACAGTATATGTGGATATATAATATAGGACTGACGTACAGTATATGTGGATATATAATATAGGACTGACGTACAGTATATGTGGATATTTTATGGACGAACATAAGACAAAGTACATGTTTTCCTTGTGTGTGTGTGTGTGTGTGTGTGTGTGTGTGTGTTGGTAATTAAGTGTACATTAACATCCGTGTAGGTATTCATGTACTCACTCAAAAACCGTGTATTAGAGTACCTGTGTGTGCGTGTGTGTATGCAATGGTCCATGTAAACCTGGACCCGTGTGCGTGTGCGTTGTCATAGCCGTGTAAGCGTTCAAGTGAGAGTGTGATGGAGCATGATGATGGTTGTGTGTGTCTGTCTGTCTGTGTGTGTGTGTGTGTGTCTGTCTGTGTGCGTGTGTGTTTGTCTGTCTGTGTGTGTGTGTGTGTGTGTACCTCTCTAACTTGTTGAGATGATGTGCATATCAGTGATCGATCTGCTTGTGTGTGTGTGTGTGTGTGTTCCCGGCTGATAGGAAAACAAATAATTAGCTCACGTGTACTCGTGAGATATAATTAATCATTATATCAATCCCCCCCCCCCCTTCCCTCTCCCTCCCTCATGACACATACCTTTCCATATTGGTTTGTGTTCTTGTTCGAATTCTTAGATGGTTTATTAATTGTTTGTCTGAATAGTGATTTGAATCTTTGATAAAACATTTTTTTTTAGATATACAGTAAATTAATTGTTCATTGTACAGTATATTATGCATTTGCTTACGAGTATGTTTTCTGTCTCTGCATGCATGTGGATAGACAGCAGACAGAGAGACTTTCGGGTAGATATATAGGCCTAGTTAGATAGATGGTTATATCCTAAATAGATAGATACAGTATCATATATATATATATATATATATATATATATATATATATATATATATATATATATATATATATATATATAATATATATATATATATATATATATATATATATATATATATATATTTAAAAACAGACAGTCAGATATATAATAATACAGACAGATGAAACAGACTCCCGTGAAACGTATACACAAATGTCCTCAAGTTCCGAAGTCGTGATGAATAACTTTATACAGATTTGTGTCGCTGTGACATTTGGCTCGCACACCATCACACTTACTACAATATTTATATGATTTATACATGAACAAAATATAGTCGGCTACGGTATGCTATATCGTTATATTATAAATAGCAATAGCCATACATAACAATACAAGTGGCCGAACTAACTTCACGTAACTCCAAGTAAGTAGTGGATAAACACACAACAATTGAGTAGTAAAGATAAAAGAACAAAATCGTACTTACATATTTACTAAATATGCTACTTTTAGTCGATGACTCATGCAGTAGACTACGTCGAAGCGTAATTTGAGTTTGTATCAAAATATCATGGCTTTGGTATTTTGACATTTTGCTTATTAATCCAATTTGTTATTTGGGCTAATAATTATTTTGCTGATTTCATTATTGCATCACGCCACCATTGTAGTATAATTTATGAATGAAAACAAACAACAACAAATTTACTGATCGTCACTAGCCTACTTGCTGAACCTTACGTAAAGATTGGGTAAGGAAGAACTCCCGCAGAAGGTTCGTATTTGTTATTGTGATCAGGTAAGAGAGAGTAGTATCTGACCAATACATTATTTTCAGTACTAAATCCATTCAACTATTTGTTTGTATGCATGTATGTATGTATGTATGTATGTATGTATGTATGTATGTATGTATGTATGTATGTATGTATGTATGTATGTATGTATGTACGTATGTACCCATGCACATACCCCATAGCTGGGGGTGGCCGACTCGTGACAGAGACCGAACAGAAATACAATTTAAAGTTCCAATGTTTAGAGTTCAGGACCACTTTCACGTTCCCTCGCCCCTTCCTTGTCTCGTATAGTAGGTGAAGTCTACAAGGGGAGGAGGATTCCAATCCACCCGCCCCCAGAATGAAAAGTAGGACAGTAAACATAGAAAGACAGAAACAGCTAAGGTTGGGTTGAGGATGCAAAACCTTCCTCTGGATAGGACCAGCCCTGACCTAACTATTTGGCAAAATATAGTATCTCAATGCTGTAATCTTTCCTTACAAGTGGAAATAATGTGCGTGTGTGAGACACAAAGAGAGAGAGAGAGAGATAGAGAGAATGTGTGTGTGTGTGTGTGTATATATGTTAAAGTGGTTGCATCAATGACCATGTGTATTGCGTTTGTCTGTGTACATTATAGAGTGCAATTGAGCAGCTATTATTTCTGAGATATTTTGTGTGTGTATGTGTGCACATATTATGGTCAGCGTGTATGTGCTTGTGTGTGTGTGCGTGTGGCTTATCAGCATAAAGTCCCGGTCATTAATTGTTTTACATTTTGAAGCCTAGAATAATGTAAATAAACCTCCGACATAAACATATCAGGTACATAATTAATAAGGAGCTTCTGTTTAACAACAAATATATAAAAATAAATGAATATATACAAATATAAAACACTTGGAAAATGTATGTATCAGCATTAATATAGCCGCGACTGTACCTAGGTGTGAGTCAGTGCTTGTGTGGGTGTGTAGCTCTAAGTATGTGTGAGCGAGTGCAAACTATTTTTGGAACTATAATTTGACCATGTGTACAGCTGTTCTTTATAATTCGCTGACATACTAGATGAAAAACTATATTTTGAAGATGGAGCTTTGATCTTGAAAGTTCACGGTTGTTTCCAGTCTTCATTCAACTGTTGCTCTTTGTTTTCGATCGTAATATTGTCGGATTAGCCCTTTAAAAATCATGATGCATTTAAACAGTTTCTTCTGGCTATTGTTATACCATTATATACAGCTTAGGAAAGACCTTTAGCAATTAAGGGGGTAAAGTCAATCTCAATTAACCTTTTGATTCACGCAGACCCCTCCTTAATACAAATCAGCTAGTAATAGAGAGACTAAACTGTCAAAATGTGTCATAAATCTCAAGGGGTTAGTGAGTTGCTCCTTAGAATTTATACATGTCTCCTCCGGTCGACCAATACTGTACAGTCACTCATACAATAATATGACCTCTATTGTTTATCTATATTAACATACAACCATTCGCATTGGTATATCGAAGTAATTTGTTTTTACATTGAATCTCAGTTATGGGTATGCAATTAATCCATATACTATTACACTTATAAATCAATATCCAAATATATATTCGCATGATATCAAATGTTGAGGGACCACGAACTTTGATGAGTGACTATACTACTGTAAAAATATCAAAGGTATAAAAGAGGTATACACATTAGTTATTAGGTGTACCTAGTGATTTACTTTCATCTTCTTATATTATGTGGGTTTATTACTACCAATTTATCATCCTGTCAGCAGTCGTAACCCCAGTAATATAGCTGTATAAATCTGCATAGCTCAACGGACCTTGAATACTATTTTGTGTTTTGCATAAATGTGCGTGTACTTTAGAGTGTGCTTGCGTGAGCCTCGGACCAAATCACTTAAGCGCTCCGTAAAAACAAGTATAAGAGTGGGGGAAAATGTGAGAATGTGAAGGTATTGACAGGTTGTTGTGTCAAACGGAGGAGGAGGAGGATGGAGAGGTGAAGGAGGAGGAGGAGGTGAAGAAGGAGAAGGTGGAGGAGGAGGTGAGAAGAATAAGGAGGAGAGGGATACCTTACCTTTTGATACCTTTTGATGTGTTCGCCGCTCTTCTAGCGGCACCAAGGAGCGCGACGCCCCTCGTTATGGGTGATGGGAGGAGGAGGAATACAAAGGACTTACAACCTGTTACAGACCCATTGGTCCTTACGGGTCAATTTGGATATCTACACTGCTAAGCTATTAACTACTTGGTAAAGAAAAGGATAGTAAAGCAGAAGGCTCCTCCCCACCCACCACTCCCTCCAGCTTACGCTGGCGTGGAAACAGTTGGAAAAATATACCATGCAGTATGAACAATTTGACATGGAATTTCGGATAGGTTAGGACGGAAGGAGATACATTAGTAGTCTACGCTCATTCTACACATAGGATCTGAAGGAAAAAATATACAAAATTTCGGGCATGGGTAAAAAGTATGCAGAAATTATATTTATATTGCAATCTGTGGTATTTCTTCATTACGACTTTCATTTATTCTGAAAGAAATAGTGTTAATTGAGGGTTAGTGGCCAAATATTTATCTAACGGTTCTTGAAAGTCTCAACTGTATTACAGTTCACAATATTTGAAGGCAGTCGGTTGCAAATGTTCACAACACAATTGAAAAAGTGTTTTTTGCTTCAGTAGTAATCACTTACATTTAGGTTGCTGAATCTCTTAAAAATCTTGAAAATCTATATTAGATAACTTTTCAATCTGCGTTTGGTTAGGCTAAACAAATTTAGTTCCTTTAGACGCTCCTCATATGGTTTCTTTCGCAATCTACGTATAATGTTTGTGACTCTGCATTGCACTTTATTCAGTTTATTGATGTCCTTACTGTAGTATGGTGATCAGAAATGCATGCAATATTCAAGATGATGCCTCACAAGTGAGTTGTGTAGAGTAAGTATGACTTTCTTATTTGAATTCAAACGTTAGACCAATGAATCCCACCAACTTATTTGCAATATATACTGCCTCTGTACATTGTTTACTCGGCCTTAGGTCGCTAGATATTAAAACTCCTAGATCTTTTTCTTTATCTGCATTTGAAAGTTGATTGCTATTCATTGAGTTGTCTTTGTGAACGTTATTAGTACCTATGTGTAATAGTTTGTATTTTTTAATGTTGAACTTCATTTGACATTGTTCTGCCCAGTTAACTAAAGTGTCAGAATCACTTTGTAATTCTTGCCAATGCACTGTTTGAAGTAACTGTATTAGTAATTGTGTGTCATCTGCAAACTTCGATATTTTACATTTTATTCCTTCGTCAATGTAATTTATGTAAATTATAAACAGGATAGGTCTCAACACTTAACCCTGGGGAATGCCACTCTTTACAATTCCCCAGTCTGATTCGTTTCCATTAATTACAATTCGTTGTTTACGACCTGAGAGCCAGTCTTCCAGCCATTTTTGTGTGTTTCCTATTATACCATGGGCATTAACTTTGTTAATAAGTCGCTTATGAAGCACTGTATCGAATGATTTCTGAAAGTTGAGATAAACTATATTGACTGCCCTCTCCTCATCATATATTTTGTAAATTTTGTTGAAGTAATCCAGTAAATTTGTTATGCATGAACGACTGTTTGTAAATCCGTGTTGCGAATCTTTTATGATCTTATATTCCTTTACTTTTTTGTTTCTTATGATGGTTTCCATCAGCTTGCAAACTACCGAAGTCAAGCTACTTGTTCGATAATTGCCTGTTGAGGACTTGCTTCCTTGTTTAAATATGGGCGTCTAGTTAGCTAATTTCAGGAGGAGGAGAGGAGGGAGGAGGAGGAGGGAGAGGTGAAGAAGGAGGAGGAGGAGAGGGTGAAGGAGGAGGTGAAAAAGAAGGAGGAGGAGGAGGAAAGGGTTGGAGAATGAAAAGGATAGAGAAAGAGGGGAGGGTGGAGGAAGAAGGAGAAGGAGAAATGGGAGGAGGAAAACAAATGTATTATATTCACAGGAAAATAAATAAATAAATGAATTACCTATTTGTGTTTTGTATTCCTATGATGAATATGTTATAAGGCTCATCAAAGAGTCAAGTTTGCAGAAGTGATTAAATGCACACAATTAGTACAGGTTATGTACACACACACACACGTTCTTCCGGAGCGATGAAGCATTACCATATGAAGGAGCATTTGGACAGCGGGAGGGATCGAAGAGGGGGAGGAGAGAACTGACAATGGAAGGGAAGAGGAAAATAAGAAAAACAAATATAATGATCATGATAATGGTAAACAAAGCGGATGATTTAAATAAACATTGCACATACTAATACAAGAGAATACATTAAACATGTTGAGACAACCAGACAGACAGAGAAAGGGCAGAAAAAACAATAAAAAAACACGTCATTCAAACCCTAAAAGCAACGTTCCCCAGGCTTCAATTCACACCACTTTATATACAATTGTGGCGAATGTATCACGACTACAGAACGGCATGGTGGATTGTGTTGTCATTCAGATTGTTGTTCGTCCTCATTAGCATAGATAATGTAAACGACAGGATGGATACACAGGCCGCACAAATTATTTCTTGCCGTCGAGGTGGTCTGGCCTTAAAGGAAGGAAAAGATACGGAGAGAGGGAGCAGCGTAAAGAAGAATGCAAAGGAATAAAGAAAGGAAGGTAAAAGGGAAAGGGGTGGAAAGAAAGACAAAAAGGCAAATTGTAGAATGGGGAAATGTAGGAGTAGATAATAAAGTGAAGAATACAAGAAAGGGGTGAGAAGGGGAAGAAGAAAAACGTGGAGGAGAGCGAAGGAATGGATGGAAGCGAGAGAAGGATGATAGAAGTGAGAGGAGGGAAGACAAATAAATAAATGGAGGAACGAAAGAGATAGAGTAGGGGGGAAAGAAAAGAAGGAATGAAGTTAGAAAGGAAAAGGGAAAATTGGAAGGAATATAGAAGGGGTAAGGAGGAAAGGAAGAGAGGAATAATATAAGAAGGAATACAATAAAAATTAAAAAAACTATGAGTGTGGGGAGATAAAACGAAGATAAGAAAGGTGGAAATATATAAAAAGAGGGAGAGGAAGGAAGAACAAGGATAAGTGTAAATAATGAGAGCAAGGGGTGATGAGGCAATAACAATAAAAACTGGTCAGTAACAAGGCGAGGAGAGGAAGACATTTTCATAATAGAATTGTTAAGAGATAGTAGCAGTGCCGAAGGGTGGGGAGGGAGGGAAGAGAAGAAGGAGGGGGAGGGGGGAAGGCGAAATGGAGGAGGCAGAAGAGACAGGGAGGATAACCAGAGAAGAGTAGAGGAAGTAAGAAGGGTGGGGAAGCAGGGAGGGAGGAGGAGCAGGAGTAGAAGGAGGGGAAGGAGAGATGGAGGTGGCAGAAGAGACAGAGAGATTAAGCAGAACAAAAGTAGAGGGAAGTAAGAAAGTAGGTCGTAGGGGAAAGGAGGAGCAGGAGAAGTAGAGGGAGGAAGGAGAACAAGTGAGAGGAGGGAAAAGATGGATGAAAAGGACAAGATGAATGACAGTAATAGGAGGAAAATCAACAGGTAAAAGCAGACACAATATGTAAATACAACTAATTCATAAGTACAATATACAAAATAAATTGGAAGGAGAGACATCAAAAGTAATAAGCAGTATAGATAAAAGGAACTGCGTTATACATATATGAATACATGTTAATTAATAATAAATAAGAGGAAAAATATATACAATGTTTGAAAGAGGAAAGGCGATGATTAAATGCAATAGTATCTAATTAAGACAAGGAGAATAATAGAAAGGGGAAGAAAAACTGAACATTATAATAAATGTAGCAAGCAGACTGAAGATAAGGAACTCACAATTATATAAGTGATCACAATATAGTCAATAATATGATGCCAATCCTTCAGATCTGCAAGAGCAACCCGAGCCTTACATTGTAATAATTGTGTAATATTGAGCAAATTGACTCTAATAAAACTAGTACACAGTTTACGAGTATTAATATGAGCACTTTGAAGAAGGCTTCACTCATGTATAATAAGAATTATAAATTTGTTTCAGAAGCTGGAAGGAAGGGTATGAATTTCTACAAAGTAACTACCATTACACACTTAATACATGTACCAGTTTTGATAATGTGAATGTGTTCCATATTACACACACGAAATTACATTGCAGATAGCACAATATGATCCACCATATAATCTAGGGGAATATCATTGTGTACTCGTTTGACTGACTGTTGTAACTAAACTATAGTGTGGCATACATTAAGCTTTAATGAGACATATGAGTTGATGTTTCAGCTTTAATGAGACATATGAGTTGATGTTTCAGCTTTAATGAGACATATGAGTTGATGTTTCAGCTTTAATGAGACATATGAGTTGATGTTTCAGCTTTAATGAGACATATGAGTTGATGTTTCAGCTTTAATGAGACATATGAGTTGATGTTTCAGCTTTAATGAGACATATGAGTTGATGTTTCAGCTTTAATGAGACATATGAGTTGATGTTTCAGCTCACTCCGTTATCCACTACACTTTGTAGTCCTATTCAATTATTTATTTATATATATTTATTTATATTTATTTAATTATTTATTTAATTTATTATGTTTATATTTATTTATTTATTTATTTATGTATTATATTTACGCATTAGTAAAAATAATCCAGGTACAATCAAGTTATATTTGTCACTATTGTTAAGTAATGAGGTGCGTTCAAAGTTATCCCTACTGTCGCAAAACATCCCAAATTAATGAGTAATTATATAGAGCTTGACAATTTCAAAGTTGTCAAGATCAAACAATTTATACAACCCTGTTAAAGTTAAAAAACAAGGTGTGGAAAGCATGAATACACTTAATAAGCAGGTTGAATAATTATGTGTCCTTGACTAGTAAACCCTTTGACTATGAGCGTAGTAATATCGTCTAGTATTGGCCAGGATAATAGAACTTAGGGTATTTATTTACTGTGAAATTACCATATTCGGGGTAATGCTAAGCCTCTCATGTACGATACTTATTGCATAGTTTGAAGAAAGTAGTGACATGCTTGCCCAATTAAGAAAACAAAACACGCTATTCGTACTGAAAGGATTAATGTTTTCTATGTATCGTATTATTTGAAGAATACAAATATTCTATTCGCCGAAGGCCTTATGTTCCCTTACGTTGCTGACACTGTTCCTAAGATGTACTATTTTATTAGCAATACCCCATGGATAGTATCACACTAAGAATATTATATGTTCAATTATTCAACAGAACCGAATGCCAATAAGTTTTTAAAAATTGTACATGCAACATTTTACTTGTTCCTTGCTAGGAGGTATAAAACTTACATAAATTGCACGGAATAAAATATATATATTACCCAACCAATTATAGATAATCACACACACACACACACACACAGCAGCAGCAGCAGCAGCAGCAGCAGCAGCACGTAATATCGCATTGAACCAATCCCAGAAAAACACTAAAGCCAGTGTCACACGAGCGATTATTCAGGCAATTTTCTATGAGCAAGTATTTTCTCGTACTTTGTTTAGGCTCGTTTGCATTGGAATCGGAAACAAGATCGAAGGTAGATTACAATAGACTGCTTATTGTTTGTGAAACCTAAATATTAAAGGTGTCAATCTACAATTACCTGTAAAAATTGAGGGGAAAACGCTCGTGTGACACCGCCTTAACACAAGCACAAGAACAACGACAGGGTAAGTTGCAACATATCCTGTGCTTTCCTGGCACACACACACACACACACACACACACACACACACACACACACACACACACACACACACACAGAAGTTAGTGGACAGTGGTAGTTTCTTAGTATAATGACGATACTGTATATATCATACATTATTACAAACGTATAGTCCTTTACTTATGTTTTCGTAAATATTGAATACTTCTTGTATAAGTTATTCGATGTGTCACAATTTTCGATTTGACTTAATTGAAGGATCTGAGTCAGCTATTACACTTATTAGATAATTTACTCCAACAACACGTGTACTTGGTAGGGGCTGTTAGGCCAGGCAGCTTAGGGAACGACAACAAAACGTGTATTTTTTCCTAGATTTAATTTCCATCTCAAAGAATTCGGTTCCATGTGTATGTTGGTATTCTTAAATCATAAAATCACAGACGGACAGATATTTACAGATGTACACTCGGGTGCCATAGTCTCTAGTCACTCATAAATATTCCTAGATTTCATTTATTTCTAATTAAGGAAGTATATATCTAGAAACGAGTTTATGAATATAATTTTCTATAAATTAGCTACAAAACTATATATACTATTTATTGAAATGCAAGTTTTGTCCTAAAAAAACAATCCAGATATTTATAATTGCATACAGAAAAACATAGTGGTTCCACGAATTCTTATGAGTGGGCTAGAGACTATGGTTTCAGAGTGTACATGCAGAAGATGAAGAGGTTTATCATTATCATGTGAACATATATTCACATATAATATTATGCTATGTATGTATGTATGTATGTATGTAATATACCCAGGCACATACCCCATAACTGGGGGTGGCCAACTCGAGCCAGAGCCCGAACAGAAACCAACAGTTAAAGTTCCAATTATTAGAGTCCTGGACCACTTTTGCGTTCCCTCGCCCCTTTCTCTGTCTCGTCTAGTAGGTGAATTTTACAAGGGGAGGTGGATTCCTAACCCCTGCCCACAGAAGGAAAAGTAGGACAGTAAAAGAGACAGACAGAAACGGCTAAGATTGGGTAGAGGATGCCAAACCTCACTCTGGATAGGACCAGCCCTATATAATATATGCTATATCTGGAATAAACTTCCCTCCGAAGTTTTAAATCGTCGTTCAGCAATTTAAAAAACGAGCCAATAATATTTTGCAGAGATTTCAGAGAGTGTTCTGCGCTTTATAGTCCCTTTATAGTGTCCCTGGAATGGACCGCAAGGTCTTTGAGATACTAACCATTACATGTAACTCCCCGTAATTCCTTTTTTTCTCCATCAGAACCAGTAATTTCATCCGGCAGCTATGAACTTTGACCCCAACCCTTCCAAAATGACCAACACGTGTTACTAGCCAGTCTAGCAACCCCTTTCCCTATACCTATATCCCTCTACCCTCTTCCCGCCTCCCCCCCTCCCCCTTACCCCTCCTTCAACATGCATAGGTACAGTCGGTTTAGTAAATAATGTTACATCTCCAAGAACATCCATTGAGGACTTGCGTAGACCCATTAGATTTTTTTTTTTTTTTTTTTTTTCAATCTGCAAATTTAGCCCTTGAGATATATTTATGGGTGTGATTTGCTATATATATTAAATAATACATAATATGCATTATTAAACATATGGCAACAATCTCAACGTATCCAGTCGCATTGGATATATTTGCATATTGGAAACTTAAACAAAGCAAGGAACCAGAGTTCTTGAAAAGGGGCTCCAGTCCTGACGCTTTTCTTGATTTACAGTGTGCTGGCTTAACAATCCGGAAGCGTTGAAGTCCTATTTTAACAAATATATTAAAACAAAGCTAATATTTTGTTACCAACTACACATGTCATTAAAATAAACTGACCAGCACCTACCACACCCTGATAAATTACTGTGGAGGATTCTTTTTCGTATAAATCTACAATAACACGCCTTCTTCAACATCTGGCAGCCATCCTACAGTGCCGAGAATGTGAGACGTACAGTAAGGATAACAATTGCGAAGGGAATTTTTTTACCTGACTGTATTTGCATTCATACACGCAAGGTAGAGCAGGTTCACACGCACATGAGAGGGCAAACGTACATGGGCATACACATACACACATGCACACGAAAGCGCAGACTTACATGCACTTACATGTACAGCTCCCTGCACAAGTTCCGTTCCTCTATGATATTTTGTTTATGAAAGTAAAAATAGTATTATTGAACTAGGAGAGTACCTTGCAATGCAGTAGGTGATTCACCTGCTTATGAAACTGTTAAATAAGATACTACACTCTAAATGCAATTATACTATTTTGACTTCCACGAGTAGAATCTCAGACAGGAACAGATCTTGTGCAGGGAACTGTACATGAGAGAGCAAGCATAATTATATGAGTGTACACATACACACACACAGGGGAGGACAAACGTACTGTACATACACATACACACACATGTGAGTGTAGACGTATATGCACACATATACACACACATGGGAATACAGAAATACAATTGCGGTCATTAGATTTCATACACACTGAGTAAACAAACCTACGAACAGAAAATATCAGGTAAACATTATCAAGGAGATTCAATTTAACAAAAGACAGCTTCGAAAATGTATGTTCCAACATTATTGATCGCGACAGTATACTGTATGTACATGCATATACACGCATAGGAGAGGGAAGACGCACATGCACATACACAATTACTATAGAGCAGACGTACGTACATACAAACACATGGCAGGGCAGACGTACACACGGCAAGATTTGCAGCAACAACAGACATTTTTTTATTGTGGCAGTTTATCTACACCGGTATGTACTTGTATAATTTAATATAGAATAGCAGAATTAAACAAGCCAATGGATAGAGTAAGTATGTATACTTTGTTTGCCTCTTCTTTGTTTTAAATAAATATATTAGCATGAAAAAGGGGCACAATAAGAACTCTTGCCGGGTGTACATGCACATACACATGTACACACAAGCTCGCATCAACTTCATTCTGAGTAATACTTAGGTTCCACACATGTTTATTTTCAATTGTAAAATGCACACACAATCGTTGCGCACTTAAGTACCTACATAGCTGCTTTTGTTCATATTATACAAATATATCAATACAGAACTGGGTAACTCAAAACATTCTTAAATATCCAAACAAAAAAATTTTTTTGTTTAAAGAGACAATGAACGGAGGAAGGAAAAACACAGATAAAACAAAAAGGTCCATATGCCTAAAGGCATCCTCCATTCATAAAATGTTTGTAACAACTGGATTTAAACATTTGTAGATTGTAAGTTTGTGGAAATCAATTCGAGGGAAGTGAATTCCAAAGAGTAGTAGCTCTGGGGATAAATGAACTCTGATAAGCAGAAGTTCTGCATTGTGGAGGAGAAAGTGTAAATTCATGGGCGCTCTTAGCTGCCCTAGTTCTACGGGGAAAGATGTGGAGAGGCGGCACAATATGGTCAGCCTGTATAGCCTACTATGCTAGCAATACATACATACACGTAGCTAAGATATTGTACATATAATGAGTTCTGCACCACTTGTTTGCGTATGCAACTGTACAGACATGGTCAACAATTGTGTCCTATCTCCATTGTTACCATAACAAAACTGTACCATATAATCAAGGCCATTATACTGAAGCTTCGTCTGATAGCTACATGGTGACCAACAGTTGTGGCTAATGTATAAAGGAAAGCTAAGTTAAAGTCGTACATTTTACACACACACACACAGTCACATACATGAAGAGAGCGAGTGTGTATGTGTGTGTGTGTGTGAGTGAGAGAGAGAGAGAGAGAGTGTGTGCCTGCGATAGTAGGTGAGCAAAGGAGTGAGTGTCACAATATGTGTACAGTATATGACAGACAGACAATCAGATAATCAAATAATCAGACAGACAGACAGACAGACAGAGCAATTGAACAAGAGCAAGAGAGGTGAAGATGCAAGGCGAGATTAAAGAAGGAAAACCAGGTAGATATAAAGCCCGAATTAAGGTGCTCGAGAGAGACAGATATACGAGATAATGACAGCACAAACCTCGTCAACTTCTTCATATCCTGTCACACTGATACCTCGTCCACCTTTCATACAGTTTTTCACTTAGTTTTTTTTTTTTTGGAGGATAGAATTTACGAAAGACGTGTGTGTGTTTTACTGGGTCACTGTGTACACAGTGTGTGTATTTGAATGAGTTACTGTGTGTGTGTTTGTTTGGCTGGGTTCTTGTGTGTGTGTGTGTGTGTGCTTGACTGGGTTACTATGTGTGTGTGTGTGTGTGTATTTGACTGGGTTACTGTGTGTTGTGTGTTTGGCTGGGTTAATGTGTGTGTGTGTGTTTGGCTGGTTTCCTGTGTGTGTGTGTGTGTGTGTGTGTGCTTGACTGGGTCACTATGTGTGTGTGTGTGTGTGTATTTGACTGGGTTACTGTGTGTTGTGTGTTTGGCTGGGTTACTGTGTGTGTGTGTGTGTTTGGCTGGTTTCCTGTGTCTGTGTGTGTGTGTGCTTGACTGGGTCACTATGTGTGTGTGTGTGTGTGTGTATTTGACTGGGTTACTGTGTGTTGTGTGTTTGGCTGGGTTACTGTGTGTGTGTGTGTTTGGCTGGGTTCCTGTGTGTGTGTGTGTGTGTGGCTGGATTCCTGTGTGTGTGTGTGTGTGTGCTTGACTGGGTTACTATGTGTGTGTGTGTGTGTATTTGACTGGGTTACTGTGTGTGTGTGTGTTTGACTGGGTTACTGTGTGTGTGTGTGTTTGGCTGGGTTCCTGTGTGTGTGTGTGTGTGTGTGCTTGACTGGGTTTCTATGTGTGTGTGTATTTGACGGGGTTACTGTGTGTGTGTGTTTGGCTGGGTTACTGTGTGTGTGTGTGTGTGTGTTTGACAGGATCACGGTGTGTGTGTGTGTGTGTGTGTGTGTGTGTACAGTAAAATATGTACTGTATTTGTGCTTGCATGCATAATGTTTGAATGTTTATGATTAGCTGTGTGTAAATATTTATAATAATAATTGTCGGTTTATTGTTCACTTGCAGCCGTGAGGTTGAAAATCTACAGAGTTTTTGTTAACCTAGGTACAGTACAAAGCATATTTTACCTTAACTACGTGGTCACATGCGACCATTGGCGACTGTGAGGTGCTGAGTTCCCACGCTAGTACATACGCAGATGCACTTTTGAGAAGTACGTACACAAGCTGAGTGTGTATTGTAGTATTTATGTGTATGATTGCAGGAGTAATTCCGCGCGAGTAAATGCGAGCGTTGTATGTATGCACTTGTTTGTGTTTAGGTGTGGGTGTATGTTTGTGTGTGTGTGTGTGTGGGTGTAGTAGTAGTAGTAGTAGTAGTAGTAATAGTAGTAGTAGTAATAGTAGTAGTAGTAGTAGTAGTAGTAGTAGTAGTAGTAGTAGTAGTAGTAACTTTCTCATTGCTCAGATCAGCACTACTATGCCTGCGGGGAACAAGACGGTCTGCACCACAACCAGCGACGGTGGCAGAAGTGGACTACGAGGCAGCAGTGGCAGAGGGTCGCATAGGGAGGCGACTGGATTGAAGTTGCATGGTGTAGAATAGTAATATCTCATGCATGTAAAATAAAATGTATGAACAATACAAAAAAAAAAAAATAGTAGTAGTAGTAGTAGTAGTAGTAGTAGTAGTAGTAGTAGTAGTACAATGGAAGGAACCACACAAGGGGACCCAGTAGCAATGGCGATGTACGCATTAGGTCTCTCGGTGTTGCTATCATTAACAAGACATGAGATGACATATGTTAAGCAGGCGGCCTATGCAGATGATCTCACTGGAGCAGGGAAAGTCAATGATCTCAAGAGCTGGTGGGAGCAAGTATCACAAGTGGGACCAGAAATAGGATACTTTCCAAATGCTAGTAAGTCTATACTGATAGTAAAAGCAGAACATTACGAAAATGCCTTAGAAGCTTTCAACGGTAGTGAAGTGGTCGTAACAAAGGACGGACAGCGTCATCTAGGGGCAGTGATTGGCACAGAAGAGTTCAAGAAGCAATACATGGAAGAGAAGGTCAGAGAGTGGGTAAACGAAATAGAAATACTAGCCAAAATTGCAAAGACGGAACCACAGGCTGCATATTCGGCATTCACATACGGAGTCAAACACCGCTGGACCTACTTGATGCGTACCATTCCAAACGGGGGTCCACAACTTCAACCGCTAGAAGATGCCATCAGAGACAAACTCATCCCAGCTTGGATGAAATCCCACACCCCAAATGCTACAGAGAGGGAGTTGCTCGCACTTCCTCCTAGGTTAGGAGGGCTTGGAATCATCAATCCGGTGAGGAGGGCGACAACGGAACACCAGAACTCAGTAAAGATAACAGAATCTCTCACTGAACGCATCGTAGCGCAAGATCCTGACGGCGAAGTGGACCAAGCGGACATCTACAACATCAGAAAGACCATCACGTCAGAGAGGCAAAACTCACAGAAAAATGACCTGGCACAATTGATGCGACAACTTTGCCCGAGACTAACAAGAAAAGTACAAATAGCACAAGAAACGGGTGCTTCAAATTGGCTGACAACACTACCAATCAAGGCAAAAGGCTTCAATCTAAACAAACAAGAATTTAATGATGCTATTGCACTGAGGTATGATTGGCCGATTGAAGGACTGCCCGATCGATGCGTTTGTGGAATCAACAACGATGCAGACCACAGCATGATATGTAAGAAGGGAGGATTCATCAGCATCAGGCACGATGAAGTAAGAGATGTAACGGCGAACATGCTCAGGGAGGTGTGTCGAGATGTGGTGCGCGAACCATCACTCATTCCCTTGGAGGGAGAGATCTTGCAGCACAGGACGGCCAACACATCCAACGAAGCACGAGTGGACGTTAGTGCAAGAAGTTTTTGGACAAGAGCACAGCGAGCATTCTTTGACGTAAGAATATTCGACCCAATGGCCCATAGCTACAGCGGGCTGTCTCTGGAGGCTGCACACAAGAGGAATGAACAAGAGAAGGTTAGGGCATATGGGGAAAGGATCTTAAATATCGAACATGGCAGCTTTACCCCACTAGTCTTCACCACATCTGGAGGGATGGGACCTAGGGCCCAGTGCTTCTATTCAAGGCTTGCAGAGATCATCGCAGAGAAGAAGAAACAGCCCAGGAGCCACGTTGTAGCCTGGATGAGGTGCCGTCTATCTTTCTCGTTGCTCAGATCAGCACTACTATGCCTGCGGGGAACAAGACTGTCTGCACCACAACCAGCGACGGTGGCAGAAGTGGACTACGAGGCAGCAGTGGCAGAGGGTCGCATAGGAAGGAGACTGGAGTGAAGTTGCATGGTGTTGAATAGTAATATCTGATACTTGTAAAATAAAATGTATGAACAATATTAAATAAAAATCAATGTAGTAGTAGTAATCCACGATGATGAGTCTGAAGTGCTGACCCCAGAATAGTAAGTAGCTGAATGACTACCAAGTCGGACGCTTTGATGACTGTTCTGACCTGGTTTAGGGTCCAAAGAGGGGATGCACAGGTGAGTGGTTTAAAAAAAAAAAAAAAAAAAAAGTAGTAGTAGTAGTAGTAGTAGTAGTAGTAGTAGTAGTAGTAGTAGTAAATTCGTAATCAGTGTTCTTACATGTTCACACTTTAGTTAACATCCATCAGCCAGTACTACCGTGCCGTACTCTATAACTTGATGGCATCTGTGACATGTGTACTCATTGATTGGGTTTGGCAGGAAAGACTAGGCCTACATTATAATAATATATGGAATGTGAATATATAAAATGTTGATATATGTCTTTCTAGTTTCATTCACAATATTACTCTCGTCACACACACTCACTCACTCTCTCTCTCTCCTTGACTGACATCCTACATCCTATCCTATCTCTCTCTCTCTCCTTTTTTCTCTCCCCCGTCTTCGTTCCCACCTTCCTCTCCGCTACTGACCTGTACTCTCTCATTTCCCTTCTATCACCTCGTCACCTGCCCGCCCATCACTTACTGTCTTCCTTTCACTCCTCTCTTTCTGCCTTCTCTTTCTTCACTTTTTCCTTAGTTTATCTCCATTCCTTCTCTCTTTCTTTCTTCTCTTCCTCCTTCTTTTATCTCCATTCCTCCTCTCTGTCTTCCTTCATTGACATACTATTCTCTCTCTTCCGTTCTCTCTTTATTCAAAACATATTATGTTGTACCAACATTGTAAAATGTATGTAAGTATATACTCAGGCACATACCCCATAGCTGGAGTGGCCGACTCGAGAAATAGCTCGAACAGAATCAACAGAATAAAAGATCAATCAATCAAATCAATCAATTAGGGCATACGGCATGACAGCGCGTGGCCGCACTCCCCCGCTGACGCCACCCAAGGGGATCCTCCCGGGAAAGCCTCCAGGCATCTGCCTGGTCCATATTAAGTATTCCATTGCATGATTTACCGACTTCCTTCAGCCATGAGTCCCGTGGTCTTCCCACCGGCCTCCTCCACTCAGGGTTGTCTTCTGTAGAAACCACCTGGTGAGCGGGATCAGCCTCGGGAGGGGGGGGCGAACCACATGACCTTATAGCCGAAGTTGGCGTTCACAGATCATGCAACTAATATGTCTTGAGTCAGTTTCATGGAGTAGTCGCTGGTAATATACGTGATCGTACCAACCCATGATCCTGGGGAATCATTTAATACCAAAGTAGTTGATACGTTTCTTCAAAACACTGTTCATTGTCCATATCTCACAGCCATACAGTAAGAGAGGGAGCAGCAGTGTCTTGAAGATCCACAACTTCGTCCTTCTGTGGATCTCCTTAACTGTACCTTAATTCCCATCCATTCATACGCAGACGACTCAACCTTACACTACTCCATTAGTTTTTCAGAACGCCCCAGCCAGCAATCCCTCAACGACAGACGTAATGAAGCCATAGAACTCTTAAATTCTGATCTAAATACTATTTCCAATTGGGGCATAGAAAACCTTGTTAACTTTAATGCTTCCAAAACCCAATTTCTCCATCTATCTACCCGTCAGGATCTCCCAGCGGACTATAATTTATTCTTCAACAATACAAAAATCAACCCTTCATCTTCTCTCAATATTCTTGGTGTCTCTTTTGCTTCTGCTCTCATTTGGAAGGACCATATTACCAGTCTTGCTAAGGCAGCCTCCCAGAAGCTGGGTGTGCTCAACCGCCTTAGGGGGTTCTTTTCCCCTGCACAGCTTCTTGCTCTGTACAGGGGCATAGTGCGCCCTTGTATTGAGTATTGTTCACATGTGTGGAGAGGTTCCTCTCACACCGCTCTCCTAAACAAAGTTGAAAGGAAGGCCTTTCGTATCATTAACTCCCGTCCACTCACCAACTCTCTGCAATCTCTTTCTCTCCGCCGCAATGTTGCATCTCTCTCGCTATTCTATCGCTACTATAATAATCAGTGTTCCTCAGAGCTATCCCAGTGCATACCACCTCCTTTACATAGGGCACGTGGTACCCCCCGCCTTGCAACTCAATCCCACCCCTACTCTGTGCAACTCTCCAACACAAGAGTGAAACGTTACTCTCAAACTTTCTTCTACTCAACAGCTGAGCTCTGGAACTCTCTCCCAGAATCAGTCTTTCCCTCTTCCTATGACTTAAATTGCTTCAAACTCCATGTGTCCAGGCATTTTGGCTCGAACGTCCCTTGATTTTGGCCCTGTCACTCTTTCAACTATGGGGGAGGCACTCGCTATAGGCAGTTATGCCTTTTGACTCCCTCAATCACATAGAAAAAAAAAAAAAAAAAAAGTATCGACATCGCAATATACTTTTGTTGAGTGAATCCATAACACCCCATGGTAAGCCGAGGCAACGATTTACATTGTAGCCCGACTTACCACTGTTGTGGATCACGCTGCCAAGATAGGTAAACTTATCCAAGATCTCTAAGTCCTCACCAAATGCATGACCAGATTGAACGGCATCATCCAACAAGTCGCCAATTGCTTGGACTTTGGCCTCAGCCCAAGAGACCTTTAGACCCAGCGGTTCCGACTGCTCGTGGAGTGCCTCCAGGGCCAATCTGAGAAAATCCAACGTCTCCGCTAGGATAACTGCGTCATCTTCAAAATCAAGATCTGTTATTCTGAAATTGCCTATGTCAGCTCCGCAGCGACTCTGCCCAACTGTTCGGCCCACTAACCAGTCCATACAAGTGTTGAAATGTGTAGGTAATAGAACACACCCCTGTCTTACACCTGAGCTCACAGGGAAGAAGGAGAATGTTCCCCCACCACACTTGACAGCACTCTCTGTTCCTGTATTGAGTCCAGACACCCAGGTTGATGATCGCCGTGGGGATCCCATATAACCGTAGCAGCTCCCAGAGTGACTCTCGATGCACTGAGTCAAACGCCTTCTTGAGATCGACAAAGACTGCAAGCAGCAGTCTAGGTCATCTAGGGAAGACCCAGAGACCAACGCCTATTTAGGGTCTCCAGCAAAAGACTCCCAGGTCCTAGAGTAGTAGTAGTAGTAGTAGTTGTAGTAGTATCCCCAGTCTTCGTCTATTTTGTTCATTATTGTTTTTCTTCCTCTGCCCTTCTCTCCATCTTAGCATCACTTCCCCTATCTAATTGTCGACTTACTCTTTATTCTAAATTCCTCCTCTCTTTCTTACTTCACTTCCTCCTCTCTTTCTTCTCTCCTCTTTCTTCTTTTACCTTCATTCCTCCTCTCTTTCTGCCTTCTGTTATCTCCATTCCTCCTCTTTTTCTTCCTTCTCTTCCTCATTTTATTTTTTTCCTTCCTTCCTCCCCTCTTCCTCCTACGCCCTTTCTTCCTTTCTTACTCCACCTCCTTTCCTTTTACCTATTCTCATCATTCATCTTTTAGTCCTGTCATGCTGTGTACTCTTTCTCCTCCTTCTCCTTCACTGTCTCGTGTTCTGTCTTTTCTTGTTCTCTTCCTTCCTCTCCCTACGGTATTGTTCTCTCTCATTTCCTTACTATCACCTCGTCAACTGTCCGACCATTGTTTGACTCCTCTCCTTCTTTCTCTACTTCCTTCTTCTTGTTTCCCTTTACTACTTCACCCTTTTCACATTTATTACTATTACTATTCCTCTTGTTGTCTTCCCTTTTGATTTGTGTACTCTTGTTTTCATTTATTTTTGCATCTTTACTCTTTCTCCACCTTCCTCCCCTTCCTTCGGTCTTACTCCTTGCGCTTTATTTTGTTATTATTTTAATTTTCATTCTCACCAGTTTATGCACTCTTCATTCTTCACCCTCTGTTTTGTTTCTCCCTTCACTAATTTCCTTATCACTTACCACCTTTCTTTAGTCTATTTTGTCATTATTTATCTTCTTCCTCTGCTCTTCTCTCCATCTGAGCATCCCTTCCCCTATCTCATTTTCTTACTCTTTATTCTTCACTCTCTTATCTTCTTCTTCTTTCCTTTCCCTAATCTATCTCTCTTCCTCACATTTATACTTCGGTTTACTTTATTTAACTTTTTCGCTCTCTGCGTCTTTGCACTCCTCCGTCTCTCTTCTCTTCCCGGTAACGTCTCCTCCGTATTTTCACCTATTCCTCTTCCTTCTCTCCTTCTTCCTCCTTCGTAACATTTCTCCTCCTCATATTCTATATATCTAATTTTCCATTCAAGCCCCATTTTTTGTTTATCATACTTCCTCTCCCTTTTGTGTATTGAAGTTATTTTTTTTCTCTCCTCCTTTTGATATTTTACTCCTTTCCTTTCTTTTGCTTTTCATATTTCCTTTACACAACAATTATGTTTTCATTCTCTATATGTACACAGTTTGGTATCCATTCTACTTCTGTCTCTTTCTGATAGTATTTTTCACTACCCTTCCTTCCTTCCTTCCATCATTCATTCATTCATTTATTCATTCATGCATTGTTTTACCATCACTTCCCCTCCTACGTTTTCTTCCTATATTCCATTCTAATTGTTGTCTCCTTTAATTTATCTCTTTCTTCGTGCTTGTCTTAATTTCATTTAACTGTATAGTATGTAACTTCCTGAAGCTCTATTTACTCAACCCATGAATATCAATGAACACCTTGAGAAGCTTAGTAACACACACACACACACACACACACACACACACACACACACACAGTCACGATACACTTTTTGTACTACTGTAAATATTGTGTGTGATGATTGTTCGACGATCGCCACATTCCGTCACTCTTCATTAACAATACCTCAAAAAAAATTGTAATCAAGTATTTGTAAGCATTGTAAATATAGAACTACTATTTTTGTAACCAACATGTACAATTGAACCTGAATTGGCCTCGTATAAGATCAAATATGTACAATAAATGAATCTAAATTTGGATGGTGAACACCAAATATACAGCTTACTTAATCATCTACAGGTTCATGTTTACTTCAGTGCATTTGCAATATATTTTAATTTAAATAACTATGGCGATATATTAGTGCAATACCAAATTGTATCATGGGGTAACCAGTCCTGATAAAGATTACCTGGTACTTTATGCACTATATTGAAGTTTATGACGTAACGTTATTTCAAATCATCTAAATAGACAAAATACTTATAACTTCTTCCCAACACTTAGCGGCACCTTAAGAGGACGACCGTTTTTTTTTTTGTCGTGGCCTTACAATAAACACATTTTTGCCGTCATGTAAATATAATTTATCCTTTCGAATATCCAGGGGAATGAAGATTTTCATCTCGATAATATTAAATTCCTGCATATATATATATATATATATATACATATATATATATATATATATATTATATATATATATAATATATATATATATATATATATATATATATAGAGAGAGAGAGAGAGAGAGAGAGAGAGAGAGAGAATAGTAATCACGTAAAGCACATCCCGCCGAGGTGAGGTGGTAATATTTGATATTCTGCCGAATTCGGTGACTGACCCGTAAGTGAAAATAGGACTTTAGAGGCTATCAACCCTTCTGGATAAATTAAGCCAGCACACTGTTAGTCATGCATAGCGTCAGGACTGGAGCCCCTTTTCGAAAACTCCAGTCCCTTGGCTAATCCATCCACCATCTGGGCGGCTGGTATTTTCCAAGTGTCTAACCCTAGGGAGTGTCGAACCCGCAACACTTCTACAGAGTTGGATCCCAGTCAGACCCTCTACCTATAGTATGTGCAGTTGATCACATAATTTCTGTTCATCGTCGTGATCTTATGTATGAACGTAAAATAGTATGAATTAATTGCGTGTATGGTTTCTTTTTATTATTAGTTGACTAATCAGATGAGTTAACCACAGCATAAGAAACTACACTCGTATTTCAGCCATGTGCATCATATTTCTGTGTATAAGATCACTTAGAAGAACAGAACTAATGTCGGCAACTGTACATTAAATTTTGCTATCCATGTAGCTCCAAAATATTACATAGGTATTTTCCAGATACTTTTTAACTGACCTATGAATGACAAAATAGAAAGAGTGGTCGATGAGACGTTCTCTTTCCGATATTATGAAGGGTTTGTGGGTCCTGTACTCCAAGGCCAAGGGGGTAGGCTTTACTAATTAGTATATTTATTCAATCATTATTTATTATTGCGTTAGTTTCTTCCCTAGACCTGCATCAAGCTTAAATATTATCTTCAAGATCCCCCTTCGAGATAAAAGTGTAAATTTGTTTGGTAGGAAAATATCCCAGCCGAGGGCAGGTTCCTCCTAAATTACAGTTTCACTTTCGCTCGCTAGGAAAAAATCGGCACCTAAATGGCACGAATGGTCTTGATATTGATAAATATATGGTACGAAAGGTCTTAAAATCAACAAACATATGGGACAAACGTCAGAAAAAAATCAAAACTAATGGGGCTGAATATGAGGGAGAAGGGGGGCCATAAAATGCAACCATCCCCCCTTAATAACTGACAGAAAACCCTCGTTTATGTTTTACTAGCCCAGGGGAAGGTGTAATTCAGGGGCACACACAGACATTATTACCCGCTCGTATATCCATACCCATCTTCCGCTTCCTCTACAGTATACTATAAACTCTAGCCGTTCACGCTACCACACACACACATACACACACACACACACACACACACACACACACTTAGTTTCTCACTCTCACTCGCTCTCGCTCTCTCTCTCTTTCTCGCTCTCGCTCTCTCTCTCTCTCTCTCTCTCTTTTTTTTTCTCTTTTTTTTACACTGAATGAATTTCTTGGTGAACTTATACTCAGGTTCTTGGGCAGAAGCTAATATGTATATATTGTTTAAGCTAAAGGAGAATGATGTGTCCATATCTCCTATTTCAAAGCTTAACCAAAGCTCTCTCTCTCTCTCTCTCTCTCTCTCTCTCTCTCTCTCTCTCTCTCTCTCTCTCTCTCTCTCTCTCTCTCTCTCTCTCTCTCTTATTAGTCTTAGTATGATCAAGCAGCCAGACTTGTTCGTGAATAACTTAAGCAGTACACACAGAACAACGACACATAGCAGGTAACATATAATATTAGGTATATATAATCATTTTAGAATATCGATTGCTAAGAAAATTATTGTAAGTTATTAGTTATCACTGCATTTACACTATTTTGTAACCATAGCTTCAATCATGATTACTCAAATAAATAAAATACTTAAATAACGTGTGGCACAAGTTAGTTTCTTACATTTTGTCATCAATGAGGTTCGGTTCTATTAATATTTTAAATCTAAAGGAATCCGATACAATAATTTAAAAGAATATATTATTTAGTAACCTATATCAGACATATACAAACCCTGTGCTGTGAGAAAGGCAGACAGACACATACAGATAGACCAACAGACAGACTGAAAGCCAGCCAACAGCACGTATGAGCCAAGAAACAGACCGACAGACAGATCGACAGACAGCACAGTAGGGGGAACGTAAAATCATAGCAACAGGAAAACTATAATTAAACCGCCCAAAGAAGAGGCCAAAATTATTCCCTCTTTCCCTTCTACAGACCACAGGAGCGTGTGAAGTGCGGGGGCGCGGGCAAAGTGTGGGAGGTGTGGTGGAGTGGTCTTGCCACTGGCCTGGTAATCCAAAGGTCCCGGGTTCAAATCCCGATGTATCAATGGGAAGATATTATTGGGATGGAATTTGTGCTGTACCTAGAGTATCAGTGCATTACCACAAAGCCCACCGAAACGTCAATAAAATACCCTCATTGTTCCCTGATTAAATAGCACTGTATGAATATTCCCATATTCAAAATATGCTATAGGGGTGCAATGCCTGGTGAATTATCTGCTCAACAGGTGGCGTTGTGTGTGTGTAAGTGTGAGAGTCCGAGTGTAGTGGGTGAGACAGTGAAGCACGGGAACGAGATGGCTTCAGAGATGGGGTCGTTTCGGGTCATGAGTGAGCACCGTGCCTCATGTGAAGGCAAGATGGCAGGTGCTCGTTGTGCTCTACGTGCTTCACATGTCTCACTCCCTAGACTGGAACAAGACCTCACGGGCTTCACTGTTCATTGTAAAGCGGTGAATGTTAAGGCTCTCAGCCTATGCCCGAGAGGAAGTAAGTTGGAATATAGAAAAAAAAAAAAAAAAAAAAAAACAAAACAATACATTGCAACAAAAGCAAAGGATGGTATAAGATGCAAATTAGGCGACGGTAGAGTTAAGTGAGCACTGTGTGAGGGAGTTTCTTTTCTGGCATTTCACCTTTCTATTTTATATTTATTTATTTTCTTTCGTTGT